>BOPP01000061.1:0-17577 GCA_017312745.1 Gryllus bimaculatus
TATTATTATTATTTATATTCACATTTATTCAATAGTACCGAAATCAAGGGTAGACCTGTGAGATCGGAGTCGCTAGGACAGACATGCAATACTTTCCCAATCTCTCTTGTACAGACTAACAGGCAGATACAAGAGAGAGAACACAAAGATTTGTGACTGACCAACAAAATTATAAAAGTTTGTACATCTTATGTTTGTAACATGAAAAAAGTAAATTATGAAAATGAGTGGTTGTGTGTGCGACGTATTGCACTGTAGAGTTCTGCAGTTTTCGAATTATGTTTTGATGGATCACTCACCGTCTCTTGTTTTCCATTTTCCAAGTCATGAGATTAGAAGGCAACAATCTACTTTTCCTCTTTCGAGATGACGGCAGAGATGTTTTTGTTGGTGGTGTTGTAAGCGATTCTGATGCAGAAGCAAGGGTGGGATTCTGATTTTCGCAGTGATTATTGGAGGATCTAAAATATTATTGAAAGAAATGTTACAAATACTCAATTCATTAGCCATTTTGTACTTGAATTACAGTGCAGTATACTCCTCTATAAATCGAAGTTTTTAGTACCTGAGATAGTACAATCTAAAAGCCACTTTCACTCTTTGCGGTCTCAACAAATTAATTTTGACGTTGAAAACCTGAAAAGTGTTCATACTATTGTAACGATTTTTGACGCCTCATCTTTCGCAAGGCGGCAATTGACAATAATCTCTCTTGAATAGTGTGGGAAATACAATTACATTGCACGAATAAATATATTTCCAAAACTTTAATAAATACATATTTAAGTATTACTGCCATCTGTCGTACATACGAAGTTGAACCAAGGAATTCGCCGAAGACCTTCAGTGTAAGTATTCAGCATATTGACGTGTTTTGCAATTTGCCACCTACGCGAGTAGTCGAGGAAATAGTACATCTGCTTTGACAACATTGTATGAGGTTCAATATCACTTCATCTAATATAGAATGTTTCTTGTTCTGTGAAGACATGAGTGACATGTTCTTTGCTTCTTGTTCGTAACACAAGTGTAGAGCGTATTAATTTTAATTTGGTTTGTGACTTTTGGTGGAACGGTATGGCATCTGTTCGTAGTAAAGGCCAACAATACACAGCTAGGGAAATTATACTTCTCGTTATTAAGAAATGAGACGAAGAAAAGAATTCGGGCGTTCTTCCTCACACGTGCATAACAGCAATTTCCGGGTGGTAAATTATACTAAAGTATCTGTTCGAATTGTGACATCAATTAAAAAAGAAGGATTTGAAGCCGGCGAGGCAGCCTCTAGTACTCCCAGTAAGAAAAGGCCATATTGTGAAGATAAAAAAATTCCACATTGATGACATTCAATTATTGCTTAATTGTTTTTCTTATTCTCGTATGATGGTTTAATTTTTGTCTATGGATACTTGGCGTAATATATTTGGGACAGCTAGTAGTTGCATATTAGGCGGGGGGAGGGTAGCTTCCAAGAACACCGAGCGCATTCCTCAGCCTCGCAATGAAGTCAGCTCCCAACTATAAATATAAGGTGGCTATGAATGGGGTAATGAACAGGAGCAGTAGACCCGTGGACGTGTAGCAGGAAGTGTAAAGCAGAGAAGAGCACCGAGTAAGCGAGCCGATCAGTGATCTTGGTGTGAGCATTCTCCACTTTGTTTATTTGCGAACCACTGTCACAGTGCCATATCGGACTAGGAAATCCCGGGTCACTCCCTCACAGCCACTTTACCCGAGTCCAGGCTCGTTCGTGCCCTAGTCCTTTGCGGCAGGTGGCGATGAAAGAACGACTGCATTCGTGCATTCGGAGTGCAAGTGCATTCGGAGCAACAGCCTGCTCAATAGTTTTCACAATGGAAGGACTGAATCAGACCCGCAGGGAAAATTCAAGATTTTTTGCGTTAAATATAAAGAAGTAGTTTCACAAAATCAGAAGTTCAGTTTTGGAAACTCAGACATCGAAGTGAAGATTTGATGGATTATTTAATACGATATAAGCAATACTATAGTAAACATACTTTGATTTTTACTCCAAACGCGTGCCGATTATTATTATTATTATTATGATTATTATTATTATATTATTATTATTATTATTATATATTATATTATTATTATCGTATCACTCGTTACCGTGTGGACGTGCTGTCTCCGTGTAACCTCCCCGTTGCTCAGGTTAATCAAGAGTTGTTTACGGTTTTGTTTTGAAACCATAGTTCGCTTTTCTATCATCACAAATATATGTGAACCTATGTGGAAGATGAAATATTCAGAAACTGGTGTAAAAGTGTATGAGGATGGCCAAAATTATGTATCATTCGGTCGTGTCAATATCGGAAAAGACCCCATAGCCGGCGAAATCGCGTGATCAAAATCAAAATGGCCCGGTAGTATAAAAATGCAGAGCAAACGATCCGGTACCAAGGACGCTCATCAACTCTCACCCTAGAAATGAAGAGAGGGATATACTAGAAAATGACCTCTTAAACCTGCCGACCACAATATGTCTCACGACTATGAAGAAACTAATACCAAGAATTAATCAAGTCCGTCTCCAAGCATTATGTCGGAGAGAAATTCGACCGAAGCATGGCGCCAAAAAGCTAGATGAAAAATATCAAGAAAGCAAAACTACTGAAACAAAAGTGAACATTCTGAAGGGAAACATGTTCAAAAAAATACACGGAGAAATAGCCAATCTTACAATCTAAAACTACCACAAAAGTAGAAGCAATATAAAAAAAGAAATAAAACGTGAAATCACGGCAAAAACAAGCAGACGACGCCTCTCCCATGACATCAGATGGGTGGCCGAATGAGGAATGGTTGAAGCGACGTCTAAGGCAGAAATAATACCAATCGAAAGAGCGAGCCAAAATACTAGTGGTAAAGTTAAGGAGGAAAATCAAAGGAATGATTTTTTAGGAAAGAAAAGGTATCAAATGGGAATAATAGGAACAGCGTGAGCAAAATTAAATGAGGATCGCCTATTACTTCAATGAAGCCTTGGACACCAGAAAATAGGAATCTACTAAAGAACTGAGGATACAAGCCAGAGGCTAGAAAACATTTAAATTATGTGTGAGTGAAAAATGGCACAATATTAGTGAGAAAAGAAGACAATGGCAATGTAATTGCAGCTACTAGTGTCAAGACCTTAGACAAATGTTAATTTTTGTAGATTTGGATAAACTACTTTGGAACTACTTTTCACATGGATTGAACACCTAGTGACATAAGAAATCATCAAACCGTGAAAACTTTAAAGACGTGTTGAATAACATTGAACAGTGGCAAGGAATTTGTCTGAAATCCGGTCGAAATTCATCCTACTCAGGTAAATTGTCTGTTTTTCATATCCAACATTCGATCATTAAAAAAGCACTGAGAATGAGCTTTTTGGTAATCTAAACCAATAGCTCCTTTGATATTATTTGTGTAACAGAACTAATCCTAAAAACAAATGTAGAACTCTACTCATAGCAGCGGCTACAAAAAGAAGCTACTCGCTACAGAACATTAAATCAGGAGGGGATACTGTATTTTATAAAAGCCAATCAATATTGATAATGTAAACTATATGCCAGGACCCATTGAAGCCATAAAACTGGCACCATATAAAACCGAAAAAAACAACTTAATTGATACAGGAAAAGTTATAAATCTACAAACCACCAAACACCAAACAAAGTATCCTTCCTATAAAAAATTTAAAAAACTTTTAGTGAAGCCTCCAACGACCATCCTGCAACTCATAATTGGGCCGACACCCAAGTATCAAGTATAAATAGAAAGAAACAAAACAGTAAAATGAGTATGAGCTACTTCTATATATAATGGTTGTGATGCTGATAGAAGATTCACAAGAGAGGAAATCAGAGAAGGAATAGTACGCAGCTCCATAATCACCACACTTTGTTAAGATCACAAGCTAGGCAATTTGGTCTGCCACTCTTAAATACCAAAATTTCTTCCATTACCCCAATTTAGTCATTCAAATACAACCCCACAGAAATAAAACATCTCTAAAAATGAGTAGAGACATCAAGATACAAACTGTCAAAATATATGTGATAACAATCAATCAATTACAGCATCAGCGAAACCATAATTGGAATGACTGTGGAAGATTGCAAATGTAGAGATAAGTTCCTAGAAGAATATTTGTGAACATCTTTAAAACCAACATATAGGAATTAATATCAAAAACAATACAAAAAAAGACTTCATAATAACTCTGCCAATAGAACATCAATAAAAATGGGTCTTACAGATAAACTAATAAATATTACTAAAAGAAAGAGACAGATTATTCAAGAAAATGGAAGTCTAACCCCAACAAAAAATGTATAAAAGAGCTTATAAACAATACAGAACCAAAAGTTAACAATATGAAATCAGAAATGCTAAGCAAAGAATATCATGGAATCGATACTTTAAAAACAAAGAAAATGATTTGCCAAAGCGAATTATGGAGGAGGTGAACAACATGTTAAATAGGAAGGCAGATAAAAATATTGATGACCACAATTGCTTGATGGCATTTTGGAGCGCTTCCAAAACTGCATATACTTGTAAATAAGTTTGCTTGACCATATTATCATTCAACAAGTAGAAAACATAACAAAAGCAATGCAACGGTCAAACTCTAGCAACAATAACGAAGTAATGGCATTATCATGAACAAAACAACTGATTGCAGCTTTTATACCTTGTTACAAATGGAAAAAAAAAACAGACTTGAGATCAAAATTATAAAAAAAGGAAATTAGTATCAAAAAGCCCAGGAAATGAGAATAGAACAAAACAATATAGTTGAACCAATGCAGATGTTACTAAGTTGGCAATATTAAGCCAATTCTAATAAACAACGTGCATTAGAAAATGGAATATCCCAGAAGGAATTAAAAAAGCTCCATTATTGAGGCCTCATTCACAAAAGCGGAGATATAGTGATCTTAAAACTACTTAGACCTATGATCTATCCTCCCTTGTGTTGAAAAATATTTGAGAAGTACATAATACAGGAAAACTCTATCAATATAGTGAACGATAATATTTATAATTACATACAAAACCAATATGGATTCCAGAAAGTAACAGAACAGAAGAGCTCTGCATCCAAGTCACAGATTACATTAAATAATAATCTTGATAAAAGGAAAGGAGTGGATGTTTGGCATTATTCATTGATACTCCAAGGCATTTGACACTGTTTAGTCACACAATTCTGTTAAGAGACTGCCAGAAATAGGCATTGAAAGATCGGTTTTTAAGATTGGTTTAAAAGCTATCTAAAGAATAGAAAGAATATTAGTCAAAATAAACAATATTCTTCAAGTCATCCCAAAACTATCAAACATGGAGTACCGCAAGGAAAGCTTGCTAGGGCCAGTCCTATTTTTAATAGTATGCCAACAACATATTTAAACAACATAGAAAATTGCAAACTTTACATTATGCAGATGATGCTGCTCTTTTGTACTCTAATAGCACATAAAGAAACTGTAAAACAGCTACAAACAAATTTAAACAACATGTTAACTGGTCCATATGAAAACAACTTGTATTGCTAATCTGTAGAAAACCAAAAGTATTTCATTTCAAAACTCGAAGAAACTAAGAACTTAAAATTAGAAAAAATTAACTTCTGCATGCTTAATCAATGCGACAACCATTGGGTGTAGTGATAAATGTCATCAAGATTGACTACGTAAAACACATTACTCGTACTCTCAGCTTGTCTGGATGAGTACCTGAGATTATTAACTTACACATAAAATCACCTGTTCACAAAGTAAAAATGATAGCTTTGGCTGCATGTATTCAATTTCAGACTTTGTAAATGAGCAAATTTTTGGAAAATTTATATACCTCTCTAATTGAATCAGTACTGACATATGGGTGCAAGGCCTGGGGTGGTGCAGTTGCAAACATACTTTAAGCCAAATTGGAAAATATACAGGCTAAAGTATTTAAAAAATAGATGGCCAAGAAGAAAATCTCTTGCCAGTGTTTCCTGCCAGCTTGCTACAACACTCTAACACCAAAAGGATTCTTACATGTACCTCCAACGATAATTCGGGAACAATAATGCATAATAAATTCAAAATGATGCATCAAATGGATACAAAACAAGAATCCAACAGTACCAAATACCATTACCATACAACAAGTTATGGAAAAAAGAACTCTTTAAGTATTCTGATTACCTTTTAAACTATACACCAGATACCCCAAAGACATTAATACCCAAAAACCAACCACAAAGAACTCTTAACAACAAAATTAATCAATTGGACTGCAAATAAACAAACCTGCGCGGGTGACAACCAAACAACAGTGTAGTAGGACACTTTTGTCAATAAAGAAAGAGACTAGATTTGAAATTCATAAACAAACTTGGATCACCATAGAATATTTTCTGTGAAAATTAGGAATGTTTATAAGGTGGTACCAAACACATTAATACGATATTACTGTATTGCAAATGTGATGAGACTATTGTATTAATTTGCATCATAACAAATAACTAGGTTCAAGTTTAATCATAAAATACCAAATATAAAAACATGTAAATATTATTAATACCATGCATAATTTGTAATAATTATATTAATTTATTGTTTAAAATGTTTTATCTGACAAAATTGTTTGCCATATTATTATGATGTACGGGAACCAGATGATAAGTCTCTGACTTTATCTGGACCCTAAACTAAAAGAAAGCTATAAAAATTACCAAATTACAAATTACAAATTATTATTATTATTGATTATTATATTATATTATTATTATTATTATTATTATAATTATTATAACAACGGAGTTCTTAATATTTCTTTCTTTTCAAACATTAAATTTCCTCTGGCAAAGAAAGCAAATGACCAGACGAAAGTCAGAAAACTCTATAGGGTATTCCAGCCAAGACCAAGACAAGATAAAGAAAGTTGATTCAAAAAAAGCGGAAAGAAGCGCGAAAAAACATAACAACAATGGAGATCTTCAAGAAATTTTCCAGGAATCCGAAATATGACCACGGAGGTAAACCAACAATGCGAATGTGAAGAAAGAGAACGACAAAATAGAATCACAACAAAAGAAGAGATTACGAAAAGATGGGAGATACACAAAAAAGTTATATGAGAAGAAACTTACAAATAGAGTAGTGTAGAAATGTAGATGATTACGAAAAGGAACGTATATAATTAGAAGTAAAAGGTATTGGGTGGGACTACACCACTGAAAAGTGGGAAAGTCCACGGCTGTAGATAAATATTCAAATCGAACTATTCAAAGATACAGGGAAGATAACCTTGGCGAAACTAACACATTATGCAATGTGATCTGGAAAAGTAAAAGGTTACAACAGATTCTGCAACGCACTATCAATTATTCCATTACCAAAGGAAAGGAGACAGACGAGGATTGTGCCAAATAACAACAGAATTGCATGAATAGTACCGTGTATTCAGGTCAATCGGCAAAAGTCATCTCTGGAAAAAGAAAAAATAAGATTTTAAAAATGTTGATTAAGCAATACTTTCTTAAGATTTTCAGAACCAATTTACATTTGAAAGAAAATCTAGGTTTTCAATCTCTTCTGGAAGTTGTGTTGATTACATTACGTCACGTAAGCGTTAGCGTAAAGCATATCCTAAGATTCATACTCGCAGAAAAAAGATTTCCTTTTCGTTTTTAAAACTCGTTTGAATTTCTATATTATTCTTTATATCATTGAGGCGAACGTCACGAAGAGTCAGCGTTCAACTGTTTTTGCATACTGCGAATTTCTACAGATAACTTTTTCTAGAAAACCCACTTTTTATATAAAACAAAGCAAATGGAAGGGAAAACCACCGCTCCAAATGCAAGCAAACATCTTGAGGAGTGCATCATTACCCTTTATTCATTTAACGTTATTTTCTGTACGAAATGACCGCACCAAGTAATTATATATCCCTCAAAATTATACAAAGATAAACATATTTATTTATATCAAAATAAACTACCAAGTAATAGCTGGGGATAAGTCATTGATTCATTAATTATCTTATTTCAATTGCTTGCTTACGGCGTTGGAGTCAGGATGCAGCTCGCCCAGCCCGCTATTTTACCACCTTTTTTAAGTTTGAAATCGTTTAGGCTTCCGCGGCCAGTCATGTGCATGAATCTTGCGCTGCTCCGGCCGTGACACCCGTCGAAGGCCGTTTGCGATGTTTCGGACCATCTTGTCGTGTCTCCTCAGGGCTGGTATGCCATGGCATACGTTCAAGCAACACACCCTTCACGCGGGCGTTCGATTCGCACAACCGAGATCATGCACTTATTTAAATTTGTCTGAAAGACGAACACGTTGGTTAAAAATTTGCTTCGGCTATTCTACTGGAAAAGAGATTCACCGGTATGATCTCTTGAAAGCAGATAAACGTCGTTTGAAATCAAAAATCGATTGTAGGATAAAAGAGTCGTGGGTAACTCCCGCTCATTCTTTCCGGTATTTGAACCGGAGATCTTAGAGCAAGGCGGAAGGACTTTTAGAAGTACAAATATATCTAAAATAAAGGGAGGAGATGAAATAATGGTATATTTAGAGAATAGTTCATTTTTTTTAAAAAACAGTTCCAAATCGGAAATCGAATTTTGAGTAATGCTCAAACAATTTGAAAGATGGTATTCGGAAGGGAGACGCAAATGCTTGGAAAACGATTAGTATGTACTACGTACTATTACAGGACCGTTTACCTCGGTCTGTAATAGTTAGATATAGCACTCTAGTTTGGGTATCTGTTGGAAAAATAGATTGAGATGCAAAGTTGACGAAAGCATTAAACCGACTGTCTGGCTTGCGTATCGCCGCATGTCCCGCCTGCTTCCCCGGGCTGACCCGTACGCCGCCTGGCCTGGCCGTGCAGAGCGCGCCGACAGAGCGCCCACAACAATGGGTGGATGACGCCTCGTGTAAAAAGGGGGAAAGGCGGGGCGAAGGTTTTCCTAAATTTCACTTTACGACGCTCCTATTCGTTCGATTTGCAGATTGTCACGGCTTGATTCAGGAAGCAGTCGCCATCGCGCTATAAGCCCACATTTTAAAAAAAATTCTCCAAAGATCAAGAACTAATTTTAAATTCCAATTTTTGCTAGATTTTTGTAAAAAGGGCTTCGTAGCGTAAATTCTATTTTTAAAAGGCGTCAAATGCCGTTCACAGATCGACAATCGAACCGTTGGTTCACACGTTATCAATAAAGTAAATTCTGTGATAGTGCAGCGATCTATTGAATTTTCCTACAAGTATTTTTTGGTGCATTTAGCTTTAAGGCAGCCAAGTTTGGCCAGTAGATCTTCCGTGGTCGTTGTGCAATGTTGAAATGTTTGTTTCGTGTTTCAATTAGAAAAAAGTTGCGACTCCATTACATTAGATTTTAGATTAGATTTATTTAGTCAAAAAAAAGTAAAAACTGTATGTAACGTATGAGGAAGAATATAATATACGCACGTTTTTTTGAGTTCCAGAATCCCTTACAATCATTTTAACAATAAATAGTTGTAAAATGAATAAAAGTTAAAAATAAATTTAAAATAATAATCATAATAATAAAGTTTTAAAAAAACGCGAGATTAGCGATATTTGAAAAACTAGACATTTTTGTTTCCGAGTTATAGAAAACTTATTTGCGACGCTAAACGAACTGCAGATTTTTTATGCATTGCTAACAAAATAGTAACTCCCCCTTACCTCTAGTCCTACCACTACATATTAAAAACGTAAGTTCGGAATTTGATCTTAAAATACTGATTTTAAATGTACTTCATAAGAAAACTTCAGTTTTTAGTTTTCAGCACACAGCATTAGTATATTCAACGAGTGTATAATGATGGCTGTTATTCACAAGATATTTGGTATTTACAAGAGCGACGTAGGAGCGAGTGTCGTAATTTCTACGAGTGAATAATGGCCATTATGCGTGAGTAAAAGATTACTTTCTCTACGATATAAATGCTGCATATGATTGTTCATAATATTCCGTGATTTTTCTGGCAATAAGAGTAGAGTTGTCGAATTAGCTATTTCCTGAACTTCAGATCGAGTACAAATGAATGCAATTCTGCCCATTGAATCCCGCATTTCTGCCAGTGAATTCTTGGAATGTGATTGGTGGACAGGTTGTGGATTCCGAATTGGAATCCACGGGGTGTGTAATCGATGTCACTTATCGATTAAACATACAGCAGAAATACGAATATTATTAAGTAGTTGTAGAGAAAAGTATTTTTCATTGAAGTATAAAGTGACACTGGCACAAAATCTTTAAAATGGAGAGTGAGGCTAATGTTAAAGACTGACCAAACTAACCCTCTGTATTGAACAGCAAATTTTACAGTTTTTGTTCAAAATGTAAAAATATAATCACACACACGCAAAGATTTTTAATTAAATGACCAACTCTGCATTATTTAGGAGAGCTTTATATATGATTCATTCAAGTTAGACACAATATATTGTTTCAATGCAGCTCTAAGTTTAAATATAATTGTTCTGAAAATGATTGAACAAATAAGAAAAAAAAGTGTACGTTGTGTAGAAAATAATTGCTAAATAAGTGAACGCAGTCTTTCATTATTAGATACTTTTCTTCTTATGATTGTTAATGAGTTTCTTTTATAATCAATAATTGCTAAATATGTAAATATTATCTTTCTTGATTAGTTACCTTTCTTCTTTCTCATTGCAGACTGTAAAAATGTATGTTAGTAGAAACCAAAGATGCAATATCAGTGAGGAAATAATGAAGGATGCTTTACGTCACATAGATTATCCTTCAAAACTCTTTCTAATAAGGTAGCATTGTGTTAGAATATATTACAAATACAAATGAAAAAAATAACCGTTTTTGTGTATGTCTTAAGATCGAAAACTTTGTTTTCGGCCCGGAAGCTGCAAACTCTGAGGATCATCGCTACGCGATCGAGACGACCTTTAGCAAAATAATTTTTCATAGCAGACAACACCTTTCATTTACCATATTTAAAACAACTATTTGTGGAGAAAAATTACATTTAAAGAAACAATCGCTCTCTTGTATATTGCAGATGTAGGAAGACGCCGAAAAAGTTTCAATCTTTTCTAATTTTCGAAAATTCAGTTAACAGTAAAAATTGTACATTTGCCGTCTTTAAATGTGAATTTCATTATGTTCCTACAAGATTAAAAGAAATAAATTGGAGGCATTTTTGTGAACATTTATAAAATTTATTCGGAGCTTTATTCAAAGTATCCCCAAAATTTAAATTATATTTTTCAAAATCAAAAAGCTTCGAATCGGCCTATATTCATATCATTCATATCATTCGTATCATTCATATATTACATATATTCATTTTACAAACAATTCTACGACAAGTTTAGGTGTTAGTGTTCACATACAGGCAGACGGATGTTCTGAAAAAACACCTTTTTTTGATATCAGAGGTCTCCAAAACGTGTATTTCTGTTTAAATCTCGAAATCGATTTTCCGGAGCATTTCATAATTTTTTCTATTCTATGTATGCTATTCCATATATACGTAAGTATAAATAATGTAAATAAATATTTAGATAAAGAAAGTAAATAGATATAGTAAATAAATTTAGATTCTCTGCTTACAGTATATATAAGTAATGACAAAAATAATGAAATAAATAACATTAAAATTACATGTTAATGGTTGAAAATGACAGGAAAATATGTTTAGTGTTCGTTCGCCAGCAAAATAATGACATCGCGTGTGCACCTAATGCTAGGCGACAGATTTAATATTACAGATTACTCCTCTTATCATAATGACAGTGTTACCTCTAATATACCTCAGGTGGAGGGGCGTACCCTAATAAGATAATATTGTGTTAGAGTACTCGTATATTAAAAAAAGAAATGAAACTAACGTGTGAACTGAATTTGTTAACTGATATTGAACCAGGAAGCAATGATAATTCTTAGATATTTATTGTTTATTACTTTAACTTGGTTTATAGTGCTAGGAGTTGTGCCTTCTGAGATTGGGTATCCATGAGTTATGGTGGGATGGATAATTGGACTTGGGAAGTAGCAAATTTTCAGTGATGCGCGCTTATTTAAAGTGGCAAATAATTTTGAAATGTTTATTCTAGTTTTGTTTGCTGTTACTTTGATGAGTGGTTTCCTGGATAACCCTTTGTCAAGAAGAATTCCAAGGTATAATGTATTCAATTCCATTCGTTCTTTGTATTGTTAGCTCTGTTGGCGTTTGTAGTCCATATAAGGTGAAAATGTTACCACATATGTATCAGAATTAAGTTTTACTCTCTAATTTTGTGTTCAACTTACGTAAACGTCAATATGATTTTAGATGCGATTTTTTGCTATTAAGATGTCAAAATTTGTAAGAAATAGAGCAGAAGGATCAGCGTAAAATGTTGCGTTTGAATCATTGATAGGAATATAATATATTGACTATAATATTCATATTGAATAACTAATTCGTATTGTATAATGTTCATATTGAATGATGTTGGGGAGAGAATATTACAGTACTCCGGCTGCTGTTGAGTATGATTATGATATTGTGTTGTTGATTTTCACAATAAATAATCTGTGGCCATTACACTTTTAATAATTTGTAATAAATATTCAGGAGGTTCAATTGGTCCACGGGCGGACGGCGGACGGCGACCGTGTCGGAACGAGCCGACCCGAACCACCGGACCTGACCGACCGACCGCGGACCGACCCGACCGACCCGACCGACCCGACCGACCCGACCGACCCGACCGACCGACCGACCCGACCGACCCGACCACCGACCGACCCGACCCGACCGACCGACCCGAACCGAACCCGACCGACCCGACCGGACCGACCGACCCGACCGACCCGACCGACCCGACCGGACCGACCGACCACGACCGACCCGAACCGACCGACCAACCGCGACCGACCCGAACCGGACCCGACCGACCCGACCGACCCGACCGTCCCGACCAGACCCGACCGACCCGACCGACCGACCGACCGACCGACCCGGGACCGACCCGACCGACCCGACCGACCCGACCGACCCGGACCGACCCGACCGACCCGACCGAACCGACCGCCGACCGACCCGACCGACCCGACCGACCCGACCGACCCGGACCGAACCTGACCGACCCGACCGACCCGCCGACCCGACCGACCCGACCCGACCCGACCGACCCGACGACCCGCCGACCGACCCGACCCGACCGACCCGACCGGACCCGACCGGACCCGAACGGACCCGACCGACCCGGACCGACCCGACCCCGACCCGGACCGACCCGACCGACCCTGACCGACCCGACCCGACCCCGACCGACCCGGACCGACCCGACCACCGGACCGGACCCGACCGACGCCGACCGACCCTGACCGACCCGGACCGACCCGGAACCGAACCGACCGACCGACGACCCGACCGACCCCGACCGACCGACCGACCCGACCGGGAACCGACCGACCCGACGACCGACCGACCGACCGACGACCGACCCGACCGACCCACCGGACCCCGACGACCCGACCGGACCCGGACCGACCGGACCGACCGACCGACCCGACCGACCCGACGGACCCCGACCGACCCGACCGACCCCGAACCGAACCGACCGACCCGACCGACCCGGACCGACCCGACCGACCCGACGACCCGGACCGGACCCGACCGACCGACCGGACCCGACCGACCCCTACCGACCCGACCGACCGGCGACCCGACCACCGGACCGACCCGACCGGACCGACCGACCCGACCGACCCGACCGACCCGACCGACCGACCGACCCTACCGACCCGACGACCCGACCGGACCCGACCGACCGAACCGACCCGAACCGACCCGACCGACCCGACCGACCCGACCGACCCGACCCGACCCAGACCGACCCGACCGATCCCGACCTACCCGGACCGACCGACCGACCCGACCGACCGACCGACCGACCGACCCGACCGACCCGACCGACCCGACCGACCCGACCGACCCGACCGACCCGACCGACCCGACCGACCCGACCGACCCGACCGACCCGACCGACCCGACCGACACGACCGACCGACCGACCCGACGACCCGACCACCGACCGACCCGACCGACCCGGACCGACCCGACCGACGGCCGGGGAACAAATTTTACAGGCGGGCTGACGGGCGGGCGGGAACCTGGACTGACGGGACGGGAAGTGACGGTGTCAAGGGACCCCAAAACGGTGTATATTTCCGTCGAAAATCCTCGACATCGATTTTGCCGTAGCCATTACATACTTTTCCCTATACTAGTATATTATCGGTAATATACGTACCATAGGACAAGAAAGTAAAAAATACGGAGAGAGTAGTGAGTCCATTAATTGTCTGATTCCTAATTAGCTGCTTTGAAGCAGTACTTGTAACTTCTTTGGGTAATCCGAAATATTGGATCATCAAAGGCGAAAAATTTTTACTTCCCGTAAAGATCCAGAAACTAAGAAGAAAAGGAAGGAGTCACAGTTTTGCAAAGTATTTATTGAGGAAATTTGGAGACCATTCATCTTACTAAAAAAATGTTTTTCTTCAATCTCTTGATAAACTAATAGAATATGAATCAAATTATTTTGACTTTGTGGTTGATTGCACATAAAAGAATCGTCAGTAATTGTTGGCTTCTTGGATGTGTTCATCTAATCACTCTCTTTCCTCTACATTATTGTGAACAGTTCTCAGAAAAAAGAATAAAATACAATAAGAAATTATTTACCTTTGGTAAATAATTTTTCCGTATGCTGCGTAAACTAGGTAAAAATAAATCAAAATCTGTTTGTGATAAATGTGTGATATAATTACATTTAGATAATTACATTTACATTGAATTAGACAGTTATGCCCCAGAGGCATAATTTGTACTCAGGTTATATGAGATTCACATAACTAACTCAACACTGCGGTAGGTCTTTAAATTATTGTGAAAACATATTAACACAATTAATGTATAAATTATTCTGTTAACTCTATAAAAATAGTTAATAATATTTCACTTATCTAATTCCCGCAATGCTTTTATTAGTGGAACAAATTATAGTATTCCAATGTCTATGTGACTTAATCCACTTGTCCGCATAAATTAATTGTTTTAAGATATATTAACGAAAAAGATGTTTATAATTTCATCATGAACTCATAAAACCGATGCCATTAATACGTCGCGACAATCAAAAAACCACTACCCCAAAACATTACTAATTGAATTATATCAAAAAATAATGGTTAATGGGAAGGAGGCGTTAATGGGAGAATCTAGCAGGACTGGGCATTAAATAAACCTGTCTGAATACCTGCAAGAACGTTTAAAACCTCACCTAGTGATAAACAATGATGTTTAATTCTAAAATAATATATTTAATTATTACTTCATAAAATTCCAAACAGCAGCAATTATCCAATCCAAACTCATATCCCCTTCAGAGATCTAGCATCAGGCATAAATTCCTTGAACTGACTTCAAGTGTAACTTTCACAAAATTATAATTTATATTTGCATTAAATTTTAAATGTCATACTGTAGCAACTTAAAACAGCATTTTTAACACCTCGCTGAGTTTAAAATATTCCTAAAGCATGAAGGAAAATGCTATTATATTTTCCCTTTGAAAAATCAAAAAAAAATCCTAGGATTTGCAAACAAACTCTACACGCATAGCGTCTTATTGCCTGAATCAAAAATTATATTGAAACATTAACATTAATTCAGAGCTACAATAAATGTCTGATTCCTCACCAGCGACCTTACCGATTTCTGTTCAGTTTGGTTTTTAAACAAATTCACTCTAACAACCCATCCAATCAACCATGCTACGATTAACCGCAGCAAAATGCTTAAGGAAACCCACAAACAGAATTCTTAGGACATAATCAATGGCTTTACTCACAGAATATTTCTAGACATAGTCAAAGCTTATGCCAGGGTCTGGCATACTGGAATCTGCATAAAATGAACCAATTGAACCTCCTGAATATTTATTTACAATTATTTAAAAAGTGTAATGGCCAAAGATTATTTATTTGTCTTGATACTCAACAGCGACCACAGAACACCGAAGCTCATATAACAAATATATTTATTAACAAGAAACAAAAACAAAATACAATACACTTAATAATCTACTTACACCTAGCTCTGATAGACCTACTAATCCCTGATCGCGGAGCGACCCAAACCCGATTTAGATGGTTATTGATTGTGGCATTCGGCACTCCTACTATTTGAAGCGCGCACAAAGTCTAGCTTTCCCCTGACGGATGTCACGCCTGGCACACAAAAGTCCGTTCTGGGCGCACCAACGGCATGGTTTGCCTTTCGATCGCAGGAGCGACTTATCCGATTGGAGAATCGGCTGAATTCGTGGCCCTCACCACTCTTCAACCTCGGAGGCACGCACACAGCAATTCGCTCCCTCGTGACCGGCAGTCACCCAAGGACCTAAAGTTTCGCAAGGCTCGTCAACTAGTGGACTCGAAGCTCGCGAGCCTGGGCTCGCATATGCCACCGTCGTTGCGCCCAAGTTTTGTGCAGACGCACAGGGGTTCTCCCACTTGTCTCCAGAAACCCCCCACTGGCTTGCTACACTCTTGTTATATAGGCGAGGCCCACGTGAGCCTACTTACGTCACGCCACCCCCTCGCCTTGTTATAACTGTGAAAAAGTTTCTATAAGGCCGGAAGGGACGCCAAAGCCTTGTGTCTCCCGTTTCCGCGGTTCGTGCCTTTACGGAAAAGAACCCTTCTTCCTGTGGAGAGGTAATCCGTCTTACCAAAGCGTCCCCAAATAGATGCCACGAGGCACGCTGGCTAATACGTTACATAAAGCTTATGCCAGCATTTAAGACATACTTATAGCCTAAACCACATAGTCAAAAGCTTATGCCAGGTTCTGCATACAGGAATTCTTGCATAAAATGAACCAAAATTGAAGCCTCCTTTGAATATTTTATTACAAAAATTATTAAAGTGTAAAATGGCCCACAGATGTATTTTATTGCTGAAAATCAACAACCCAACAATATCATTAATTCATTATCCTCTCTTATCATCGGAGTTACCTGTTAATTATTCTCTCCCCCAACCATCATTCAATATGAAACAGTATTCTCTCTCTATACGAATTAGTTATTCAATATTGGAGATATTTATAGGTTCCCAATAGTATTATATTCCTGATCAATTGATTTCAAACGCAAAGTCAATTCTCTGTTGATCCTTCTGCTTCTATTTCTTACAAATTTTGGACATCTTAAATAGCAAAAAATCGGCATTCTAAAAAATCATATTGACGTTTTAGCGTTAAGTTGAACACAAAAAATTTAGAAGAGTAAAAAAAAAAATTTAAAATTTTTTCTGATTTTTTTTTAAACATATGTGGTAACAAATTTTTTCAAAACCTTATATGGGACTTAACCAAAAACGGCCCAAACAGAAAGCTAAACAATTAACCCAAAAGGAACGGAAAAATGGAAGTGGAAATAAACCAAAAAAAAAAAAAAAAAAAAATTTTTTCTCTTTTTTCTTAT
>BOPP01000061.1:17602-56280 GCA_017312745.1 Gryllus bimaculatus
CCCGTCGGCCCGTCGGCCGGTCGGTCCGTCCGCCCGTCCGTCTGCGGCACCAAATACTTTCTTCAAACTTTTCGAACGGATTGTGCCAATTGCACTATTTATTATGACCTAAAGTTCGTTTCGAGGTATTTTTTTCAAATGTTACATAACTATAATTTCTTTAAAACATCTTTCTCTCCGTTATTATGCACATTTCCAGCAATTTGTAATCAATATTGTATTGTAATGTATTAGCCAGCGTGCCTCGTGGCATCTATTTGGGGACGCTTGGTAAGGGATTAGTAAGAGGAAATTCCTCGCCACAGGAAGGATAGAAGGGTTTTCCGTAATGAAAGAACGCGGAAACGGGAGACACAAGGCTTTGGAGTCTTCCGGTCTTAAGAAACGGGGACCCAAACCCTTTTTAATGGTTAGCAATGCCGCGGTGGGGGTGGCGTGACGTCGTAGGTCACGTGGGCTTCGACTATATAACAGAGTGTACAGAGCCAGTGGGTGGGTTCTGGAGACAGTGGGAGAACCTTGTGCATGTGCACAAAACTTGGCGCCACGGCGGTGCATATGCGGGCCAGATTCGCGAGGCAAGTCACGAGTTGACGAGCCTGTGGAGGGCTTCGTGTCCTTGGGTGATTGTGGTCACGTGGGAGCGATGCTGTGTGCGTGCTCCGAAGTGAGGAGTGGTTGAATGCCACGATTCACGCCGATTCTTAATCGGATAAGATCGTTCCTGCGATCGAGGCAAACCATCAGTTGGTACGCCAGTACGAACTTTGTGTCCCAGTGTGACATCCGGTCACGGAAGCTTGGCTTTGTGCGCGCTTCAGAAGTAGGAGTGGCGAATGCCACAATCGAAACCGATCATCAATCGGGTTTGGGTCGCTCCCGCGATCAGGGGATAGTAGGTCTATCAGAGCTAGGGTGTAAGTAGATTTATAAGTGTATGTATTTGTTTTATTTTCTTGTTAATAAATATATTTGTTATATGAAAGCTTTGTGTCTGTGTTCGCTGTATCCATGACGTCACAGTGCTTGTGAGTTAATGTAATTCAAATGACTTCGAATGAAGTTTTTCGAAAACTCAAAACTTTTCTCTTTTCGCTTCATAACAGCTTAAACTTCAGTTGTCTAATAACAGTTACAAATTTTTGAAAGATAATTGCTATTTAGGTAAGATTTTGATTTTCTTTAATAATCTTAAAATAATATTTTCGTTCTACTATTAGAGAACCAAACAATTAAGAAAATGTCAAAAAATGTACTTTGGGCGGCGGTAGATGGCAGCTGACAAGAGTATGTGTCAAGTCCTAGTAGGTAGTCGAAATCAAAGAAAATAGAAGACTAATTCGGAAAAGTCTGTGCTATTCTGTAGCACCACTAGCTTAGTGTTATAATTATCATTGCAAAATCGAATACGGTACTTATGTTCTGTTGAGTATTTTTTTTCACAATACCGTTATTGTTTACAAATAACATGCTTTACCCGAATCAATCTTAGTTTGGCATCTAGGCGCGAACCAGGGAAAGAAAGAAATCGAATTACACGCTATAAAATGAGTCTGATCCTGAAAACGCTCGGCCCCTTTTCGACCCCTACGTAGTGACGTCAGCAATCTCTCCGATCTCAGGCTTTCTATCGAGAAGGTAACGAGTGTAGTCTGGTGCATTCTTGTTCCAGTTCCAAAGTAACGAATCATTTTTGCATTACATACAGTAGTACGTAATACTAATTAATTAACCCAATTAGTTTTTCTTCAGATACTTTTTTATAGAAACAATACGTTAATCGTACAGAAAGCAATTAAAAATTTTATCACTTATTAAGAGTTTGAAACACCTTCTAACGTTACATTGTAATTCATTGGTATCTAGAAAAACTTCCTGGGTGTTTTTTCGTTATATCGAATAATGAATGACATGCACGTCCGTACACCTGCTGTGGAATTTGTTGTGTAGCATAACTGGAATATGCGGTTACTCTTAGAGACTCAAAATACTTCCATTCTTCATATTGTTATCAATATTTATTAATATAAGTCGAACGCGTCGACATTTCCACGTGATTTTAAATGGACTTTCGCGGGTATGGCAATACACGAGGGTCTTACGGGGCCTTGGTCTAGATCAATGCTTCAGTTTTCAGTTGCACTGACTATACCAATAGCTGTCTCTTTATCTCCGAAGCAAAGCAAGGTGCAAGGCTGCCCTCATCGCCAGTCCTACGCTCCGCTTGGTCGGGTTATACGTTTGTCTAATCTAATTAATAAACTAGTTGTCTGAGACAGCACACAATATCTGTAACTGATCGCATTATTTGCAATACATATACAGACAAGCAAGGGTAATTGCGTGTATAAATTAAACATCCAGATCGAAATGCTATCCAATGTGTTACCTAAAGGATGGATACGTTATCATTACATATTGACCATCTTATGCATATCTTTATAAATAATTTGTAATATATAATTTTTCGAAACTTTGAATTGTTTTTGTGTACTTTTTCGTGAAATCAAGGCATTTTTTTTATTTTTTAAACATTTTTTCTGAAAAAAAAAACCAGCACCAATTGTTTTCCTTAATTTTTTCCTTGTATGTATCAAAGCGTTGTTATGGTCCTATGGTGGAAATGGTGGTAATGGTAAAGCGTTGGTGCCATTCTCATTGCCAGCAAACCTTCCGTATTTTCGAAAATTGCAAAATTTCAACATTTAAAAATTAGAAAATTGAAGATATACATTTTCGCTCCAAAGAAAACCTGTTTTAAAAAATCAGGTATTTACAAAATATTATGTACATTTCTTTAAATGACAAATATTTTTTTCTAATTTACGTTTGATATAAACAAAAACATTTTCTCAAAAACAGCTTCAAAATTTTGTTTCACATTTTTTTCTTCGTATAGAACAAGAAATGCTTAAAAGAATGGCGCGGGCCTTATTTTCGTTGAACTCTCAGTATTTTCGAAAATTGCAAAACTTAACTTTTGAAAAATATAAAATTGAAGATAGAGATTTTTGCCTCAAATAAAATCTGTTCTAAAAAATCATCTCATTAAAACAGGACGTATATTTTTTTTAAAAAAGCTAGAAGTTTTGATAATAGTACTTTCGACTTGAAATTAATGAAATATATACAGGTATCCCTACAAATATGGGCCATGACAAAACTTCTTGGAGAATACGACTGAATCAGAAGGATTTGAAAAATAATTCATGTATTTTAATTATAATTTACTATCGAAAATCCCGATATTAAATCGATTGTTATTCTATTCTATAATATGTATTATCAATGTACGAGGGTTGCCTTTTATATTTCAGGATTAGAGAACAAAAACAAATATTAATAATCAAAAATCACTTTATTGTTTTTCAAAATATTCCCCATGAAGATCTATAAACTTTTGCATGCGTTTGAACCAATTGTCGAAGCACTTTTGCCACTCTGATTGAAGTATCTGCGAAACATGCATGAATGCAGCAACCTCTTCTTCAGGTGTCGAAAAACGTTGACCTCTCAGTTTGTTTTTTACGTACGGGAATAATAAGACGTCATTCGGTACCAAGTCAGAACTATACGGCGGATGACTCATCAAATCGATGTTTTGGATGCTCAAAAATGCAGTTGTTTGAGCCGATGTGTGAGAGCTCGCATTGTCGTGGTGAAGAGTGATCCGTCTTCGGCGGTTGGTTTTCCTGATTTCTTGGAAGACAGCTGGCAAAGAAATCGTGTACCACTCAGAATTGACTGTTCTGCGTTGTTATAGTGGTACGCTTGCGACATGTCCAGTTTTTCCGAAAAAACAGGCGACCATCTGTTTGGAACAACTTTTGTTGGATTTTGCTCATCTTGAAACACACATACAGTCGACTGCTGTTTTCGGGCTCATACGCGTAAATCCACGATTCATCACTTGTCACGATGTCATAGACGTGTTTCGAAGCATCGCGACCGTTTTTTGAGCATTTCTTTCGACCAATCGACACGAGCCTTTTTTTAGAGCGATTGACAAATTGTGTGGGATCCAACGCGAACAAACTTTTTTGACTGTCAAATGATCATGCAATATTGAATGTATGCTGATCCCACTAATACCTAAGGTTATCTCAAACCCACGATAGGACACATGACGATCTTGCAATATCAGTTCACTGCCACAGCATCAATGGTTTTGCGGAACAACAGACCTGCTTATGGACGAACCTCGCGAAACACTAGTTTCCCTTGAATGGAACTTCAAATCGCCAAAAAATTGAATTAAGTTTATCCATATAGGCACGTTGGCTGAAGTTAGTCCACGTCGGGTTAGAAAAAATAATCGGCACGAAATTTGTTCAACGATTTAATTCTTTTTTGGGCCAAGATGAATCTTTTAAGTTACTGTAAACAACACAAATAGCGCTCGTATGTCAAAACTTTCTGAGTACGTATAACCTCAAAACATCCAACTTTACGATATAGCCGTCAGTTGCCAGATTGCAACACCAGGGTTGCCAAATCCCGAAACATAAAAGGGAACCTTCGTATTAGTATATTCTTTCACCAATCCGCGAACCTTAAATGAAATTAACCCAATGATTATTCTCGCTGATTCTCTGTAATAAATGATCGATGAAATGAAATATGAGAGAAAAATTGAAAACCGTTAGTACGATAATTTATTATCGTTTTTTTAATTAGTAATGGAGTTAGTAATTTAGAAAGAAATTAGTTAATATAATCTTTCACGCGGTGTTTTCATATAATATGGCAGTTTCATAAGTTATTCCGTAAATTTCGTTGTTGGACGGCGACATGGATGGGAGAGGGATAAGATAAAGATGCTTTATTTACTTAACGTTAATGTTACAATGTCTCTACATTCAATAACATGTTACATTTAACTCTATTAAAGTCGGAAAGAAAATTCAGAAATGCTTGAGATGGGCATTACGTATTGATGCCGTGGCTTTGTAGGCAATCAAAGGGTAGTATATTGGATGGCCTGAAGTTCTGGAATTTCAATTTAGATGTAAAATTATTCTTGCTTGTCTGTATTACTACTTAAATATTTGCAGATATTCACCGCAAGCGCTTCATTTGAATTTGTTTGGACTTTTTCAAGTGATGTCTAAAGCGAGGGCAGAAATAGCAAAACCGCAAACTGAAACCGCAAAACTAGATTACGCAAACTGAAATTATGATATTATTTTCGCACGGTGTATTTTCTCTGTGTTCGTGAATGTATTTTCACGTGTGTTTATTTTAAATCTTAAACCAAGGTAAAAAGTAAGTTTAGGGTGATTTGGAAGACTCGTTTCTTCTACGATGGCTCGTTTGTCGTTTCCTCATCTCTACTAGTAAGGACTACATCTCTTCCTACAAATTCGATGAATTTGAAATGCAATATCACATGTCACCACTCGAACGAGTTCGTGTGGTCTGCTAAGACCGAAGGCGTGGCCCTCTGTCTGACGGTCCCGCCTTTACGTTGCCGCATTGATTGATTAGTGATTTAGGGCGCGCCAACGGCTAAGGCCATTATTCCCGTAAGTGTAGTGGATGTTTTTCCCGCGAGTTCTTCCCCTGCTGAATGGCAAAATTCAGCGCGAACCTGCGTCGGCTTACGGAGATTTTTCCGAACCAGCGTGGCACCGCCACTGGCGGGACAAGCTCTAACACTAAGCTCCCGACTGATTTCCTGACATGTGATATTGTAATGAATGTGAATGTGAGTGTGGGTGTGTGTAAGTAAGGGGGAGTAAAGGACAAGGAAGAAGAACGAAAGATCGTCCGCGGTCCTTGGCCTGTTTGTAAGGGTATTGCTCCGGCATTCACCCTGTGTTGATCGGTGAAACCACGAAAAACTTCCGAGCAGAGCAGCCGACCGCTAGAATTCTTCTCCAGACAGCGAATGAACTCGACCTAGATGATATGCTACTGTCGAAAATCTTGCCACCGACGGAACTCGACCCCTAGGGCCTCCCTGTCAGAGGCTCTGCAGTGGCATCAGCGGATGCCCTGAGCCACCTAAGCCGGTTTTTCGTTTCCCGAGGATCTCGTGGACCCCACTCTCGTTCAGCCTTTCTCGCTTACGAGAACAAGGGGAAAGAGGCGGCAAATGAACGCCTGTAACCGAAGTGTAAACAATAGATTTGCGATGCCAAGCAATAGTACTCAGAAGCTGAGATCAGTCAGGGATTAGAATTAGTAGAGGACAATATGTGGGCATTTTACCATGCAGAAAAATACTGTTCACAAATTATTTCCACTTTCTCCTACAGTACTGCGCTAAGCATTACAGTCTGGAAGCAGGCAGTTTCGTATTACAACGTAGAGACTGCGGTGGGTATTTTCGCAAGGTGGACTCATATGTTTTCCCCCCAAAAAGCGGGCTGCAGTAGGGAAGGTTCGACTCGTGCAGCGGCGTACTTCGCAATTCTATACTCTGATTTAATGATAGTGACTTCTGACGTTTAATCAGCTGGACCCGGTTATCCGAATGGGAGTTTCGTTACAAATTAACTTTTGGTACTGTAATTTACGCGTCTCGGTTGATCAAACTCTGAAGCCACTACAATTCAATCGAAGAAGAAATGTTTCATTCAGTACATGTTTTGTTAGAATAAATGTGAAAAACTTGGTGGGCACGTAGGGGGGGGGGCAAGGAAATGATTTTTCTCCAATGAACATGTGGTGGGAAATTTCATATAACGAAGTTACACATGTTCATTGGGACACATTTGCCTTGCACAAAAGGCAACCCATAATGCTTCAGCATTTGGCGGGTATACGAAATATCTTTGACTGCTTCAAAACGCGGCCTGCCAAGCACCTGCGATTGGTGGGTTGCCTACTAATTAGGGGCAAGTGTCACGAATTTGTTGAGAAAGGAGTTTTTAGAAGAAAACATCTTAAGAAACAAGACTTGGGATTTTCCTTTTCCCCGAGTGATCCCACTTGTCTCAACTTGTCTCCATCTGGCCCACTATCTGTCCTCTATCTGTCCCTCTAAAGCTCGTTCCCCATGGACACATGAAACCTGATATTAAGGACTTACGACACACCATTTCCGATTTATTCGGATTATGCGATTATAGTATTATTGCAGTAGTATGCTCCTATGTAATAATCTACAAACGTCTTCGTCTGAAGGATGTTTCATGTTAAGGGGAACACGGACTATTAGAAAAAGAAAGAAAAAAAATCTCAATTTGCGCCATTTTATTCCATCTTCTCCTGAACATGCTGATATATAGTTTATGCATGTTTTACTAGGTTTTAGTCCCTAAAAAATATGTAATGGAACCATGCAATAGTCATGGCATTTAAAGAGTGGACGTATGACTTGGAGGAATGAAGAACGGAAAAAAATATAGTTTATTAGATGTTTGCAAAGTTCGAGATGATGCTTACAATCCTTGACTGCATTTTTAGTGTACGTCCAGCGTGTTTCCTTTGTTTAATCTAAATAAAACGCCTATTGATTTGAATAAGAATAAAAATAATTGCTTTCTTTTTGTTATGCTGTAAGTAGTTGTAAAGAAATAATTCGAAATCTGAAAACAAATTCCTCGCCCCAACAGACTAAAGCGAAAACTGCCCCGACAGTTCTTCGACCCCCACTGACCATCATGTACCCGATCTGGTTTCGCACACATTCAATCCACGTGTACTCAAGTATTCATCTATAAATGATAGCTAAACAATGCTAATATAATTCAATGCTACCCTCGAGTATCGTACTCGACTGCTTAAGGCCTTCGGGTCAAGCAGAAATAAATGAAAACCAATTATTGTATTGAATAAGAATAGAAGTAAAGTATTGTTGTGTAAATAAAAAGCCTATTGTAGTGATGAAATAATTAGGAATTTTTGTTGGAAGAAATACTATATTTATCCTCCAATGCATTGCCAAACGTGCAAGCAACAGCGAAAAAAAGAAAAATTGCTTTAGTAGCATTTAAATAACTTCCTTTCAATCCCCATCTCACACACAGTACGAGCCATACGCCTTTGAGACAGATTATTAAATAGAATTTTACATCATGTGAAAATGTTTCATTTTAGAAAATCTCATGCCGTACTTTCTGATGGGAACACAAACATTTATTTTATCTTCCAAAAAAGTAATTTTTGGGATTTTTTTTCTTTTTGATATGTAAAACAAACTGTTGTAAGGTAAAATCTGAAATTTTACTTTTTCACGTATCAACAGTTAGAATTTATAAAAATTATAGTGTTTCGAGTATATACTAACTTTTTCTAAATAAAAACAAAACACGTTCTTTTATAAGTTCTGTCTCTCATCAAGATCCGATATATAAAGTGTTACGTTAACTTCCATTGTTTTTAGGAGGTCTTACTATATTTTCATGGGTCTGAAAGAAATTACGAACGAAAACATTAGAAGAATGCGTTAGATCGATAATTGAAAAAGTGAAAGAGTTTCCGACCAAATTTCCGTTTAGTGTGAAGTTAGAAATGTTATCAATGGTTGTGTGAATTTACTAAGTAGTGTGAAATGTTTTATACTTTCGAAATTTACGATTGGATATTATTGGAGATACCGAAATACCGTAAGTACGTACGTTAATGTTCAGAGTCAGATTTTATGATTGGTACATCGCCAGATGTTTCTTGCTGGTTTTCTTAATCATTAATTTGCATCAATGTTCTTTCGATCTAATGAATTATACCGCGCAAATTGTGAGTTAATAATAATTTAATTGAAAATTTTACCCTGGTTAAATCCTGGCATTACTTCGTACGTCGATACATTATACCCCAGTCGTTTCAGCAGTACCACTAGAGTGCTCTGAATGTAATCCAGGGCACGACAACTTGGATACCTCTGCAGAAGCATGAACTAACAGCCAAACGTATTTTACCATTATGACATTAAATTACGTTATATTGTTAGATAACTTAAATCAAAATTTTGTCTGAAATTAAAATTCTGAGAAAAATGTTTGAAAAACAAATTTATTAACTATTTATTACTTTTTTAACAATGTATTCACTTCTTTTCCCGGTGTATGCAACACTTGTACTTCAGACCATTTCAGATTAACAGCATTCGTTCTTCTCAGGGGCATTAATTTTGACTTTACAGTACAATAATCCACTAATTGGACAAGCGTGGTCACGGTGGTCACAATGTATTATTGGAATTTATTGACGTAATGTTGGCTAACATGGTTCGTATTTCGGCCCGTTCAATGTCATATGTTGGTGTCCATGATCTAAGCTTCAAAATAACCAACATGAGAAATGTTGGTTTTTGAATCAAGTTCTTTCATGTAATAAATATTTATATATAAGTACTTATGTAGGCTATTGCTTGTACATCGCAACTTTACACAGTGCAGCAATATTTATAGTGAAATTTGTATATATTTTTTTACTTATCCAGTGAGTGTTTTATTACATTTTCGACATCGATGTCCGTACCAAAGCGTTTGAGAAAAAGTGCACTATCAGTATTTCATTGAACGGTATTGCAGAGTATAAAATGAAATTGAAATTGTTCGCTAGGAAAAGTGCTTATTGTGTAAAATGGTAATTGAACTTTTGTTAACCGCTTATTGATAACTATGCTGTGTGACATGCATTGATTATGGCAAATTGTATAATAATTGAATTTCATGTGCGGGGTTCAATTAGGTGAGAATTGCTAAAAGCAGTTGCAATACAACGAGGTTTGTCGTCCTGGATTTCTATACCAACGAATTTAGAGCAGACAAAGTAGCTAATACTTTAGCAACTGATGGATGCAGTGAAACATGAGATGGAATGTGACTCTGACATTGTGATGGCTTCATCAATGGTTGTGACTGAATCCAGTACCTTTTCTTCATCTCCTTCATGCAGCACAATCCCAACCCCAGAGCCAGATGCCAGTCAAGAGACAATGGTTGAAGGGGTATGTCGGTTTGTGAAACTAGATTTGTTTTGAAAGTAGAGTTTTTATACATTTTCTGTGTATCATGCATTCTTAAAAACATGTATGATTGCATTTTGGAAGTTGCTTAGATTTGGTATATGGAGCATGTGAGTAATGTGATGAAAATGCATTTCATTGATTTTCTACTTCTGTGGCGAATCAATTCTTCAGTGAATTCTAATTTGTGTGTTTTAATACAGTGTTTGCATGATAATGTTATATTTGAACTAATTCTGAAAATTTCTTATTGTTATAGTAGTCTTGATGGCAGTGCCTTTCAGAATGTTAATAGTGTTTGATAATTTGTGTTGCAATAATGGATATGATGATGCTGCGCATCATTTTTGCTTGCAAATGTTTTATATTAACAGCTCTTCATCTGGAAAAGTGATCTTGGTAGTTATTGATCTTGACCTAATTTCCAAGTTGTGAAAGATCTGTGACCTCATTTAAAATTATTTCTATACAAAACTGTCTAGATTGAGGCACTTTGCAAAGAATGTGTGTTTTAACTTCGAAAGTACTGTTTTAGATGTTTTTCCTCTAGGGAAATGGCTATTAGTTTGTGTAATCAATATAAGAATGTACTATTGTCAGTTTTCACAGTTTATGAATGGTTTTGCTATAATATTTATAGCCTGTTGTAAACTGCAAGGAGAACTTACTGTGTGCAGGTTAAAACATATTAATGGTCATTTTTTTTTATTCTGTGTTCTGTAAAATTAGTGCTTTCCAAATCATCAGCAGTGTTCAGCATATTTGAAGTTTTTAATGGATGTGGTATGTTTACTTGAAAATTAGTTACTTTGTGATGCATTTTTTAATTTCAAATGATTCTTTACTCTTAGTGAATTAGCCATGATTGCTAGCAAATCTTATAGAGCTGAGTTTGCTTAATGTATTTTTTTCTCTGTTTCAGCTGCTTGCTTTTGTCTCTTATTGTAATCTTCATATATTAATGTTTTTGAATGTACTGTGGTCTCTGTCAATTACATAGCAATTTAAAAGTAATGTTTGTGCAAAATTATGTGTTATATGTTAATGCACATGTTAAACACAACATATTTTATAACAAGTGAATACACACTCAGTACCTACTTCATTTAAATAATTTTAGCTGTCACATAATGTATTTTAAACCATACAAAATAAGAATTAACTAAATTCATAACTTTTAAACTAAGCTACTCGACTGCAATAAATAGCTCATTATATAAAACATGTTGCCTGATGTGTAAGGAATAAAGCTGATGGCTATATTACCACAAAAAGCAATGCACAAGTGTGTGTGTGTGTAGGGACGTGTGTTTCTTAAGGAACTTTGTAAGGTCATTTCTAATCTTAAATTGATTGAAATTTGGTGTTTATTGATTTTGTTTCCTACTAATGTGAAATGTTAGGTGTGATTGTACTAACATATGCTTCATGCTACTAATTAGAATTGGTTATATACATATATTACTTTGAAAGGTAGGAGTCATCCATGTAAAGTTATATGTAAGTCAGTCTGTTGTCCAAGGATTATGGAAGTGCTTCGAGAGATGACAGATACAGTAAAACCTCTTACATATGGATTCTGACATTATTTGGACACCTGCCCAACTTTCTTGCAGTCCCTTTTCTCTATATGATGTAGATAATTTGTACTTCTAGCCCTGTTCAGAACATAAGTAGTGTATCTGGTAGCTCTAGCTCTAGCAAGTTGGCATCTCAAGCAGAAAACTCCGCTCCATGTAGCTTGACTTCTGCATTGTGTGAAAGGATAGTGAAGGGATTGTGTTTTGCAGTGGATGAGGAGGGCAACAGCTGTGACATAGTGGATGAACTCTCAAAGAAACCTGAGCTGACTTAAGTTGGCAGTTAGACTGTACCAGAGAACACATAGACATTATCTCTCAGTGGATATTTGCTTTGGAGCTAGATAGCAGTGAAGCATTGTACTACATCAGAGACACTACAAGAACAAAATTACTTTTAAGAAACATAAGAAACACACTGAAGGATTCTTTAACTTACTGATAACATTTCATTCCTAATGCATATTAACTGTTGGTGGACCGGCAAGATTGCAAGGTAATGTACAATTTACTTATTTTAATTAATTGTATTAAAACTAAATTCCACTGTAAATTAAATTCAGTAAAATAACTTGCACATAACATAATAAATTCTGTATATAAAATAAAATATATTAAAAATACACAGGTAGAATAAATTAACACTCCCCTTAATTAACTGAATAAAATCATGCACACTAGCCTGTGCCTCCCCATTAACGGACACACCCATCTAACAGCTGGCAAATAAATTTTGTTCTCCTGAGGTGTCCGTTAAAGAGAGGTTTTACTGTATCACATTGTAGGTGCCAACTTTAGTGATTTGCTCTGGTGAATGATGCTTAGATGAGCTTAGCGAATGCAAAGTACACGTAGAGAAGAAATGAAAAAAAACTATCATAATAGCATCATAGTAATTCGTCTCTCTCTGGCCTGTTTTTAGACTCCCTATGATACAAGATTTGTGAACATTGCCAATCTGGCCAAGAGCAAGCTGTTGAGTTCACAGTTTTCCAGCACCCCCCACATTCCAGGTAGATTGGGAGGCCGATGTTTAGCTGGGGCATCCAAATCTTTAGAGCTCCTTAGGAGGAATATTCAGACCAATATCAATAAAGATATTGATGCTGTTATCAAAGGCTATCTGGAGGTAAGTTTTTATGTATGTTTTTAACTTGCTATTAAAAAAGTATTATTTTTACAGTTATTGTGCTAGAATATTGTTAGAACAGTGTTTGTAATAATGATTGGGAAACTGTAGAGCTTAGTAAATGCAGTTTTATTGATGTATTGTGACTGATCAGTGCTTACTAAATTATTTAATGAATGGTCCTAGTGAAGCCAATATATTTAAGATTTTCAAAATATTTCTAACTAAAGTCTTTATTCATTCCTGTTTTAAATGGAAACCCCGAGATCAGATTTTGTTCTATTATGGCATAGTTTGTGTAAAAGTACACTGTATTACTTAAATTTATTCATTCATACCATTTACTGACTTTACCATACCTTTCCATTCACTTCATTCATACCATTTACTGAATCTTTATCCACCACATTTTTTTTCTTGATTTTTATGTATTTGAGTTTTGGGCCTGTTCTGGGGGTTCAAAGTTACACAGATACACATTACCTCCTTGTGGAGGGCCAAAGTCTGTCTTTAGAATCTTGCCTCTACACACTGAGTGGGTGGTGACACTGGTAGATCACCTTCGTATAGTTACAAATAATATTGAAGGGTAAAAGTAACATATTCATTATTTATAAGGAGGCTCCGGGGTTTTAGGCAGATGTGTATTTTACCTTTCTTGATGTAGACATAGGGAATATTCTAGAATGCATTTCATGACTTTAGTGTAAAGGAACTATTTTTATTGTGCCTAAAAATGCCCCATCTGTTTAGCTAACTCTACTGAGAATTAACTAAAGGAATCGTAGAATGAATATTCATCTGATGTTCTAAAATACTAAAATCTATGTTTAAAAAAACTCTTGGATTATTCATAATTGAATTTAAAAATAATTGATGGATTTCATGCCAAGAAAAAAATATGCACTAGTTACAAGTGGTATTAGAAAGATCTTTATATCCATGTATTTTTATCTTAGAAGCCCATTGAAATACTGCTCAACAAAAATACACTTGAAATTCTTTCCATTTTCAAAATAGCAAAACTACCATAATTTGCAGATGAGAAAAACAAATGACATCAGATTTTGTTTGTTAGCTCCAGTTTTTAAGGTATACTTATTTCAATATACTTGGGAATTCTTTATTTTCTGAAAAGAGCTAAAGTACTCTAATTTTGGGTTGAGAATAATGTTATGTTTAACATAACAGTAAATATTGTTTAGTAGGTCAAACTTTGGCTTTATAGCTTCTCCGTCCTCAAATAAAATTATATATTGGCATTAATGTCTTTTCTTTGCTTGGCGCTGGTACTCCTCCTCATGTCTCTATCCAGTTAGTCCAGTCCTCTTAGTCCAGTAGTCCTCAAGCACAGCAGTATTCCATTTTCTCTGATACAGCAGTTTCATTCGTGAAATGCTCTGTTGGAGTTACTCTCCACATTCATCACAGCACCACAGTTGTTGGTGGAGGAGTTCAGGTGAGAATGCAGCAAATGGAGTTCAGTGACACGTTGCAGCCTAATTGATATTACTTCTCCAGAAGATTATTCGCAACATGATCATAGTTGTTAGCACTTCAATTTCCCTAAAAGCCATTCACAACGTCTTTAAATGCTTCCCATATTGCTTTTTCACATCCATGGAGAACTTTATCAAAGTTAGAATCTTTGTAAGAAGGTGACAGGTCTTTGGCCCATTGAATAAGCCTTCTTTAAATTGTATTTTACTCCAAATATAAAGTTATTAAACCACTTACTTCACAACATGCAACAAGAATATTTTCCTTTCTAAAGTACAGTCGACTCGTAGTGAACTTTTGGGTACTAACATTTTTGCTTCACTATGTCAAAATTAAATATAATTCCTCCAGAATTATTGATTTTATTAGTACAGGGACAGCAAAATACATTTACAACATGAACTGAAAATTTCAATATCTTTATTTAACCTTAAAAATGCAATTAGGTATATTTTTGATTATTTCCTTTATACGTTTGTCATTTATAATTTCTATCCTGTGAAGATAAAGGATGAGGTGTTTTATATCTTCCATGGTTTTCATCTACATCTGGCTGCTAAGTGTATTCTTCCAGAGGGAGTGTACAGGCAGACCATGTAGTCTAACAGCTAAACAGATGAGGGTGCTCTACAACCTGCCTCTTTTTTCGGGACATGCCATCCTGGAAGAGATATCGTGCAGAAATAAGACTTGTCCAGATCTCTTAATTGCATCCCAAAATAGTGGTGATGTGCTATCACCACACTATATACATTACACAAATTATCAGGAGAGTTTTAACAATTATAAGGCATTGAGGATTCTATGTGAATTGCAATACAAACATGAAACTTAATTATTCAAAATAAATGGTATGTTACGTTTACCCTAAAATAAAGTCGATCTAATTCAGTACATGAAACAAGCTATTCAGAGCTATATAAAGTTATAAAAATTACCCCTAACCCAACACTGCTATGCTCAATGTGCCAACACTATTTCCAGGTGTTCAATTTCGTAAAAATTCCTTGTAACCTTCATGGGCTATTCTTAAGAACCAAGAGTTTATTGAAAGTTTTAAAATCATTTTTGTTTTTTCTGTTATCAAATTGACGAGAAATGGCCATTTTTGAGCTGGAAATATTTTCAGTTGATGATATTTTCAACTTTCTTAAATAGCTGAAAATCATTGATATTGTTTTTGAGGTGCCATTCATTTAAAATATGATGCTATTTATCACGGGTGCTTGATAGATTTTGAGTTATTACAATGTCTTTGACTGTGAGTAAAAGAAAATTGTGACTAATCACTCAAAAACAGAAAATTTAGAATTCATTTTGGAAGTATTTGCAGTAATTTAGGTTTTAGTAGAATGTAGTTTAATACATTGCTATGCTGTGAAGATATATTGGTCTCTATTTTACATAAAAATGAGTTTTCTTTTTAAATTCAAATATTGATGTGAGAAAGTCAATATATTTTCATTAGCAGTGCTTGCAATTGAATTATGTTTTTTATTTAAATGAATGCACATGTGTATATTATTTCATTAATATAAGGTATATTAGTTAATTAAGTTAGCAAATTTGTCAAAAAATCAATAAAATCAAAATTTAAGCTCTTAGCTTTGGAGGCCTCCTGTTGCTCTTGTACAGTATCACTGTGGCCCCTCCATTGGTCTTGCACTATGGTATTGGTAGGGTTAATTGCATTGTGAATAGCATTGAACTAAGTTTAGAAAAAAACAATATTTAAATGCATATTTAGGGCTAACACTTTGTATTGTACAGTGTCCTTGGTTTTTCTCAGTTTTCCTAAGTATTTGTTCAAAATTTGGGACCGAGTGGTCCTTTGGTTCAACATTTTTGTTCTTTACACACAGATATGTGAGCAGCCAGATCCAAAATGTACTTAAGTCGTTGCCGTATGTGCATAGAATGTGATAATGGGACACTTGTATCAGAATAAATTTTTCATTAAGTCAGCAAAAATAGTAAATACTTATGTAAAGGTTCTGATGTAACAAGAAATAGCAATAAATAGCAATATATCATAATAGAAATTCTGACAATGAGTTGTTTTATTTTTCAAGAAATTTTTCAAACCTGCAATCTGCAACATTCGTAACAATCTTGGAGGTGACAGCATCACAGATGAACATGTTCGGATTGTGTGCTGTAGCATACTTGAAGATGCCAAACAGATGTATTGTTGTCCCAGCCAAGAACCTGCAAGTCAATGTCCAGATGTTCAGCTAGAGGATCAGAGCCCTAATGTGTGCTCTACAGAATATAAATTTGCAGTTCCCAGCTCAGAGGTAAATTTGTTTTATTATTCTGTTCATTACATATTAGTTTATGTCACTAAAATAACTAAGGCTGAAGTTGCCCTTCAGAGAGATGGTTAACATGATGGATAAGTTGTTATTTATTTTTGTAAACTATTGAAAGGCTGAATTTTTTCTCCAATTTCAGAGTCCAGTTTTAAGTGTCAGAAGAGATCTAGATCAAAATTTGGATAGCATTCGCAGAAGGAAAAATAAGACTCAGGTTCTCCAGCTTCCTCAAGTTGTCCAAAGTCCTTCCCCTCCACTTCGTGTTGGTCAGTCTCACATTCTCACTCAACGCTTTTTGATATCACCTACTCCAATAAATACTTCACAAAATGGAAAGTTGAAAGATGAAAACTCCTCATTATCTCAGCAAACTTTTGTTCCCACACAGAATCAAGGCCTTCCTATTCGTACTATTCCTAAAAATAAAGTTTCCACACCCACACACTCATTTGTTACTTCTTCAGTATCTCACAGTTCTCAGAGCAATAGGTCTAGATCTAAAGGAAGACATGAGTCTGCATCTACACAACTGTCTCATACCTTCCTTGCTCCTGCTTCACCCGACAGTCTACCATCTGGTCGTAGCACTCCTGTAAATAAAGGGCGTAACACTCCCATAATAAGGGAAGGACCAAAATGGGATCCTAACAGAATTGTGAAGTCTACAAAGTTTGTAATGGGAGCCAGGTATGTGAACATGTTAACAATTGATCATTTTAATAGTGATGTGGATCAGTTACGAAAAATATTTCAATCCATGCATTTTTCTTATTGTAGAGCCAATAAAGTCTTAGGGTTTTGCCAGACTAGAGGCCGTTTGTACATCAAGCATCCTGAGTTGTTCCGATATTCAGGAGATCAGGAAGATAAAGAATGGTTGGCTCGGAAGAATCTGATGCCACCATCTGGAGGGAAGGCATATCTGATGGTTGTTGATGATATAAGAGAATTGGCTGAATCTGAAGAGTACAGGTACTGTGACTTGATATATTTGTATTTGACTTATATCTTCTGCTTTGAAATTTACAGTAAAACAAAAATTCGAAGTAAAACATACCTGTACTTTGCCTATAGTAGATAAATAGAAGAACGTAAAACCTGTTATTTCTTTTGAAACAGAACGCTTTATCAGTTCTGCCATTAACAAGAATGATTTTTCTTAAAAATCCATGGTCTGTGTTTAGGTGAAATGTTAAAAATACATTGGGATTCTTTATGAACAATGAAATGGGTAATAAAATGATATCATCTATTTTATGTCTGTAATGCTTGAATGTTGTGAAGGCTTTAACATTTTTTTCTAATGTATTTTATGAGTGATGTCATAATCATAAGAGAGGGAGTCTTAATTGTTTCTCGAGCATTAAACATTTGCCTATTTTGAGAGATGCTTTTTAAGGGCTGTAATTACAAATTAAGTAAACATTTTTAATTTGTAAGATCTGTTATATTTTGTAAAATTTTGTTTTTACTGTGTTTCTGTGACTAAATATACTACATTATAAAAAACTTAGCTCTGGATAGACCTATACCTCACTTTCGACAAGAATAAGATTATCCTAATAATATATTCACCATATTGATTATTATATTTTATGCGTATGGTGGTACTGATGTAACAAATGGCACCAAACTAGAAAGACAGCTGTCACTGCTTTACATGTGACAGGGATTGTTGGATTGAAACCTTCATCTTTTTATTTCCCAGAATGAACTTGATTCTAGAGCCAAACCTATCTATTTAATTCACATGTAGCAAATAATACAGAATCTACTTGAGCTATGCCAATTTTTTAATTAACTGGATTGTTGTGTTTCTACTACTACAATTTTATTCTCTAGTACTGTATATTCAACTCCCAAAGTATTATTGGAAAAATATATGTTAACGAATGGACTGCAACAGTAGAAATGCTATAGAACAATACCATCCAGAATCCAAAAAGTAACTCAAACATTGCTCAAGAACAACCAATAAAACACACTTGTATAACTCTACAATAAATTAAATAGATAAGATAGCAAATACGTAATGGAGGGTGGCCTCTTCCTTCCAGTCTTGCTCTTGCATGACATAGTCGGTGCTAAAAGCAGTAAAACACTGAATATGAATGTGTGTGCTTGATGTATGAGAGCACACAATAAAATATTTGCATTTTTTAGTCAAAATCAATTTTTTTTTAATTTTTTAATTTTTTCCATGTTCCTGGTACCTTAACCCTTTCACATGGCTGTAGGCTACAAGGTTTTCTTTTGTTTTGTGCGCTTATTGGAAATTGGTAAATATAGATTTCCTAGATGTGCTAGGTCCAATTTTTAATAATGTATAAATATTTAAGTTATAAAATAATGAACGGACGTTAACAGCAAAACATTCAACTGTAAACTAGATTAGACATTTTAACATTTTCCCCCCATGTTAGTCAGTTTTATCAATACAAAAAAAACTTCTGAAAAGTCAGAGAATATATCTGTGATCTTTGGTTAGAACATAACTCCAAAATCACATTCAGGTACATATTCTTGCTATTCCATACCGTTATTTTTTTTTAACCTCTTGGAAACTAACTTAGCAGTTTTGATTCTTGAAGTACAAATGGTCTCTGAAGTACTTTTTTTGAATTTCATCAAGTTCGTTTCCCATCCTTTTAAAAATATAATTATGTGGAAGCGTCAAAGTGGCATGTAACCATATTGTAATGTTATCAGTGTCATTTTGAAGTTTAAATTACACAAATTTAGCTATTCAAAACATATGTTATATGTGTCAACAAATGTTTGTTAAAAGGCAGTATAAATCTTTTGTTTTGACTTTTGCAATTTCCCATTGTCAGATGATGTGAGAAACATGGTTTTGGCTTGTGGTATTTTTTGACATTGCAAGGGAAATTCTAATTTCCTCAGAATTCTAATTTTTCTTGTTTATTAAATTTATATTCTGTTTCATTAAGTTTATTTTTCTGACCGTAGGTGTAAATATTATGGATTGTAGTATCTTTTAATTATAGACAGTCAAATTCATAATAATTTTTTATTACATGGCACATGATGTCAGTGACTGTTGTTTACTTTGTCATATTGAATACAGCTTCTTTACTTCTTTATATAATTCAATCTTAATGAAATTCAAAAATTCTCAATGAGAGTTTAGCCTGATAATAAATTAAGATTAGATGACTCTGAATTTCTGTTCATTTTTAATTTAATTTATACAAAATGTATCTATTCAAATTTATTGTTATTTATTTCATTGTTACTATTTTAGCTGTAACCTGACGAAGCAGACACATCAGGTTGAAATGTTGTTTCATGTAATGTAATTAAAAATTATAATGAATTTGACTGTATGTAATTTTATCAAGATACTGTACTAAGATTCCAAAATAGTTATTGAAAATAACCAAGGCATAACACAGCAGATGAAGATCAACAAAGGTCTAAACAAGGATGCTCATGCTCACCACTACTCTTCAACATTTACTTAAATCATATGATAAAAAAATGGAAACATATAGATAACATAACCAGAAATTAGTGACAATATTAACTGCAGACGACCAAGTTGTAGCAAACTCAAAAGACACACACTACAGGAAGGCTTCAAGTGAAGCAAAATAAGCAAAGAATATCAAGCTAGAAAAATGAAATTCTAGCCTTCTACGGCAAAGAACATCTTAGAACCAAAATAGTAATAGAGAATTCAATAATTGAACAAGTTACCAGTTTTAAACATCTCAATAAAAAAGGATATTGAAGAAAAAATATAATCGAAACAATGGAAAAATAGAGACATTTTGGACATTAAAAAAAAGAAGACAAAAACAATGATGAGAATCCATAAAATGACATCAAAACCAACGCTAAAGTATGATTTAGAAGTGTGGAAAATTGGTATAAAGGAAACCAGAAAAATAGACGCAGCTCAAATGAAGTTTCTAAGGGCAGTATTAGGAGTAGCAAGAAGGGACAAAATTAAAAATAAAACAATTAGGAAAGAACTAAAAAGCAGGACACTGAGCAGAAGAAATGAAAAATTACTGCAAAGGAGTAAAGGAAATAGAGAAAATGGGTGAAAAGAATGGGCAATCATCATCTACCAGGGATGGTATTACATTTTAGACCAAATGACATGAGGGATGGAGGCTGACCGGCAAGTGTGGTTGGGGTGGGGGCTGGTGGTGGTGGTGGTGGTGGTGGTGGTATGATAATGATGATGATGATGATGAATGATGACTGTATGTAATTAAAAGATACTGTAATCCATAATATATTATGTTCCTCCAAAATCTTATTACTTCTTAGTGCTAAGTCAATATAATTGTGCCTCTCTTCCATGAGCACCCTTGAGTGTCACCATTGTGCGAAACTTACGTTATTTGAGAGAGCACTTTAAAAAAATGGAAATCCTGTTTGTACAGAAATTTTATTTCTTTTGAAACTAAACTCGTAAACTCAATTTGTTTATTGTAAATTGTGACTTATGGAGAAAAAGGACAATTTGTGCCTATTTTGTGAAACTCCAGAATCCCTACCCCTACCTTTTACGATACATAGGTAAATGATGTAGGGGAGAAACAAAAGTGTGGTTAACAACATTTGACAACTATAAATTTCACTCTCAAATATTAGCAGAACTTATGTGCATCAGTAAATGAACTACAGATTTTATTTTATAGTATTGCTAATATAACAGCAACCCACACCCTAATCCTACCGCAAGTGGAAAAAGGCGAGTGCTCAGAATTTGCTCAATGGATCAAGAGAAAATCAATGAAAAATCTGATCAAGATCGATTTAAGTTACAATTAAAAGCTGTTTTCAGGAAGATAATTTCTCATTCTTCCTCCAGTGGATATGTAATCTTCAGAAAATAGTCATGTTGAAACATTTCGTGTCATTATGCCTTTCCATAAGTTTTTGTGAAAATATGTTTTGGGTGTTTAATAAACTCCTATTTTAAACATGAAAAGTAATAAATAAATTTTGCAATAAATGGGAAGAAATCTTCAGATAAGAGAAGGTTTGAAATGAATGTTTTTCGTGTTACCTCTATATTTTGAAATCTGGCTAAAGATTTGTGAGAAAATTTGATTAAAATGAAGTAAAAACTTAATGGAATGAATTCAAATATTAGGCCAGAGAATTATTCAAACTCTGAATTGAAAGCGAAGATAAGGTTTAGCATTTTGGTTTAGGGATAACAAATTTCCTTGAAGTTCATGTAGTGTTTTCCATTTCAAATTTTAATTTCCATTTCCAGAAGGAGACACTTTTTGGTTTTTCTTCTTTTTTAAAAAAGAATGGATCATTATCTTCTTCTGATTTTGTTTTGTATCATAATGAAATTTCAAGCCTTGAAAATTCATTGATAATTAGATGCAGTCAAGTGACCACGTTTAGCCAACCTCCACTTGGTTACCTGTCTTTGCTCTTCTTCTTGATATAGTCATAGAAGTTCAAGGAAGTAGAAAAACAGAGAAACAGAATTACGCAAAACTCTTTGTGAATGATAAGAGCATAAAGCAAATACAAATACATGTGAATTTGTAATATGTATAAAATGATCTTAGGGAAGATTTGTAATAAAAGAACAAAGGAGATTTTGGATAGTGAAAATTTTTACCTACTCTGCCACTTTATTGCAGTGAAATAAATATTTGTAATTACTTGTTCTAGTGAGTTAGTATCAGAGACTTATGGGCCAAGAAAATGAGTGTTTTCACTTCTAGTTCTTTAATGAATGTAATCAAAAATTGTATTTTAGAAATTCCCTTATCAATATTACATTAGAAAGATAAAAATTCGTTTATTTTTTTTTAACGACGTCAGAGTACAAGAAAATGTTGCATGTACGCAACTTTGAGACCTCAGGGTATGTGAATTCATCTTGACATGAAACAACTGAAAACCGTTTGATTGGTGATGAACATTGCATTTTGTACATTTGTAAACTGCAGGGTTTTTGCACAAACTGCACCACTTTCTGGCTTTTGTTTCTCCCTTAATAAGCATATACTCTTCATCATGACTGAGTAGCTGATGATTCCGAACACGTCAACCGCTAGGTTTATTAGTCATGTAAATGTAATGCATGTTTTTTAGCACGGGAGGTGGTGGCTATTCTCCCACTAGCAGGGCACAGCCTCTGCTGAAACCAGCTCTTAACTCCCGACCGGTCGCCCAGCAAGTGTGGTTGTGTACTACAAGTATGAGTGTAAGTGTAAGAGTGTGTAAGTAATCGGTGAGGATATGACAATGACGATCATGGTCCGTGGCCTGTTTGTCAAGCCGGAATTTGCTGGTTATTGATTGGAGAAACCGAAGAAAATCACTGATGAGAGCAGCCAACCTCAAGTATTTTTCTCTGGACTGTGGCTGAACTCAACCTATCTACGTAGCTAGTGTCAAAAATCCTGCCATTGTCGGGACTCGAACTCTAAGGACCTCATGGTCAGAGGCCCTGCAGTGACAAATTTATGCCTTGAGCCACCTCCGCCGATATCCATACTTCATCATCGTGTACTTCTTTAGGGAGGGAAGTGTTTGTGGGTCAACCAAAATAGGATTTTTCAGTCTCTCGTGTATTTATTTACTCATTATTGCTTTCACTGCCTTGTGCACAGACCTCATTAGTCATAGCTAAGTAAGATCAAAATAATAGTTGTGGGATCTTTTCTTCTTCATTCACAGTATTATATATTTTCCATGAGTTGACAATTATTTAGTCAATCAGCTTTTCTTCTTCTACTTCTTTTTCCTCCAGATGATAATGTATATTTTCCTTATCTGTCATTTTGTCAATGTAAGGATGAATGTACACTGCATCAATCATATTTGCTGAAATAAGGTCAACATCTTCCTCCAGAAATTCATTCAGCAGTTAATAGAAACTTTTATTTTCTGTCATCCTTTCTGAAATACACAGAATTTTTGGACAAAATAAACTTGAAGCATTGTTTTACAATGATGCAGCAATGATGATGAGATAATTGTAATGAGAACTGAAATATGAAATGGTAATTACATGTCTATTATTCTATGATTACATTCCAATTGCATTTGTTCTATCAAGTTCGTACCCTATACTCACTAACCACAAAGTTGCGAAAATGCAACGTTATTGTAAATTATCAATAGTAAGCTATGTAAGGACTTATGTGCATAATAAATATTTTGAAATAATAAAAGAAGATTTTCTAGTAATATACAGTAAAAAAAACTATTTTTTTACAATAAAATTATATGAATTAAAAGTGTAACGGCTGATGAAATAGCATTTCATCTTAGTGCAATAGTGATACAGAACGATTTTATATTGAATCTTTTTCTAAATAAATATAAGTATTAAATGTTGCATTAGCGCAATGTTGGTACTTACTGGGTTAATGGTAAATTGAATATCTCTTTTTTCTAGTTTAAGTCTAGTTTCTCCATGTGGTGTTCTATGTTGATAAACATGTAGGGTTTTGTGATAGTAAAAATATGAGCAAGAAGTGGTATAAAATCTTCCAAAACAAAATGTTTATGAATCTGTTACAGAAACAACCCCAATTTAATGCTGCATGAATTGGTTGGGTTTGAAGTACCCGAATTCATTTTGAAGAAAATACGTGCCTTCATGAGTCAGATGAGAACTGATGCTCCTGAAAAGCTTCCCAGCCATCAGGATATTCACATGAGTAATACTCTTGATGCAAATTTTACAACGGTATGTGTGAATTTTGCTTGTTTCTATAATTATAATTATCGACCAATTATTTTAGAAATACATGATGTTGCAATTTAAGTTTAAAAAGCATAAATGAGATTTGTATTTTAAATTTCATTTGATTCTTCAAGTATTTTATTTTAACGTGTTAGTTTGTATAAAGGCCACACTGTTTTTTTGACATGGTGTTCATAGAAGAGAAACAGTATACAAATATGTTTGTGAACTAATGGAGACTGTGAAAGTGTCATGGTTTATCATCATAATCTCGGCAAACTTGTGTGTCAATTAAAATTTTAAGTCATTAGATGATGTAAAACTGTAGAACAGTTGTAAAAAAGAGAATTGACATTGCATGTTTTCAGTACAATGTAATTCCTTTTCTTTTAGACCACTCTTGGAACTAATGAAAAAATGTTAAAATGTGTGGAAATTAATGTTTTGCTCTGATTTTGTTCCATAACAGCAGGATCTTCAAGCATTTCTCTATCGAGAACACAACAGCTTTGCTTATTAAATGCTCTCTAAATATTTCAAGGCATGGATGATGCTCGCGTCCAATCGCTGTGGTTGAAAAGCACAGTTTGGTGGCAAAAATACTTATATGTTTCTCAGACCATTGTTTTTTTTTAAACAGCACACCAATCAAATGCAGTTTTTGCAACAGGTTTGCAGTTTTTGGCCCCATATGCCTATTTTAATTGTGAGAGAAATTCTTTGGAAATTATTAAAGTCCAGAGTGCTTTTGCCTTGAATATGTTTTGAAGATTCAGACTTTTTTTAACATCGCAGGTTTTGAAACTTGCTGATGACTATTGGTGGCAGTTTTTGTTTCCAGTGGCATTGCATACCAGTTGCATGTCAGTCTTTTAATTAATTTAATGTCACCATGCCACAGACACCATCTCTTTTGAATGCCACACACTCTTGATGGCTTGGTTTATCCGCAAATCTCATAATGCAAGTTATTCAACTAATAACATAAGGCATTCACCAAGAAAGTCCATAGCAAATAGTAAAACATGCAATGGTTAAGAACATCCCTGTCCCTGAAACCTTTTATGATAATCATCATCATTCTTTCAGTTTGTGTAAGTTAATCACTATTCTGCTGTGATATACATATTAAAATCTAGTGTTTACAACAGGTCTGCAAAAGTGGAATAAATGTACAGATATGAAAAGTAAAATCAAGAAAAGTTTTACATTATAATGTTTCACTGGGACTTATCGTTTATATGGTAAATTCCAGGAAATTGTTCAATAAATTATCGTAATATCTATCTTTTACTGGAGTAATAATCTGCCCAAAGTTGTGTCTGAGTCTCAACACATCTCTGGAGTACCAACTACTGAGGCATACTAGGCCAAAACTGTCTAGGCACCCATCAGCTCCATGAGTGATGCACTTTGCTCCTCATTCATACCTTCACTCGGCTCCATCCATATCCTCAGCCACTACCCTATTGCACCTGCCAACATCTATGATGATTTTAAAAGCTACAAATTTCTCAGACAATGACTGAGAATTAAACCCTGGCCATTGCACTTTGGAATGCGAGCATGCTAGGGAAAGGCTAGCAGGGGCTCAATTTTTCATATAGATTTTCATATTCTTAGATTCTTTTTGAAAGGTGCTGTAATATTTCATTGGATATCGATTCAATAAAGTAAACTGCAATAAAGTAAAAATATTTTTATTTGGTAAATATAATTTGAGAATCTTATTAAGCATATTTATTTATTTAATACATAAAATTATTCTTTTTTGATACATAAAATTATCTTTTTTGATACCAGTGGTTTTAGATTTTAATGTTTGCACTGTAAATTCTCAAAGCTTTAACAAGTGTGAGGGTGCTTGCAAATTTATCCCAAATCTTAACCTTCCGAAAGTTTTTCAATACCACACTTTTTTAGAAGTGAATACAACAGTTAGAATGAGGGTGTGTAATGTCCTTCTGGAACCAAGAAACGTGTTTTTTCAAGTTTAAATATAACCAAGAACTAAGTTTCTTTAAGTTTTATATAGTTTTGTTAAGTTATTTACATACATACATACATATATATATGTATATCTAAAACACACAGTTTTTTAAGTAATTGATGTGATGTCTTTATTTTTTTTAAAATTTAATTACAATTCAACTGTGTTTGTATTTATTGTGTAATGAGGTTCAAAGATGAAGATTTGTATAGTTTGTTACTATAGTGCTATTGTCACTACTGTGCATTCTGTTTGTATTTCAGTATTGTTTTCAATTGTAGAATAAAACTAGTTTATAATGTTCAGCAAACTTAGACATTCTATGATTGTTGCTCTTAGGAAAAGTATCCTTTAATACCCTGGGAGAGTTTGAATCTTGTTCTTTTTAAGCAGTATTCCTTTTGTGATTGTGAACTGAATTACTTCATTATTAAATAAAATGATAGGCATGGCCAGGAAACAATTTTAACCGATTTATTAAATATGTAAAGATTTGTAATTGAGTAACACTATTGTATTATTGTGCTCATGGAATTAAGTTATGATGTCCCTAATAATAGATATCACAACATGTTGTAAATATCTATGTGCAGATGCAGGATCATTTAGATCTTGGGATAAGCAGCTTGTCTCCTGTGGCATCTCACACTGTTGTGTCCACTGCTTTGGTATCGCCTTCAGTGATGGCTGGAGGCCATCCCGTCAGTGTTCTTGATTCAGGTAAGAAAGTTTCATGGATAGAACAAGAATAAATCCTTGAAGATATTGTGATAAAAATTAATTTCTTACTTAAGCAGCTCTTTTGGGGATGTTTTTATTTTAATTTCATTTAATAAATTTAGTGTGGGAATTCAAAGAATTTTTATTAAGTCAGTCAGTCAAGAAGTAATTTTGTGTTTTGTAGTTGAGTAAAGTTAATTACAGTTATTATGTAAAGCAAATTATTTGATTAAGTGTTATAACTTAACATAAAATTTATTTGAATATAAACAAATATAATTTTATAATTATTATTTTGTTGATGTTGTTATATTTTTATTTGGACACTTCTCCCAGAAATCCTGGAGGGATGTTTGTCTCCTGCTAGGGCTGGGAAGGGAATATAAAACAAAATTCACATTTTTTATGGAGAAAATGTAATTTTATTCCCTTATAACTTTCTCGTAATTTTGGCAGTGTTCAGGTTTTTGTTTGTGTATGTGTTTAGAGAGTACTTCAAAGTAGTGAGATTTTTTATCCCTTGAAAATCATATAGATTGTGTAAGTGAAATATTCAGTAAAATTATTTCTTTAAATAATGTTACTTATGTATTCATATTTTTTATGTATAGATTCTATTTTTGTGTGTTCTGTTGATTGGCATCTTTGACAGAATTGTGATAACTGCCTTGGCTTTAATAGGTGATGGCTTTGTCATAGTCTGTGAAGATCACCCATTAACAAGCACATGTACACATGCCCATGCAAAATTCATAATTTTGTTACAAAAGTATTTTGATAAAATAATGATAGGCTTTGTAATCATTCGATAATTGCTATCAAAAGTCACTAAGCTAGTAGCTAAACCCTTACATAATTTTATTTTACTTAACACAGTTTTACTTGTGAAATCACAGGGCCTCAATCTCCAGAAACTTTGGAGCTTTTGGATTCTCCAACTCTTGCAGCGGCTCTTGGATCTGATCCCTTTGAAGATTTGGAGCCATTTGATGGAGATCTACCTCTTGATGAGGACATGCCACTGGATGGAGAGCTTCCATTGGATGGAGATTTGCCTCTTGACGGGGACCTACCTTTGGATGGAGATCTGTCTTTGGACAGTGATCTACCCTTGGATAACCTCACATTTGAAGGTATCCTGCGACTACAGGATGTGAGTCTGGGATCTGACAACAATTTACTTACTGGATCCCAAGAGTTGATGGATACCTTCACGATCAGTACATCTGATACATTGGCTTGGTCACCAGATGGTGACACTAGCCAGTCATCTCTGCCCATACTTTTGGCAGGGCACATCAGCAATGAGTATACACAGGAAGGTATTGTATAGAAGCCATGCCCTCCTAAGCATGAGTCACAGGCCGTAAACACCCCTTTCTCTGTTTCAAAGCGCTTATATTTAAGAATAAATAATATATAAAAATGTTAGTGACAGGGAAGACACTATCCCCCATTACGCCAAAAATCCAGGTTATGTCCCCAGTATCACCAGGCAATGTGAAGGTTTTTAGCCTGGGAGTAAATGCCGTCCTTTGGAAGGGACGTTAAACCATGATTCCCTTGGTACTGCAAGATAGTAGCAGGCTACGAGACTGTACCAGGTGACACCTCCTTCCTTACGGGTTGTGAAAGTTTAAGGAAAGAAAAATCATAGGAGCAAATGACTGTCACAGTTGACGCTCCTTTACATACAGTTTTTCTCTTTCTCTTGAAACCTCTGTCCTTCCTCCTCTCAACATCCCTCTCCTAGTATGTTTTGCAGTCCTTTGTCAAGTGTGTTCTGAAGTGCAGCTTGGTTCAAACAATGTCTTTCAATGAATGAAAATGACAATTGGTTCACGTACTGGTTTGTGTATATTTACAAAACATTACAATTTTGCTCATCCTCTTAGTGAATATTAGAGAATGTAAATATTTAATGTTAAAATAGGCCTAATTGGATTGAAACAGTTTCGTTAAATGTTGAAATAATTCCAGCAAAAAGGTATCCTTCCTTGGTGTGTAAGTAGGGCATTAATACTGGCAAGGAAATATAACATAATGTGATGTATAAGAGTGCCCTGTTGCTAAAGAAGATAAAAGTCTTACTTATAGTCCAAGTTGGCATATCTGCTTGGATTATTTCCAAGTAAAATAAGTATTTATGTATTTTTAAAAGTCCTTACAAAAAAAAAAAACTTGTCAACAAGGTGACAAAGGTGGGTTAAGGCCTAAACTTGAAGTACAAAGTCAGCACGAGCCAAAGAGGTCATGAGAACAAGCACTGTGCGCGTTGTTAATTACACTGAATGATGCTGTGTGTAATGTTAGGGAACATTCATGTATAGTTGGATAAAAGCATTTGAGTAGTAGTGTGGGAGGGTTTAGTCAAGATGATCATTATAGAAGCTAGTCATTTTACTCAGTAGCTTGTTTAGAATATGCTTTTATTACAAAAAAAGCACAACTAAAGGGAAAAAAAAGGAAGATCACTGCCTATGTGTTTGAAATACTATACTAGCTACCACTTAACTTGGCGGCTCAAGGTTGTGGCTTAGCCTAAGTAATTGTCCCCTCACCTTCTATTGCCCTTGTAGAGGGCTTTTGTTGCATTGTTCTTGATATGGTGCATATTCAACCTCTTAAATGTTTATGCAGAGGAAATGAATTTTGGGAGGTTCACTTACTTTGAGAAGTCCTCCTGAAGCATTTTGAGCCCTCAAGTTTTGTGGCCTTTGCTCTAGATGATACGAATACACAAAAAGGTGCACTCATGCCTGAAAGGAAGAGGGTAACTGAAAGATGTGTAATATTAACTGTCTTATTGTGATTGAAAAACATTTCCTCATAAGTATGGTTGTAATATGTAAGATAATGTAAGATGTGCCATATCAGTTATGAGATATTGGGAGGATACTCCAAATTGTAGAGCTTAAAGAGGGAATAAATTCATTGTAAAGTTTGTTGTTACACTTTTGGGTTGTGTCCTTAGTGTTGATTTTATGTAAGATGTTCATTGCTGTCTAGGTGGGTACTGCATTGAAGGTTGTGACTCGCCTAAATGCCTGTGTGGCTTTGTGTTGGTGTATTGCTGATGTACCCCCAAAACTTCTGATATGTTACATGTTTTATGTTAAATAAGTAGAAATTATAATGAAGATGTTATCTGGTTGATATGCGTATGTAACCTAGCTGTGTTATTTACAAGACCTGATCTATATATGCTCTGTGCCAAATATTTTTTCCCTCCAAGTTTCTCAGTTTTTGAAACTTTACCCTTTACAGTTTGCTCAATATTTTATGGATTGGAGATGTATTGTGAGCAGAAGTTGTTGTAAGACAATCATCATCATTACTTTCATCATTGTCATCGCTATCATGATTATTGGTCTCCATTTCAAGGTTTATGGGTGTGGGCTTAGACGAGCACTCTTCGTAGGATCGCTCCTCTTATAACTGACTTTCTTAAGAATAGCTTTCACAAAAGTGTGGGCTTCTGAAAGGAAAAGATTCTCCTGTTGTAATGTGACTTCTAGTCTTCTCTTGAGTCTTGTACTCTCAAAGCAATAATGTATCCACTTTGGGCTTTGTGGCCTAACTTGTTTTTACTTCTCTGTTTAGCTATCAGTTTGTAGCTGTCTCCCGTCTTCCATGTCCCTGTAGGTCGTGTTCTATTTACAGCAGCGTGCCCATAAAAGAGAATATGAAAGTTGTGTTTATGAAGGACCAACTGCAAGAGACTACTAAAAGATTTAGAAATGGATGATGGGATTGGTAGTCAAGAGTGAAATTGTTTTCTTTCAAAACTGAAAGGTTGAGTACCATCATCATTCATTTCTTAATCTATAGTGTTTACTCATAAAATGACTGCACTTTTTTTTTCTTTGTTATATTGAGGAACATGTAGGTAAGTGAAAACAAGAGGGATATATGCAATAACATTCAGTGGCTTTTTTACTTATACATATTTTACATATTCTATAATATTGTGATTTTTCTGGGGTAGCAACAATGCTAAACATCTGTGCATATCACATACTTGTACAGAATGTGTTTGGGCAGCTATCTCAAAACAGATTTTATGCAATACTTCAAAGAATACTGATATTTGTATCCTTTAATGGCCTATAGATGGTTGTGGATTAGAATGTAATAGTGATGGAGGATTATATGAAAATCTCACTAGCTATTCTTGCAGATTTATTGGCACTGCCATGTCTTGAAACTGTAATTGTTTTTTTGGATCATGTATTTGAAAGCAAGGAAATGCAGTATGTGAAAAACTTCAGTTGCTTATTGGGCACGCTACTGTCTTATGATGTGCTCATGCTAGTGCAGGATTCTGCTGATATTGAAAGGGTTGAAGTCGTAATCATCCTTATCTGTTAGAGTAGTATAGAAGTAAAGCTGGAGTTTTCATGTATTTGATGTCATTCTTCTACGACCGATTCTGATGGATTTGATCTCTCAAGTGCTTTTGATCCAATTCTATGATGTGTGCCCCATTGTGTAACAGACATGGAATGTCAAGGTGTATCCCAGTTTTAATAGGTTTAGGAATAATGTGAGTACAATCATGTTTTTTAACTGTTGGCTGCCTGTTTGATGCTCATACCTTTTAAACCCCAGTTTTAAAATTAAGATATATTTCATATAGTAGACAATAGTGAGTGGACTCCATTTTTAGTCGGTACTTAATTTCTGTATTACAGTGTTTGTGCTTGTGATAACTTGAAATGGGACGGAGCACATTTATTTTTGTAATGTGTAGAGTTAAAAAACAGATCAAGAACGTACAAGTTGTACATGTGGCAATATTATGATTACTTGTAAATACATGTTGTTGTGATTTTACTATTTATTGGTAAATGCATGACAGTGTTGTTTTATTTTAAACTTTGAACCTACTGCACAACATATTTTCCATTTTTTGTTAGTTTGTAAGTAATGCCATTCCTCAAAATAAATTATTGAAGTGTTTGCTGTTGATTTTTAATTACCTTACTTTCCCCAATTTCCTTCCAGTCTTATTGATGAAATGCTAAGCTATGTAACAAAATATTCAGTTTTATCTTGATGTTCATGGTGTGTATAATCTTCAGGTGATAGGATTTGTAAAATTTAAATTTGAGCTAGATTCAAAAGAAGGTTTTGTTTAAGGAAAACTGAATACTAGTGGTTTAAATATTAATATTTTTTGCTCAATGTGGAAGAAAAATTGAATTAAAATTACAAATTTCCTTTAAAAATGTCTATGCTTTGGATTAGTATTAAAAAGACAATAATATGAGCAATTTAATGTTGCAGAAAAATCTATTACATCAAAGTGAAAGGATGACAAATTTTTGCATATTACTTTATGCCAAAGTGTGTCTTTTTGCATAAGATAAGTGTTATTCTATGACGCATGTCAACGTAATGTTCGTGTGCAAGGGTCCTTAGTGGAGTAGAGAGGAACAAAGCCAGGCGGGGTATAAATTCAATTGTATGCTAGAAAGAATTTCTTTCCCTGTGTAATAAGTGATTGTGAAAAACTCTTGGGCGACGTCAGATTGTTCCACTAGTATGCAATAAAGTATTGATAATTTTTACTTTCTTCTAGACTACTTACATAGTATAGCAAAAATATTGTAATGCTGCAACAAAAAACAGTGATTTCTCCACAAATACTCATGAGATCCTAATATCCAAAATGTGGATAAATCTTGTTCCTATCTGCAGTAAATTAACTCGTGTAACTCATAATTTGTTGCTCATAGAGAACAAAGGAAGCTTAAAAATATGGTGCAGGCTTCATTTTCATTAAAAAAATTTGAAAAATTGAAAAATTCATAATTTTTTTTGGCGTTTTCCTGAAGGCACAATATTGAAGATAGATATTATTTCCTTTGTTGTTGTTGAAAAAATGAGTAGTGTTTTCATAATTTTTGCTTGAAGTGAAGGCAATTTATAAAAAAAGCTCCATGTTACTTCTTTAAATGTTTTCCTTGAATAGAGCATAAGAAGCTTAAAAAATAGTGTAGGTTTCATTTTCGTTGGAGTCTGAGTTTTTGAAAATTGTATAAGTTGCAATCAATTTGAGAAAGTATGCTGTTGTAGCATCACTAGTTGACATCTCTAAAAGAACCTAATTAAAATTTTGTATGTAAATAAATCCATTTAGGCCCGTAATAATAAAAACACAAACTGGCAAGATGAACATCATGTAAATGAAAAAAACAATATTGGTTGTTGTTTTTTTAATTTATTGAAGGTCTCTTTTTAACTACAAAGATCATCAGTGACCACAATTAAGTAAACATCAATAGGTTACATTACAGATTGTATTATCAATTTTTCTATTATACTTTCTTTCTTAAGTCAATAATTTCTAGCAACTTCAGTACTTTAGCACACCCGTGGCTGAACAATTTATATAAGTTTGTGTCTAATTTCAGTAGTTTCTTTCCTCAATAATACTGGGGAATTCTAGGATAATTGTGTAGATATTGTTGTTCCACATTTAGGGCATGGTTCAGGGTTAGAATTTTTGAATAGGTAACAATATTTCAGGTAGAAGTGACCAATCCTTAGTCTAGTGATTGGTCTCTTCTTTTAAAGCAGAGTTCGGCAGAGCTGGATCCAGTATGGAGTTCCCAATTAGATCTAGTTTTGATGGTATTAATTTCCATTGTGATTCCCAATATTTGAAACAGGATGCCTTAAAGTGCTTTTTAATGTCTTTTGTAGTGACATGAACTTGAGAATCAAAACTTAGACATGATGTTGCCATTTCTGCAGATTTATCAGATGTATTGTTTGTGTGTTAACTTATTTCACTTTTAAGAGTTGAAAGCTAATGGTTTTCTTTATTCCTGCTCTTCAATGATACACTATTAAGCTGTGATATTGCAGAACTTTCATTAATAAATGAAACATTGCTAGTAGTCAACTCTTACCCTTGTGTTACAAATATCAACAACACAAATGATACATATCTTCATATGATATTAATTTAGGAAAACATCAAGATATGGTCATTTTTGTTAGTCCTCAAAGAGCTGGATTAATTGAGTACCTCCAGAAGGAGGAATCTCATTAATCGGGAAAAGTATTGTCAGTATTCAAAGTGTTCAATAGATTGTACAAATCATTAATTGTGTGAAATGCATCTTGTTGTGTCCCTTACACTCTTAAAATCTCTTATGTTTTATACTTAAGCAGTCAGGACCTCAAACTGTTGAAAAATAATGAAGCAAGATAAAACAAGAAAAATTGAAATATTAAATGGAAGATCAAAAGTAGTATTAAGTATAAACAGTAGTGCACACAACGGCCCATGGTATTTCAGCTCACCCTCTCCCCTCTCCAGAAGCTGATGACATGCTTTCAAAAACAGATTTTACTAATTTTCTGTTGCAAATCAAAAGAGTTAATAATGAAACATTTGTTATGGGAAAACATTTAAATTCTGTGGTGGTAGCAGATACCTTGTGGTAATCTCTAGAAAGTAATTACATACTCAATTTTTTTTACATAAAAATGTACATGGGCTGTAGCTACATTTACAGTATAATGAAACTTTTAAGTGTAAAGTTCAGATGAGGATTTACATGCTTTGGGAAACATTACTTTTGCCACACTTGAACTTTGAACAACTTGAAATATTTATAATTTTACATCTATAGACAATTTGAAATGTAAATGTACTAATACTATACTAATATAAATGTACTATAGAGATAGATATAGATATTTAAATATGTATTACATTTTTTTTTTTTAATTAATTAATTAATTAATTTTCTGACCCTTGGAAACTGTTGCCTTGGGGGGTTGTCCATTTAGTTTGGGTATGAATTTTTCTTTCGGAACAAGTATGAAAATATAACAAAAAATTCTTGTATAAACACTGAAACATGAAGTGAATGTCCAAGAAAGTATGTATATGAAAGAGTTTTCAAGTATCAACACAACTTAGTAATTTTATTCAAAATATTGATTGCTGAAAACTAAATTATATATATATATATATAATATTTATATATATATATATATATATATATATATTATATATATATATATATATACACACACACACACCACACAAAATAACCCTTTAATTAAGATAATTTAATTTTTAAATAAAATAATCAATTTTAAGATAATTTGGAGCCTAGTATGAATAATCTGTATGCAAATTAAGACAGTCTTAAACATGGAATTCTGTACATGCAAAATGTTTTCCTGTAATTAAAATTGTAAACTTTTGCTACATTAATGGTTTTCTTCTTTTGCTCCACTTCTGCAACCATCAGAGTAAATTTTAAAACATTTTAGCTGGTTATTTTTTTGTTGAAGGCATCTACCAACCCTTTTGTTAATATATTTTGAAAATCTATGTAATCCCAATGTCTGGTCCCAATTAATCTAGATTAAAAATGTTCTACTATGTTGTACTCAATGTTGTTCATTTATTTTTTTTAAAGTATATTAAATGGTTATCGAATATGCTTACAGTAGCAAATACTGTACAAAGAAAAATTAACATTGCTAACATTGATTTTATTTATCAAATATATAGAATTGTGTTATCTAATGTTGATGGTTGTGGTACAAAGAATATTTTACCAAACTGATATAGGAAAAATAAACCAATGTTACTGGAAAGATTGTAACAAAATCAAAAGTTTAATAAAATAAGTAGAGATAATTTACAATATATTGAAAATTCTCTTTGTGAGTTGCAGAGTAAGTAGTGAATATTTTGTTGAATAGTAGAATGAATATTTTATCAAATGGTAGGAAAGTGTCACATCTTAGTTACCCTGGAAACCCCATCAGCTCATGAGTTTGAAGACTGTTAATTTTTGAGACATGGAACTTCTAGTTACTCAACTAGGACTAGTAACTTTAACAAGGATAAATGAGAGATAATGTTAGAAATGAAATCAAGGTGATGCATGGAAGAAAGGATGAGTCATTCTTTCTGAGAAAAAAACATGTCCTGAAATGTTCTGGTCAATCAATACAAGGCAATGGCAAATAGACTGTCCTTGAATCTGCCCAAAGAATTATTAAATGCCATTAACATTTGTGGTCAGTAAGAACGGCAGTGGTGCTAACAATATTCCTTGTATGTTTTACCATAGGGGAAAGAACTCTTCCCTGGTTGGTTTTACCACTGTTAATAAAAACTGAAAAACTCCCATAATTCATATTTTTTCTTTTTGGTTGTAACTAAAAAAAATAAAAAAAATCCCCCAAAGTATTGGAACTTTAGGTTAAGTACATAATACTGCATCATCTGTATTAGTAAATACCTACATTACTATAGAATGTTAGAAGTTTGCACAAATTATTTTTATCTTCTATTGGACATTACTTTTTCTACTAGTTCAAAATCTTTAAATACAGAAAAAAATTACATTTTGACATTGACCATGTTCCTTTCAGGGTGCAATCTTTTTCTGTCCTTGTGCAGTTGTACAGGTCCCAACACTTCTTTAAGTATATCTTATATGCAAAGAGTTTAACTAAAGAAACTCAACTGAGAAATATTTAAGTAGGTATTATTAAAAATAATGAATATGTTTGTCCAGCTTTAAGAGAAAAAAAATCATAAGAATGACATAACTAACGACATACGTTATCAATAAATCACAATAAATAGGGAGCTAGAGTTTCCCCGAAAGACTTAAAACTGTCATAATAGAAATTTATTTCGCCAGGTAAAGAATTTTAATTAGTACTTGGCATGTTGTTTCATCTAATTATATTTTCATGTGTGTAATTGTTTTATAATGTTCGGCCTTGGTTCTTTACTAATGGTTGCGATCGTAGTTTGCCAACAACTATTTGGTGGAAAAAGCAATTATTGTAAACAATGACAAGTGTGATAGTTGACCATTTTTTTCCAAATTTTTCACCTAATCATTCCTATTATTTTCAACCAGCAACTGATGTACTGCATTTCCAACTAAGGGACCTTGAGGGACCCTGAACGTGGTTGGAAGTGCAGAATATCAGTTGCTGGTTAAAATGGTAGTGAACCTAAAAATGTTCAAGAGCATTTAATGTTTTTGAACATTTTTAGGTGCATAATTTATATAATATTGTGAAGTATAATTTGTAGGATCAAATATTAGAACTGACATTAAACTGAAAAATTCTGAGGAGTATTAAACATTGCTTTTTACCTTCAAATTAAACATGGATGTTAAATTTATAAATATTGTGTTTGAAAAGCAGAATTTTAGACTTTACCAGTGAACCCCCCTTGACTCAGTAATTATTTAGAAATTTATTATGGTCCAAAATAGTTATAAAATTAGTTTTAAAATATTTTTTGTTCTTCCCAAGATTGTCAAAAGTCATGCGATACATAAAAAATAGGTGTTCATTTTAGTTAAAGAAGGAGATTTTAAATATTGTATGTATGTACCACTTTTTGAAAAGGCATGTTAGAATTTATTATTCTAGGTTGGCGGTTATTACTCATTTTAATCGCATCCTATTGTGAATTGTGATAGAAACTTTTAATACATTAGTTTTTCTTTATTAATATATTACAGAATATAAGAAATTTCAAATAATTTTTTTTAATATGCCTACTTATTGATCCAAAGATTTGAGATCTTTTTTAGTTGAATTCATTATTTCTTTCAGACATTAAAAACTGAAATATTGATACCATATTTTTAACACAAAATTGATGTTCTCAGGTTTTAAGATGATTAATGGATTTTCAGATTTTAATATTATTTGACCATTCACCATTCATTGGATATTTTGATTTGTGATTTCTAGGATCAAATTTTAAATGAGAATGTACTATGAATTATTAGATATTGCTTTTTTATCATGCATGCATGGAATCCAGGAGTCTGACCTCTGTGAAAATTTGCCCCCTGGAGCTCCATAGCATTATGTAGTAAAACATTTTATTTTCATAATTCAATCCCTGAGATTCCTATTTTTTCCTTACAATTTAGGGATTTGTTTTACATTTGGGAAAGAGGCTCTCTAAGCCATCCGACGGACTTGAAATCAATGATCCATCATGAAATCAATTATTTTTATGAATTGTATCATTAAAGTTATAAGTTCATTCTTCTTGTAGAATGTTTTATTCATATACTAATATAATATGTTATATGTAAGGGGTCGCCCATACATTGTGTAACACAAATTTGAAGTACTTTGGATACTCTCTTTCCCCCTGAAATGCCCTTGAAAAGCATGCTTGAACTCCTAAATAATTGCGTAACACTTTTGATCCCCCCCACTTACAAACACATTCCAAATGTAAAAATTAACTATATAGCACTAAAAACAATTTGTATTAATTTAATTTGTGTTTTATAATACAATTTATGATAATTAAAATCATAATTAGTTGGTAATGCATCTAACAATAAGATAAGGAATAATTTTTGAATGAAGCAAGAACACATAGGCTAGAAAATTTCTGACAAGCCACTGTGCACTGGCGAATCCAGAGGAGAGCCATGCCCCCGGCTTCCCCCCCAGCCTAGAGTTTTCATTTAGCGTTCTTTATTTGGCAAAATTGATTTAAATATTTATTTATGTTCAAATTATTTAATTATTTGAACAATAATATTGTATAATATCCTGTTTATAGTTTGTAAGTAATGTATAATTTAATAACAAATATGATTATTATTTAAGTAAAATCTGCAATGGCCCCCTCAAAATACTCGGCTAGAGTTAACTGGATTAACATGGGGCGAGAGTCTGACGCACCAACTTCGATGGATTCTACAAACTAGATAATTTTGACCATTGTAGAATCACAACCATTGATGAATAATAAAATAAAACGGGGTTGGTCATTGT
>BOPP01000061.1:65361-82687 GCA_017312745.1 Gryllus bimaculatus
GAGGAAGTGGTTTCGAGGGGTTGCGGCGGCAGGAGGTGGCGAGGAGCGTGTAGTTGATCTGGACGAGGGCACCACACACGTAATTGTGGCATTTAATGCTGTGACTTTTACACGAGTTTTAACGCAGTGTCTACGTTGTAAAACTTGGCGATAATGAACACGAGGTCAACATTACAAGTGTTTCGTTGTTGGAAGTAAGTGAAGCAATACATTTTAATTTAAGATAAAGATAATATGAACATTGTTGGTTAAACTTCTGGGTTTTGTTACATACTACATAGATATGTAATATTAGAAAAGAAAATAATGTGAAATTATTACTATATGATGATCCATAATCGGTAATTAAACCTACTTGGTTTAATGAAGGAATTTTCTCATGTTAATGTTCGAACCTATATCATTCAGTCGGTACAAACTGATAATTTGTTGAACGTGCGTGGGACTAGCAGCCAATGAGTAAGTATTTTGAATGACAAAATTACATTTCTTATTGCTAAATTCCTTCCCTTAAATGCATTATATTCTTTGAATTCTAAATCATAGGCGTTTGTAAATAGACGTATTCATAGTGAATGAAAAGCGTATCATGAATCGATATTCGTATGTAATAAGTTGAAAAAAATACCGACCCAAAGTACCATGGACACATTCTGTTTACTATAGGAAATGGGTGTGTAAAGTAAACTGTAACATGCAATGTAAACTCAGTTTAATTGCCAAGTTTCGGGTGCAATTTAACGACCGAAAATGTGACAGTTCTGAGGCGCAGACACTATGCAATGTCAATAATTGCTGAACATGAATATACACAAAGATGGAAACACACTGAGTTTATGATAATTTGTTATTCATTTTAATCTTTCTGAGACATTCGATATTTTGTTTAGAGTTTTGTTTTGAATGTAAAATTAAAAAATGGCTGCATTGTGTACAAAAAATGCTCTTGCATCACCCGTCTCTCTCCAAAATATCTTGTTTTTATTTAAAAAAATTGTTTTACAAAATTTAGTCTCTAAATAATACCATGTGTGGGGCAGTGCAATGCATTAATTTTGATTTGAACAATAATTTCGTAAATAGAATGCAACGCAGGGAACAATTAATCATAATTTCTGCTTATAATATTCATCCTGCAAATGCATGTCGATTTGTGTTCAAAGGGCAGATAAATTTCCATTCATTAATCAATCCATAACACGAGAGGAGGGAGACGTTTGTTGATAAAGATGATGCATCCAGCAATATCCCTAAGTTAGACCATGCTACGTTTGTTTTCTTGGCTGTTCTTTTTCGGTTCCGTGGTGAACATTCCGTTGTTTCTGCCATCGCGCCTACCCGCTCGTCGCTTATTGACTTTTTTGTAACCCCCTCCATGACTCGTACGACATCAAGTCCGAGCATCGCCTAGCCGGTGAGAGCGCGTATTTTCAACGAAATCCCCAACGGTTATCGAGGGTTAATTTTTATAACCGGAGCCGCTTACCCGGCGTTTATGATTCGCTAATGTGTGATAACGACTTTCATGACTCACCATGACGCGCCGGGCAGTGAGACGCGTGGCTGTGAGTGGGGAGGGGGTGGGCGGCGGCGATGGAATCCACCCCAGCTGCGCAAGTCGCGGTCCTGGTTTTACGCTCTCGGAATATCCCGAGAGTGTCAATACCCCGCCACTGTGTCCACAAAAATGATGCGGTATGTGCGGGGCGTGTTTGCCGTGAGCGCGTGTGTGCGTGTGCGGCAGAGCCAGCATGCGCCTACCCGCGTGCGCTGGGAAGTAATTTTAGTGGTCGGCTTCGATACAGAGCGTGCGCTTGTGTCGAGAGGATTTCGGTTTGCTCTGGGACACCCCACGCTATATGGGACCTGCCGGAGACATGTAGCTCGGCGGATTCGGAGATTCGAGTTTGTTTTTTTTATGTAATTCACTTAAGGAAGGTTCTGCATTTTTTTCTTTCAATTTTAAAAATGGATTTCCCAAGTGTGAATTTTCCGCGTTTATTATGTGTTTAATAAATGGTGCGTAGTTTAAAATACTTTTTTTTTTAGTTTTAAGGACTTTAATAACTTTTGTGTCCTTGTTTTCGGTATATGACTCGTAACGTTGGATTCGTTTGCCTAATTTTCACTAGATTGCGTTTCTGCGTTTTGCGCTTAAAAATACGTTAAGTATTGTTAAAAAGCTCACTTTGGCTCTTTCTGATCTGTGGAATTTTATAGTTTATTAGTGATTCTGAATTTTTAATTAGTTTCTAACATTTAAAAAACGGAAAGCGATTTTATATAAAAAAATATTTTTGAAAAAATTGAATAGAAATCTTCCATTGGGATTTTTTTTACTTAATCAAAGGGCTCATGAGGAGTATTTTCTTTTAATAAGAGATTTTTTCTTTATTGGTAGTTTATTCGGAATCTGGGTCTCCCTAGTGAATGAAACCGTTAAATTAATTAGTTTTTGATCGATAGTTCCCAAGTTCGAGAGTTTTTGGGAGACGTAAGCACGGGGGCGAGCGCGAATCGTGCGTTCGCCGTTTGTGCCTAGCTGTGGTCGCGTCGCTCAGTGAGTTTGACCCAGTTTCCAAAACCCACCCACCTCCGTTCGACTTGTTCAGATTCGTCAGAGCTCTGCATTTTATGTTGTCACGAAGCAACAGGAGTATATTCGACTGAAATAATGTTTCGTTGCCCACAATTGATTCATCATCGTACGTTCAAAACAACAATTTTGATGGAATTTAACATCATTTATATCTATTGTAAAATTTGCATATTTTATATTATGAAGTAACCATAATACAGGGATTTTAAAAAAAAATTGAAAACTCTTAGTGAAACAATTTTACAATGTCCTGTGTTGAATTCTTCATTTATTCGTAGTTTTGTATTATATACCTAAAATTACTTTCATAGAATTGAATTGAGTTTGTAATAAAACTCAAAATAAAGTTTGTTTGTATGGTAACAAAACGGACATGTTGCGACGTACGATGATCCGTATAATGCATCCGTATAATGAACTTGCAGGATCGAGCGTTCTGACTTATTCACTTTCAAAACTTGCAATTTAAAATTATTCGGTTGATAGTAGTGCAGATTTATAATGATAGTAACGCATAAAAGTGAAAACCACCTTTAAACCACCCACCCTTGTACGAAATTATTGATGCCTTTCCACAATATGCATCGAGTCAGCAGAGGGAAATGCAACATTGACGTTTTTAATAAATATTATAAAGAACGGAGACTTCAAATGAATGTATAGAGTTGGTAAGCTAGGATCCCAAGAGAACGACTTACTCAACCTTATCCACTTTGCGCCTCTTTACTTACCAAATATACGAGAGAAAGCAGAACACTGGGGTTATTGGTATCAAATTTTGTACCACGAACCTGTCACTATTTCAGTATGACAGAAGAAAATAAAGTTTTGGTTCATTTGGGTTGTATACTTCTTTAAATTACGAACATTCAGATTCCCAAATAGCACCTCCACCTTTTCAAATGTATTTTCTGTAAACCGAATCTAAACCATATTTTTTCGTGCTTGGTCAAGAGCTTTTTTAAACTATTAGGCGAGAAAACGGGTTTGGTAAAGAAGACTTCTATCCCGTGACGATGCTAGAGCTTGTGTCCTCTTGGAAGTTCGTGAAGTCTTTAAAGTCCTTGCCAGATAAGAGAAAAGTAGTACAAAGAATAAAATTGAACCGAAAAAATAGATAAATTTATAGATATCAAAAGAAAAAAAACTCTAGCAACTATTTACAATAATAAAGTAATGTATGCATGGCGAAATGATGAGATTTTCCATAGTCTTACTCACAAGACGGCCAGGAAACAAAGAATTTTATTTCTATAAATATAGAAATCATCCATTTTCCCCATTTTAAGCTGAAAATTTGGTAAACGGATTGTTTGCATTTGGAGAAGATACATTCCAAACGTTATGGCAACCTGTAAATGGTCCAACATTGAATCAATTGTATTAATTGTATCATTAAATTTATGAACTCATTCCCCTGGTAGTATGTTTGATGTATTTTCAGGTAATATATGCCATAAGAGAATTAAATAAAAAGTGTAATGAACAAAGGGACCTAGAAGAGCCGAGAAATGTAGTTGCCCCGCTCTTGTTTGCGGCTGCTTGCGCCTCTGTGTTTTGCTAACATTAAAACGCAACGTTATAAGAAAATGGGGCTCAGTGACCAGAAAGCGAGAGGCCCGGAATATTTGGGCGAGAGGACCGGGCAGCCCCCGCGGCCCCTCCCCTTCCGGTGCCTCTCTCTGCCTCTGCCTCTGTCGAAGTGGCGCGCGGGAAAGAGCTGCCTCCGTGCCGTGGCGCAACGACTGCTGGGAGAAACCTCCACCGCCTGCTTCTTTTGTTTCTTCTTCGACTTTTTTTCCGAGGCTGTGCGCAACAATGCGAAACTGCTCGCGCTCTTGCCAGTCGGCCCACCAGCGGCAGCCGCGCGGAGGTTCGCCCCTAGGGGACCCGGCTGCCCGCCGCGAAAGTTTAGTTTGGTTTGGTCATGCGGGACGCACGACCAGACCAAACCAAGCGCGGATCTCCACAGCGAAACCGCATCTCAGATCCTTCTTTATTGGAACCGGATGCTTGATATGAAATTCGAAGTTCACTTATACCATATAATTATATGCGACGTGTGGTAACTAGTGTGCTTTAGTGTGTGACGTTGCACGCGAATAGAAACCTCAAGATTCAAAACACTGAAAATGACAATCTGAATGTCTTCTAAGAGGATGACACTCACCAGAGACATAAAAAAATAACTTTCTCTCGTCAAGAAATTCTTCATCTTCCTGTAGAAGAAGATAAATCAACTTTCTACGATGACAATTCATTACTTTATCAAAAACTACTTTGAGTAAAATTACTGAACTTTTAGTGAGAAAAATAAGAAAATTTCGGCATTCCGCTATACCGTATTTTGATAAACAGAATAAAACCTTCTTTTCTCATCACGACCTTTTTTCGAAATATGAAATTTTAATTTGGATTACAACAAAGAGAGATGGCATCCACTGACTTGAAATAAAATGGGAAATACCTCCTGGATTCCTGTTGAATGTATTATGAATACGTGTATGAGGATATTATGTAAACATATCTTTATACTGTGAGAACTAATTTTTATATCTGAAAATAATTATTTACAAAATACGTAATAAATTAAAATTATTTTACTTGTTTAGTTTATCAACCAATGTCATTTTTTAATAAACTATTAGGATAGGATTTAGAAGAAAATCAACCCAAATAAAATAAAATAAATGCAATGGATTGTTTTTATGTGGTATACAAAGATTCTGACTTGTGGATGGAAGTAGACAGAAATGCAATATCGCAGTCAGCGTTGGCAGCCCTTCGCTGCCAGCTAGTTCTCGTTTCGACCGCCTCGCGCGCTGGGATCGCGACCATCAGAGACTCGCTCCGCACGCCCCCGCCCTTACCCGCACATGGGTCCCACTCTCGTCTGGCATCCCTCTAGCTTTCTGCATAAGGGCCTTTCTCGTTGATCAGCCGTTCTGCTGTCACCGTCTCGTCCCACCCCCACTCGCGCCTCCATTCCCGTCCTCACCCTCATCCCTGCCATCGCCCGCATTTCCGCCTTCGCCATTGCTCCTATCCCAACCCCGCCCTTGGCCCTTTCAACACTCTGACCGGCTCTCTAGGCAGCTGTGAACACAAAGTGGGCTTTGTTTACACTTCATATATTCCGCTCACGTCTTTTTGCGTTCTTCTTGCATTTAGCGCTCTACGGAAATTACTACCTCTCGACGTATATGAGCTCCTATTAACAATTTAATGCTTTCTTCGCTGCTTGGACGTAACGGCTACTTTCCTCCTGCGGCGCCCTGTATTGCGTTGAGAGCAGAGGAGCAAAATATCTGTCAAACTCAACGCCCGCGCGCATGGCAGAGGCGGGGGTTGATGTGCTGTGCTGCATTGCGCTGCGTTGCGTAAACAGCCACATAACAGGCGCTCACGGCCACTCCTGGCGCTGGCACCCAAGGCGTGCATTTGGCGCGCGAACTGCAGGTGGCGGATGGTGCCTCCAGGACCCTGATCGCGACGCCCTCCCACGTGTGCAAGTCGCGGTCTTTGACCTGGATAGTCCTCCGGAAGTGGGTTAGTGGGTGTTATTGCGAGAAGGATAAATCACGGTATGGAAACTCGATTACCCTCAGTAAAGCTTCCTCATATTAACGTGGAAGTATCCAGCATTTAATAGAATTATTGGCGCTGTTATGGTATTTAATAGAATGTTGGCGCTGTCATTTGTATTAACAACACGTTGTACCAGTTCGACAATAGTCTTATTACCAGGCCTAGTAGGATAGAATTACGCGCGCGCGCGCGCGCACACACACACACACACACACACACACACACACACACACACACACACACACACACACACACTTACACGCACTCTCTCTCTCTCTCTCACAGACACTCTCTCTGACGCACACACGCTCTCCCTCTCACCCACACGCTCTCTCTCTCTCTCTCACACACACACACACACACGCTCTCTCACACACAGATACGCTAACATGCATACTCTCTCTCACACACACACGCTCGCGCACGGTCACACTCTCTCTCACACACCCACACACTCTCTCTCTCACACACACACAAACACACACACACAAACACGCACATACAAACACACACATACAAACACACACATACAAACACACACATACAAACACACACATACAAACCACCATCAAACACACACATCAAATATAAACACACCATATTACACACACATATAACACACACACTATAACACACACACAACATGCACTCTCTCTTCACACACACACATACACTTCGTCTTACAACTCACACCTTCCACCACACATACACTCTCTCTTCACACACACACTCCTTTCACACACTACAGTCTCTCTCACACACACACATACACTCTTCTCTTCACACACACACATACACTGACTACTCACCACACAAATTCTTACGCAGACAAATAGTGCGTTATTATAAATTCAGAAATCTTTGGTGTTTATTTAGTTACTATTAAGAGACTTGTTTTTTGATAGACTTCTTTGAAAATAGTTTATTGCATCTAGTTGATAAAACTTGAGAGAAGGTATCTTGAAACTCTACATCTGAGGCAAAAGGCACGCACGTGGTGTTGGCAGAAGGAAGATGGAACCACTCTCCCTTCCTTGCCCTTGCATCTCAATATATATCCCAAAATATTTCTTTTGAATACGCTTTTCATTTCAATAGTTTTCGGTACATACTATGCATGGATGTTTTGCTTGTATGAACCTCTTGTTTGCTATCGAGCAAGTTTTCTTACACAAACTTCTCCTCTCCGGGCGAAGAATCTTGCCTATGCTTGTGAACACAGGCAAATATCCAACATTCTTTAAAAGCGGCGTCTCCCACACGGCGTTTGGGGGCTCGGGGGAAAGGCTCCGCCACCGGAGGAACTCGCCAGCGGCCCCTGCCTCCGTTGTTTTGTTTTACTTCTGAGCAGGCGGCTATCGCCCCTGCCCCGGCGCATCGCCGCGCCGCGCCGCGCCGCGCCGCCGGTAGAGCGGGTCAAATATTGACGCGCTCCCCCGCGCCGGCCCTGAGGGTCCGACGGAGTTCCGGCCGAGTCTCGCGCTCCCCGTTTTAGTCCAGGGAGTATTATGATTGGCGGCGGCGCGGCGGGGTGGTGTCGCACATTCTCTATAGGATGACAACAGAAACTAATATATAATTTACAAAACCGTAACTTTGTTAGAAAATGATTGAGAATTAGTATGTTTTTTGATAAAGACGCTGTAATGAACGAGTGCAATTTTGAAATAATGGTTTTGAAACATTTATGCCTGTATTTTTAAAAGGAAAACCTAGGTGTAACTGCACAAAGAGGTGGAGTAAAGATAGTATGGAATAGTTGGTAAGTATTACTTTTCCAGAGCAACAGTGGCATTTAGATATCTAGGGGATTTTAAAGTAAGAATAATTATGGAGAAAGGCGACTGCAACACCACTCACGTTTATTTTTATTTTAATTCTTATCATCTAGTTTTTTTTGGTGGGTAAAATCTTGTTTCCAAATCACAGAAATTGTGCCGTGTGCTGTCGTACTTACCGTAGCATTTCGTCCCACTGTGCGGTGCATGCGCGGCGGGGGTGACCGGGCAACCGGATGGCGAGGGAGGGGTCGCGCGGGCCAATGTGGAAGATAAACACGATGTTTGTTTTAAATTTCTGCCGGGAGGTGGCGCCGTCGCTGCCACAGGGCCTCCGCGGCCTCGTCCTGCGTGTTTATGCAGGCGATGGGGGCGGCGCGGGCGGCGGCTGATGCTACATCTTGAGCGGTCGTCGACGGCGCGGGGGAGCCGGGTCTTCGCGGAGGCGTGGGAGGGAAGCCGTGGCAAGACGTGAAGAGAGAGAACTGGATGTTTGAGCGAAGTATGGAAGGTGGAATGCAGATGGGTGAAAAAAAGAGGTGAGGTTGTAAAGGGATAGTGTGGGATGGTGACGGGATCGGTGAGATGGGAATAGAAAAGAAAGAGCGGCCTCGGATCAGGAGCAGAGGTGGATGGAGTGTGGATTGCAGCAGATTGGAGGGAAGTTAATGCGGGTCGGAGGCCAAAGCACAATCTGAGAGGGAGCGGAATATGTCGGGGAGGTGTCGGAGAGAGTCGGAGCGGGATCGAAGCGCGCCTTTATGGGGACGAAGCGTGTCGGAGCGGGATCTAAGCGCACCGGAGCGGGGTCTGACATTGTCGGAGTGGGGTCTAAGCGTATCAGAGATGGGTCTAAGCGCGTTAGAGCGATGTCTACGCGGGGTCGGTGCGCGGCAGAATAGCTGCCGGGCTGGCGCTGGATGGAGACGGAGGAGCGCCGGAACAAGAGTGACAGCGGCGCGGCGGGGGGTGGCCGGAGACGCGGGCCGCGCTGCCAGAGGCGCGTGCGAGCGATGTGCCTTCGCGGGCGTTGTGAGTGACGCGGGGCGCGGCAGAGGGGCTCGGGCTGCGAGGGGGGCTGACGATGTATGGATTGGACGAGCGGGGGGCTGCCCCTGCGGCAGATCCGGATCAGTTTCCGGGAAATTGCTTGCCGCTGCTGGTGCTCCGCCCGTTTGCGTTGCGACGAAGCGCGTGGCTGCCGCTAGGCGCGCGTTTGGCCGAACGATCCACATGCTCGCGCATATCTCCCTACAGGAGTGGCGCTAATACCGATGCAGATTCGTCCGAGATGGAGGTCGATTCGAGAATTATAGGCTTATTTATTTATTGTATTTATTTCTCTTTCTCCCTGATTTCCTTTCTCCCTGTCTCTTGATTCTGCGTTTTATTGTGGCGGTGTTTGTACTGTATTATTTTAAAATATTCATTACATGTTAATCAGAAAAGCTTTTAATCAATGTATAATGATTTGTGTAAGTGGCGCTGTTCAATATTATTTTTTTAGCTTATTCGCCATTAAACTATATTTTGAAGAATTTGTTTGTATTTGAATAATTTTAATTGTTACTAGGTTTTGCGTATTATTTATCTGTAGTGTGATGAATACCACTGTGTTCCTACTACGAACGTCAATACTTTCATCTCTTTCTACTATTTTTTTTCTTCATACAAGTTGAGTGTTTTCCGCATTCCTCTTCATTTATCCAGTCTGTGTAAGTACTCTTTCATTAGCGACATTTCTGTATGTTTTCACCTAGTGTTCCATTAATTATGTCTATATCGTTATTTACTTTTCCCACGTGTCCCTTTTTCTTTTGTATGGATTATTCTTGTTTCTTTCCTCCTCACGCGCATTTGTCACAGAACCCTTCATTCTTTGCTTTCCTGCACCGTATGTGCATTTCAACACGGCGCCCAGAGAGTTATGTACCCTCTTGCAAGCGGGCTTGTATTCCCTGCTTTCGCTCTCACTTCCTCTCCCTCTCTCTCCCTCCTTCCCTTTCCAACCCTTTCTATCTCCCTCTCTCCCTCTCTCTCCTTCCTTCCCATTCAACTCTCCTTTCTGCCCCCCCTTCTTCTCTCTCTCTCTCTCTCTCTCTCTCTCTCCTCTCTCTTTTCTCGAGCTCTTTCGCGACTCTTCCTGCGACCTCGTGGTTGCAGTCCGGGGTTCAATTTCCGTTGAAGTTGCGGGTCTGCATCGCCCCTTGAGGCGAGCAGAGGGAGCACGGATCTCTGCACTCTCGAAGCTACGTTGCTCTCTGTACGTCAGCGAATGGCGTGAGGTTCATATGAAAATCCCAGAAAATGACTCGCGGGCACAGAAATGTCAAAGAAGCGTGGCTTACATACGCGAAAGAAAAAAAAGTATGTTGATGACCAGGAGATAAAATATTCTATGGATTCTCAGAAGGGATTTTTCTCATATACCATTGTTCTGAAGACTTATTTAAACTTACAAGAATTATATACCTATAATTGAATTACAACGAAAGTGATTCTTCAAAAGCCATAAGATAAACCTTTGATTTGGGAATACTTCGTTAACACATGTTGGAGTTTTCATCCCAGTAGGAAAATACCCGTTCAAGATTAAGAAAACACAGTGAGCAGTTATCACCTTCACATCCATTTTTGTAAGGCAGGTTGCCTACTTACGCGTTACACTGACCACGGAATTTTCATTTTTATTTATTCAAGCTTGGTCATTGCCCTCTGCGGCTGCGTAAGACAAGACCACGAAATACAAATACAATGCATGTATCTTGATGATCCATGCTGTCCTTTTAGACTATTGTATATACACGCCTTTTTTATGTTAGTATCTATATGATTTTTATTTCAACATTGCCATAGAATACGGACTTCAGCGTAATTATATATTTGTCTAAAAGTGTATTTTTACATAAATTGTCATTTTATTTTATGATGGTTTATTAAACACCACTTGGACTTTCTTCTATTTTCATTACAATGATGAATCTTTGTGCGGTTTTAATCGCAACGAAGTATTGATGATTACGTTTTTTGTAACTTATCTTTTCACAACCAGCGACACATGTAGAATATATTTCCTTGTTATACGAACACACGTGCCTGATAAGTCTCTTCGGTTTTGAATCGAAGTGATTGGCAGGCGTATGAGAGAGGTGGTGGATAGTGGAAAAGAAAGATGGCATCAGTCAACCTGTCCGTCAGTTATGAGATGCGTCGCAACAGCGTATAAAGTGTTGGTTTCCATCTTTCCTCTTGACGAGGAAATGCGGTTGTATTTGCATATTTCCGTTCGCGGCGACGTGCAAACCAAACATGGCGCCTCCCGCCGGTTGATGGTTCTTGGAAGCACTTGGCTCGGCCTTGTGTGCGGACTCGCGCTTAGTTCGGGACAGCGAACGCGTCTTCGTGTGGCCATTTCACATGGCCATGCGCAGGTCGTGTTGTCGTAGGAGCGACGAACGGTCCTCGTTTGGTTTTCCCAATATTACTAGTGCCAGGCCTTTTCTGGCAAAGAATTTTCGATGTTTGCTAACGTAACGCGCTTCATGAAAATATTCTATCGTGAATGTAATTATGAGAATAAATGTACTGATTGATATAAATTTGTCAATGAATTGTAGAAGTTTAACTGGTTTTCTGAAATCAGATGAACATACATAAATTATTGTATCTAGTTGTTTTCTTTGCAACAAAAAATAATAATATGCTTTATATTTTCTTTGAAACTTTAATGTTCTGATTGTTCGTAGATATTGCAGGCATTTTGTACATTTTATGAATGAATGTTTTATTTAACCAATCATTCCAGACAGTTTATTAAGAACCCATATCAGGACCGAAAAGAGCAACGCAAACCAAGGTAAAAATCAAATTTCCAGCATAAAATGTCAAACGCCAGGCGACCTTTCTTTTCTGGAAAAAAAATCCTCTGCCACCATACATAAAAGCTATCCATTCTATAATGAAGATTTTTCTCTCAAATTGCTTAACGCGCCAAGCGGGAGTTCCTTGGAAAACACTAATTGCAGACCCCTCGACTGAGGAGGCAACGCCAGGCAAGCCAAATACTAGAGACGAGGGATAATCACCCCAGCGCACGGCGAGGTGTAAACATACAGTTCTTTAGACACATGTCGAGAGACATCATTCAGCTACGGGTTCTTCCGCAAATGCCTCTTGTAATGTTTATTTTCAGTTACAAGAATGTATCTCCTTCAAAACGAACATTTTTTTCGTTATTAATATTTAAACATCTTTATTTTTAAATAAACTGGAGTCGGCGTAGAGTCTTATATTTTCTTTCACCGATAAGAATATTGTACCAATCAGAGATGGAGGATATTGTGATGTTCGTACTGTTCATAAAACAGTTTGGCTTCGCGTCCTGCTTATTTGGTGGCGTCCTAATGTGCCGTTGCGGACGAGACCGCAGAAGCCGAGGGGGCAGCGGTTGATCTTTCGCTTGTCGCTGGACGCACGCGCCTCCCGCCATCACCTGCCCTACTTCCAAAGCCGCCGTTCTCGCCATCACCTCGTACACCTACCGAACCCCGCTGCCGCCGCCCGGCCCTCCAACACAGCCACAATCGCACTCACCATCGCTGCCGCTGCCAGTGATGGACATCACCACCACAACCATTACAGACACTCCACCACTTCCCACCATCATGCCCTTACCCCAATTCCACACTATCATGGCATAACATGCTTCACGATCATGACTCCACTCATCACACCTCAATCTCTCCATCTTCACCTCCATTACCAGCACCGCCTCCACCACCACAACCACCAGTACAATCACCACCCACTTACATCACCAACCACCTACAATCCCCACCACAACCACGTACACATCACCACCAACTAGATCACACCACTACAATCACACCACTACAATCACCACCACTTACAATCACCACCACTAATCACACACTCACCCAACCACTACAATCACCCACCACTACAGATCACCACCACTACAACACCACCACTACAATACACTACATCACCACTACGCAGTCCACCCACACTACCTCACCTCCATCACCACCTAATCACCACAACATTATCACCTTCATCACCACCTCTTCCATCACCGCCATCTCCACCTTCAATCACGATCGCCACCACTGATCAAAACCCAATCGCCTCCACCGTCGGCGCCCCTCCCCTCGCTCAGGGCGGGTGTGAGGCCGCCCGCCCGCGTCCGCTGGTAGCGCGTCTCGATCGAGGGCGCATTCGGATGCGACGGCGGCGCGCCACCGCGGAACTGTGGACGCTTTGTGTCCTTTGACGCGGATCTCGCAGCTCCCCTGTCCTTCCTTCCCTTCCTTCCCTTTCCCTTCCCTTCCCTTCCCTTCCCTTCCTGTTTCCTTCCTTTCGCCCGCCCGCCCGCCCGCCCGTCGGCTCTTTCTCACTTGCCTCTCTTGTGCAACTTCTCTTCGCATATTTCCGGTTTTGTTCTCTCTCTCTCTCTCTCTCTCTCTGAAATCATGGCTTTTTCTGCTTCTTATCTACTTCTTTTCTACTTCTTCCTTAGCTATGTAATGAAGTATACACGTGCATTGCCAACATTCATAACTCTCTTTGTTTGGGAGTAAAACCCTAATTTACCCTCAATATTTTCTTCCTTTAAAACCCTCCTAGTTTTGTCCCTTGTTGGATTTCTTTTGGCATTATTCTTTTCATTTTGTTTGTTTTAGATTGTTTTTCTAATATATTCTACATTATTGAGGCACATTTTTATTTCTTTAATTACACGTATATTACGTGCATTCATTATCCTTTGTTTTTTGTACGTGTTTTTTTAATTTATCTTCTCAAGCATTTTATGCAATTCCGTCCTCTGTCGGCGAAACTAATTGATCGCGTGTCGGGCCATTTCTCTCTTCGCATGTCGCCCTTCGTTCTCTTTGGATTCCCCTTCCTTTCCTCCCTCCCTCCCTTCCTCCCTCCCTTTCTTGCTCCGTAGCTCGTTCGGTGCTTTGTGCTCGTCTGAAGGAATAATGAAGCGGAGGAGGCGGGGCAATCTGACAGTGGCCGTCATTTTCCTCCTTCAAAGTGCCGCCCGTCGCTGCCTGTCGCCTGCGTCTGCTGTCGTCAATTGCGAAGAGGAGGGAATGGGGAGGGGGGAGAAGAGCGACGGTCGCCTTCCAAAGCCTCGCTCCCGCACGTCCCTGCCCCTGCCCCTGCCCACGCGCCCGCCCACGCGCATCCCTCACGCACGTGCGTCAACGTGACAAATGCCTCTCGCCGCCCCGCGCCAGCGCGCGTCGCTATTCGGGGAGAAGCTGAAAAGGGGCAGGAGGGAAGGTCTGCTAAGGGCGTCACGTTTTAGCACCGCATCTTTAGTTTGCTTCATGCCACATATATAACATTTTCTTGCAAACCCTCTTGAAGGCGCACGTCACGAAAGGAAGGTGAAATGCCCCCTAGTCACATAATAGATACTTTTATGCCTGCATAGTATGTTTTTATATTTGAAGAATTGTATAACATGTAAATTTTTTATTATATTCTGTATTGAATGGTTGAAAGTATTTTGCAGGGTTTTAAAGTGGCTTGATGTGAGAGGCACAAATTATTGATGGTTTGTTTTGATTACGCCGAGCTGGAAGATGGCCGTGTTTTCGGATGTACGATGTTAATTGAATATATAACTCGTGGAAAGTTATTACATATGTGAATTGTGTAATTTTGATGGCAAGAGTGAACTTCAATAATTTACGTTCAATATTGATGACCGCAAATAAAAAAAATGTATTTTATTGAACCTCATTAGTACGTATTCAAAACGCCTCGAAAGAGAACCGAATACAGTATTGTTTCTTATTTGAAATAACTGCATCACTTATTTTATTGAAGAGAGAATATTTTCACTCTACCTTTTCGCTGAGGTAAGCCATAAGAATATTTAAGTAAATTTTGTTAACGTATAATTCGATTCTCTGAAACATGCTGGTTAGTACGGACTTAGGACAAAGTTCCGAGAGACGTAACAGAAGGATAGCTATTGTTGACTATCACAAATAGGTTTTGTAGGATATATCTACTTAATTGCTTCACGCGATTAGATACTCACACAGTCGTTACGATGAATAAACTACGTAAAATATGATGAATTGCGTAATTCCGGAACGTCTCGTGTAGTGTTCATTGAAAATAACTCTAAACGTACTAAATGAAAAAAACAACATTATTTGCGAACCATCTTGACTTGAATTTCGACCCGCTCGTTAGGTTTCTGCAACAGCAATCAACTGTATTTCTCTTTGGAGTTTGTCTTCGCAACAGCTGTCCAATGCGAAAATGAACATTAACCTTCTGGTTAGGGGTGGATACTATGTTGTGTATTCAGAATTAGCACTGCCTAAAATTCTTACGTTAATTACATTTTTTATCACACAATTCATACGCCCTATTCTTGGAATATCAATTGTAGATATCGATATCTCGGCGTTACTTAATCCGCTCTTCCTTTCGGTCGTGCGGGTTCCCCTCCTCCCCACTTGACTGGGCATTACTGCGTCACAGCTGCGCCTTTGCTGCGCCGCTGCTGGGCTTTGATCCGAGTGGCCGTCACTGCCAGTCGTTCAGTTGGGGCGGGGGACTCTGTCGCTCGTATTCCGGTTTGGCGCCGTCGCAGGCGGCCGCGATGCCTGCGCGTGACTGTGGACAGGTGCGGGAGCAGTGGAGATTGGGGAGATAGAGACAGAGACCGAGCGAGAGCCGAAAGCGTTTACGAGACAAAGTTCACCATTGTTGTGCACAGTCTCTATGTAGAGTGAACTCCTCACGAAAAATGTCAAAGGTTTTGAAGCTTTTGAGGCAGGACGAGTGTTTTTCTTCTGGAATTTCTTAAAACAATTAATTTTAATGCGCAAAGCTATTTAATGAGTGGCCACAGACCGAAAAGTTTTCAAAGTATGCATGCATTTGTTGGGTGATCGGGCCCAACAAGTACCTCCTCTGAAACACGACTCGTGCTATGAAATTGTTGCTATGGACAAAATGAGATTAGATTGATTTTTCAGAATTCTACCTTCCTCTTCGTTGCGGAATAACTCCATCACCTGAAACATAATTTTTTATCACCTCCGTTCTGTTTAAAAAGAACATTAAAACGCGAGGGGTTACTGCGCTCACAATTTTCATGTTAGGCCATCTACATTTGTGCACTGTTGTGAGGCCCACGAATGAATATTCAATTACATGCCAGACCAAATTATTCGGGAAATAGATATAGCATGTAGTTTTGCATTCGAATTAACTGACATTGAAAACGTTGAAAACATTTTCATCAAACTTCATTCTGAAGCAGAAGACTCGTTCATATCACTCATCGTGATAACTGTCGCAAAATACTGCTGCATCGTCATCTACTCCAGAAACGTAGATTGTGAATTTTCCCCCACAACCCGAGCGGAAGTTTGGCGTCCAGCACCTGCCACGTACTCGCGACTCTCGCGTATCCCTTCCGACTTCACGCAGGCTCGCAGGTAACACGAGCGAGGCGTCGCGGGGCGCGTTGCTCGGGCTTCGCCGGCTCTCCCCACCGCCTCAGGGGGCGCCACGCCGCGCGTCGGGCTTCACCTTTGGGAGGGTGGCCTCCAAAGACCCAAACCGGCGGGCGGGCGGGCGGGCGGGCGGGCGAGGACAGGGGCGGCGCGAATCCAGCAGCGCGAGTGAAGGAACAACTGGCCAATTACAAAATGAGTTATATCACTTGCGTGCTCGCAACACTTTGCTTCAATTCCATTTATCGACTTAAGAGACTTCATAAGTTTGTGATTATGTGTGTGTGTATGTGTATATGTATGTGGTTGTGTGGAGTGTATCTGATGCAACTTGTCTTTCGTTTGGGATACCTTTATTTGCAGGGAGTATTTAAAACATTGCATGAAAGTTTTATTACCAGAAAATTGAATTCGGTGACATTCGAGCATTATTTCCGATATATGGGATTGAAATTCACAATAGCAAATACATTCGTGGAAGTATACAATAAGATTATTGGAAAAATGCTTTTTATATGTCAACATCTGACCCCGAAGAGTTAACACGGGTCGAAAGGCATGCATTAATTAATGATCACTATTTCTTCTAATGGCGTTTAATTTGAATACATGGACAATTTTCCTTCAAGTCTTCGCATTTCATTGAGCTCTGCTGTTAACTAGTGGGTAGAGCTAATGGACGTCGCTTTTTTCTGTCAAAGCGCCGGAAAAGAGTAGAGTCTCTCACTGCAGTTGAACAGAAAGCACGATTGAGCACAGACGCACGGCTGTGCAGTTCGCTGAAACGGAAGTGAAACAGCGGGTAAAGGGAATCAGAGTAGTGACAGATGGAATCTCCTCTTTTT
>BOPP01000061.1:89903-113913 GCA_017312745.1 Gryllus bimaculatus
GCCGCCCCTGCTCTGCCTCTGCCTCCGCTCCATGCCTCTGCCTCCTACCTCCTCCCCCGCCTTCCTCTCCGCCCCGCGACTATCTGCCTCGCCCCTCGCCCTACCGCCCCTGCCTCTGCCTCCGCCCCTGCTCCGCCCCTCGCCTCCGCCCCTGCGTCCGCCCCCTGCCTCCGCCCCAAGCGTCCGCCCCTGCACTACCGCACCCTGCCTCCGCCCTTGCCTCCGCCCCTGCCTCGCCCCTGCCTCCGCCCCTTGCCTCCGCCCCTGCTCGCCCCTGCCTCCGCCCCTGCCTCCCCCCTGCCTCCGCCCCTGCCTCGCCCCTGCCTCCGCCCCTGCCTCCGCGCCCCTGCCTCCGCCCCTGCCTTCCGCCCCATGTCTCTCTCTCCCCTGCCTCCGCTCCCTGCCTCCCGCGCCCTGCTTCCGCCCCCGCCTCCGACTGCCTCCCGCCCTCTGCCTCCGCCCCTGCCTCCGCCCCTGCCTCCCGCCCCTGCCAAAATCTACCACCGCCCCCTGCGCTCTACCACCCGCCCCTGCCCTCTACCTCCTCCCCTGACGTCTGCCTCCGCCCCTGACTCTGCCTCCGGCCCCTTGAACTCTGCCTCCGCCCTGACTACTCGCCCTCTTGCCTCTGCCCCTGCTCGCCCCTGCCTTCCGCCCACTGACAACATCAAACGCCCCTGCCTCTGCCTCGCTGACTCTGCCTCCGCCCCTGACTCTGCCTCGCCCTGACTCTGCTCCGCCCCTGAACTCTGCCTGCCGCCCCTGACTCTGCCTCTATGCGCCCTCTGCCCCACTGCGTCTCTTCTTCTCCTCCGCCCCTGCCTCGCCCCTGCCTCTGGCCTCCGCCCCTGCCTCTACCTCCTCCCCTGACTCTGCCTCGCCCCTTGAACTCTGCCTCCGCCTCTCTGGACTCTGGCCTCCATGTCCCCCCTGACTCTGCCTGTGACTCTGCCTCTGCCCTGCCTCCGCCGCCTGCCTCCGCCCCTGCTCTCCGCCCCTGCCTCCGCCCCCTGCCTCCCGCCCCTGCCTCCGGCCCTGGCCTCTGCCTTCCGGCCCCCTGACTCTGCCTCCGCCCACTGGCCTCGCCTCCGCCCCGACTCTGCCTCCGCCCCTGCACTCTGCCTCACGCCCTGACGTCTGCCCCTGACTCTGCCTCCGCCCCTGACTCTGCCTCCGCCCCTGACTCTGCCTCCGCCCCTGACTCTGCCTCTGCCTCTGCCCCTGCCACCGCCGATAGCCACGATGTTACTCTGCTTCAGTCTGCTCCTTCTTCGGTCACTGCTATCGCAGCAATCTTCAACCGACGTCTCGTCATTCCCTACCACCGCTCCACTCGCCGCCCTCTCTGCCTACGTCGCCGGTACCTTTACAATCGCCCTTACAACCACACCCTCACTCGTGCCCTTACGCTACCCTTATGTTACCGGCGTCTTCACATTCTCCTCATCGCCAAACGTGCGCCACCGCCCTCGCCGTCGACCATTCCGACCGCACTTCACGCCACGGGCTGGCGTCTCCGTCACCCACACCGCTGCCTCACCATCGACATCGCCCTCACCGTCGTCACCTGTGGTCGGCCTTTACAGCCAGCTTCGTCTCGCTCTCACCGCAGTTCACATCGCTGTTCCTGCAATTTTCACCTCCTCCCTTTCATGGACCTTAGCACTGACTTCACTTCGCTGTGCTATTGCGTTCGCCTCTCCCCTGAGAGCAAAAATCGTCCCCCACCCTCGCCCACGCCTTTCGCGACGCGCGTCTCAGTTAATGTGGGCGTGGAGAGTACTCGCCACCTTCTCCGCTATCACCGCGGCAGATCTCTCTCTCTTCCTGAGGCGTCGCCGCGAGACAAGCTCTCTTTTTCACTTTGTGGATTGCCGTCGAACGAGATGTCGAGGATGTATGGATGCATACATTATTTAGAGATGTGTAGTACGTAATTTTCTGTAATGTATGAATTCTAACACATAGAAGTTTATGGGGAATTATTGCTAATAATATTACTTATTATAAGCCTACAATATTTTCTGGGGCTACTGCTCTATCCAGAGGTTTTCTGCAGTTTCTTTGATCAACATCAGAGGAATGCCAAGGCAGTACCCTAACAAGCGGACCACGGGCCGTGAGTGTCTCTCCTTCCTCTTCCTTGTCATATCCTCACCTCTTTACTTACATACACTCACACTTACATGCAGTGATCTACCACGTATCGCGAGATTAGAGCTTGCTTCGACTAGAGAGGTTGCCCCTTCCACGCTGGTGTAGGGAGGTACCTGGATGAGGAAAAACGTGTGAGCCAAAGTTGAGGCCGGCGTCGGGTCTCACTAGGACACGAGGAAGAAGAACACTCATGAATCGTGATAAAACATGCGCTAAACTTACGGTGACTAGCGACCTTAGCAGTTGACACCCCAGAAATACGAAATAATCAATTGTTTCTGCTGTAGTATGCCTCACACCCGCTATCATTTACCACACCAGTTTCATTGCATCTCAATTACTAGGATTTCTGAAGAACCGATAACCAGGACAGCAACTTAAAATGTTTATTGCGTTTACACTATAAGCTTCAGATTCATAAAAAATGCACATCATTTTTGAACCGATGTGATCATAAAGTTGTTTAAAGTGTTCTTAACTTCAACGTTCCTTAATAACAATGATATTTAATATATTTTCATGGTAATTTACTAAACTTTCCAGTTGAATCGCACAGTTAGTTTGTTTTGAGTTCTCTTTTGGGAAGCCAGACTACAGTGGGCTATTCTTCTGCAGTTGAGAGAACCAAAGCTGGGCAGTGCATTGTGTGGAAAGGCAGATTGAAATCGTGAGAATATGAAACCAGTTGTGTGTGTATTTGAATGCGTCATCGTTGTCATTACGTTTCATCTAGGCGCCGCTTTCGATGTCTTTTAATTGCCTTTTGCTGGTAGAAAGAGATCTAGCACTGTTATTTTCCCTCGGCGAGTGTCTTAAACGATACCGATGTCTTAAGTGTAATGACGTGCCGTATTGTTTTGCATAATTACTTGCTTGATTGCATTTAAGATTTCAGCGAAGAGGAAGCTCGTGTGAAAGGAAGATGCAGTCATAGAGGGTTGAAGTAAAATCCTCAGAGACGATGGCTAAAGGTGGTTAACCTCAGGAATAGGAGCCGTTAACCAGAAAAGCCGTGTAATGGTGAAAGATACGAAAATAAACCGATGAACTTACTAACAGAATTCAAGAGATTGGCGTGTTACTAAAGAACCAAAATTACGGAAACTATTCAACTTATACGGCAGTTACTTGCATGAAAGAAGTATATTTCCACAATAATTGTGAACCGCCTACAATTGTTTAAAGTACCTCTGAAGCGTTCAAAAATATATACTTTGGTTGGATTTTTTAAAATAAAATCACAAACATCGCTAGATTTTCATATAAGAATTTTAAACCACTTCTAATTTCAAGCAAAATACTCACTTCATTGTCATTACTTATTCTATACGTGAATATATACGTACACAATTATATTAATTGTTATTCATGTGAAAAATAATCTTAAATAAGATTCACGTGGCGAACTAAACATAAGCTTTGGTTAAGCCGGTTCGTTTCCTTTTCTTCCTAACAATGTTGTATAAAACATTTCGTTCTGAAGCGCACAGTTAAACTGAACACACGCAATTTTAATGTTGTCATTTGAGTCGGGCAATATGCATTTTCAAACTGTTATTTAAATTGAGCTCAGGTATTTTATGGTGCTACCAATGTACATAAGAATATACATTTTTGCTGAAAAGTAAGGAGCGAGTAAATGTGCATTTTGTATGACGTGTCAATTAAGGGGCGAATAATTCGCGCTGTGTGACTGAATTAAAGCATTATCTTGCGACATTGAGATTAATTCAATCATGCTGAACAATGCATTTCATGGATTATTAACTGAACTGAAATTATATTAGCATACATTTATTTGAACGTGAAATTTACAAATCATATGAATTGAACTGTTTGAGACTCATAAACTTTGATGAATTGTATAATGTAAAAATAAAGAATGAAATATGGTTATTAATGGTTTCTTCAAATAAACCTTGAACTGAACAGTTTGTACTGAACATTTTGTTTAAAATGTCGATTCTCATGAGTACTTCCATCTGAGATGCAATTTGAGTTCTCCAAGATATATTATAATTTTTTGTTAAATTAATAAGTTAAAGTAGTAACGGACTCGTTTAGGTGACATTATTTGTGTTTATTTGAAGACCACTGTTTATGAAATGAGATTGTTCTTTTCCATATTGTAAACATGTAAGGTTCTAATTCATAGGATTATCAATACGTATTGATTTACCTAAAAAAATAGATGTTATTTACAAATGTAAAATTTTTACTACTTATTTACTTCTATTTCCTAATAGAAATATTTTAAATTTATTTATGGTTTATTTCAATTGGAATAGTTCTCAAACATACGTATCAAGTTTACCATTTCTGTCAGGAGACATTCTTCAACCATTAATTTCATATGCATATCTTTGAAGGTTTTTTGGTTATTTCTCGAAAATTTCCCGAAAAAGAGAACTGCCATGTACTAAAGAAAATGTCAGTTCGTGCACTTCCTTCTATTTGTATACTTCCTTACGAGTATGCACCGTGTCATATTTTATGCGACATTAACGCTACTGGAGAGGAACGTCATGAATTTAACTATTGTTAATTTATGTTATATTTCACTTTCATAAATACTACTAAGTAGTACAACAGTTCCGACTCACACCTCATCTTTTGCGTTTCACAGAAAGTTTCTTCATGCAAACTGTCTCGACAAAGTGTGTAGCATATGAGGTGAACTACTTCACTTGAAGAACTATCATTAAATACACCAAGAAGCATTGTGAACTCTCTCATGAAGATGAATTATATGCAGAGAAATGTGCAAAAACATGTAAATATGTATTACATCTGAAGTACTAGATTTTAAGTTTAACAGTGTCAACTATAAATATTCAAATCGTCATATACATTTATTACAATTATCAGGCGGTAGATGGCAACTACTGAATGTCGTATTGAACGCGAGGAAATTATTAAATAGTTAAAAAGGTTCTCAACTTGGTGTGCATCGCGAGCCTTTGCAAGTGACATAATGCTTTTAGCAACAGGGACTTCATTAAACTGGAAGGAAATGACTCTGTCCTTACACGTTTCAAAGTTGCTTCAGCAAAAGTTTGCTCGAGGGCGAGGGTCTGCTTTTCTTGTTAAACAGCACATGGGTTACAGAGCGCCATAACTTCCGCTGGAGTCGATTCTGTCGCTACTGGTACTTCCGGCGACACGGAGAGCCAATGCGGCGCTGGAGTAGCCGTCGCTTTAATTGCACGTCGAACGACAGCCTCCGCTTTGGCGACGCGGGGGGTCCTCGCTGTTGCCCCCCTCCGCCCCCCCCACCCGTTTCCGCTGTCCCGCACTTGCGCGTCGCGTCGTGTCTTCCACGTCCCTCACGTGCCCGTGCGCAGAGCGGAATTGATTTCAGTTGTCAGGTGGTTGGATTATCACTGGCAGCACGATCGTCCTGCTTGACATTGTCAGTATGCAAAAGCCGGTACGATCTCCGAATGACGTTGCATAACTCCCTTTAGTGCGGCATCGGTTGAAGGATTATGAAGGTGCATGCAGTCGTGATTCTTTAAACAAATTGGCTACCTCCGCTTGCGTACTTACGTCGTCATAATGAGCATTGTCGGCTCTGGCTACAAAAGCTCAGATTCATCTTCCAGCACGTCTGGGCTCAAATTCTCTCCACGTCACCAGCTATGCCAGCACATCGCAGCCAATATCGTGCCCGGGCGATATCGCTCGCACTATTGCCCCTGTCGTTGTCACTTGTGATCGCTCGCAGCGTCATCACTCCGCGTGCAACCTCATCGTCATTAAGTAAAATCTCTCTTTAGAGGCTGTCGGTCCGCGCGTGCTCTACGCAATGAATGCGGCCTCCGCCCACGTCGCGCTGTGTGCCGCGCGTCGCTCCACAGTCCACCCGTTCGCCATACCGCGCACACGCTCACCATCTCACGTAACCCGACGCCCTACCAACCGTACACCAAACCACCCTCCCGTCCGCCCTCCCGTCCGGGCCCCGTCGCTCCCCCGCCGCGTCCGCCCTCCGTCCGCTCCCCCCGTCGCTCTACGTCGCCCCTCCGCCCCTCCTCCGTCCCGCCTCCGTCGCCTTCCGTCGCCCTCCCGTCGCCCTGCCCCCATCCCCTCCTCCGCCCTTGCTCTTCCGCCCTTCCGCCCCTTCCCGCCCCTTCCGCCCACCCTTCGCCCCCTTCGCCCCCTTCCCGCCCCTTCCCGTTCTCAGTCGCCTCCACGTCTTTCTCCTGCCCCGCTTTCTCCACTTCTGCCACCCTTCTGCGCCTTCCTCCATCCTGCCTATCCTTTCCTCCATTCTTCCGTAGTCTTCCCTATCGTCCTCCCGTCCAGAGCCCTCGCCACCCACTCCGACCCCGCTCCAATCTTACACCGACAACCGCCGCCCGCACGCGTCGGCTCCGCGGCAGGTCTTCAGACATAATGGTCGGCCGCCCACAGCTGGACCGCCGGCGCCGCTGCCGCCGCCACCTGACGGGAACAACTTTACATGGGGATAAAGCAGTCCGGTGCGCCGACGCTGCTCCTTTGTTAACACTTGCTCCTCCGGGCTGCATCCGCCGGACTCACACCGCGGGCCGCCGCCTCGCCGCCCGGCACTGCTCCCCCGTCGTCAGCGCCGCCACACACTGCCGCCGTCGCGTCGCAGCCACCACCGCCGTCATTTGCGTCGTCTCTGTCGAGGCCACTGCTGCCCGCCACCTCTGTTGTCTGCCAACGACTCCCCATCGCATCATCCCCACACTACTAGACTGCAGCTACTAATTCAAAATAAGTCCACGCCACCAAATCATATTGCTTTCGTCCTTTTTATTACATTTATATTTGTAATTATTCTTGCTTTTATATTGTTTTTGCTTTCTTATATTGCTCTTCTCTTTTCACCCTTTTTCCATTTTTTCGCATTTTTACAGTTTCCCCCCTTTATTCTTCCTTCTTTTGTATCAAATCAGCACTCTCTATTTCAATCTATGTATTTGTTTCTTCATTTCTGTAGTTAATCTTGTATGTTTTTTTCTCTTGAGCTTTCTATTCGTTCATTATTTTTTTAAATAATGTTTCCATTGCGTACGTGACATTTTATAAGATATTCTGTCTCCTGTTTCTTGGTAAGATTTGATTTACTAGCTTCTCTCTGCATCTTAATCTTCGCATTCCTTGTCCTTTTTTCATTTAAGTGAATTTCCTTTCTGTTTTCTGAAACACGTATTCCTTTATTAACTTCCTAACTATACCCACGTCTATTCCCTCCCGTCTCCTCTGCTGCTATTTCCTCAGTATCACCGTTCCTCATTGCGGACGCTCCGCGCGAAGAAAATAATTCCATGACCCCCCAGCGGCATTAGTAATCTGTGCGGCAGCGCGCGACTTCAGCTTCTCTGCGGTAGCAGCCACCGCCTCCCTTGCTGCCGCCAACGCTGCCACCGCCGCCTCTGCCGTCGCCTTACATCCTCCTCCTCATCATTTCTTCTCGACCCCTCCTCCTCTTCGTCTCACTCATCCTCATCCTCTTCTTCCTTCTCCCTCCTCTGCGTCGTCCTTCCTCCACTCCTCTTTCTCCTTCTTTTCCTTCCCTTCTTTTACCTCATCCTCATAATTCCTCACCACCTCTTCCTCCACGCTCTCCTTATCCTCCAGCTCCTCCACTATCCCATTCTCCTCCGTTGCCTCTTCTTTCTCCCCCTCATCTTTCTTCTCGTCTTTCCTTACCTACTCATTCCTAATCCTCACTACCTCACCACCACCAACTCCTCTTCATCTTAATCCTGCTGCTTCTCCACCTCATCTTTTCCCCCTTCCGCCGCCTTCTCTTTCCCCACTTGTATTTCCTCCTCTTTCTTTCGTTATTCATCCTCATTCTTTTTTCCCCTTCCTTTTCCTTCGCAATCAGCATCCACTTCCACCATCGCTGCCGCCGCCGCCACCACCACCGTCTGCGCCTTCGCCACTGCCGGGCGGCGGGGGATTTTTATAAAAGATGATATTAATATTTGGTCGTTGTAAGTGTCTCGTAAATTTCGTTGGGCGAGCGGCGCCGTAAATTCCAGGTACGACGAGGCGCGTGCGCGGGGCTGGTCAAACGGGCGCTGTTAGGCAGATTGGATGCGATGTATTGGTGATGGCCTATTAGCTTTATTGTGGCCGAAGCCGCTGCTGTACATGGTGTATGTGGAACCCTAGGATAGATATAGAAGATATGCTTTCATCCACTTTCATAGTTTTACATAATGAACTATTTAATTGAAAACAATAGCTATTTCGTATATGAAAAATACACTTCATTTTTGCATTTTGATAACATAAATTCGGAGGAGAAAATTATCTATAACGTATTTTTATCGAATTAAGTTTTCTTGATTTTTCTCTAAACAAGACACGTAAAATTATCTAATACGTTATTTAATCTGATAAAATGGCATTAAGTAGTTTTAACTCTAAATATTGATTGTTTCGTAAGACAAAACAATGCGTGTATTTTTTTCTCCAGTTAAAATGGAAGATGAATTCACTTCATTTCAGTTTCATATCGTATTCTAGAAAAATATCACATTGCATGTTTTTGTCGATTAAAATGTGATGGCAAAATGTTGTGTCAAAATTGCGATTTTTTTCATTTTTGAAATCTCATTTCATTTACCACTTTACGTGAACGCCGTATTTTTGTATACACTTTATTCCTCTGGAAATTGAATTTTCAGTTGTAAGTTAAAACATTTGAATTTAATTTACAATGCAGAATGCTCTTTAAAAACGCTTTGAAATGAAATTAGTATAAAAACGAAACCTTTATTTTGAAGCCTTGTAATCTTGTCGTAGTCTACTCAACGTGGTGTTGTCTCCGGAGAATACAGAATGCGTCGTACCATAGTTACTTTAGACAGCGAGGGGGGGGGCGGTGTTGGCTGTGTGTGGGCGGTGAAATGCAACACGTATCGGTTAACGTTCTGCTCTCGAGGGAGCTGCTGCTTTCCCAGTTTGTGCTGCGTGTAATGTGTTATAGTTTGTGGTCGCCTGTTGTTTTTCAGCGCGTTGAAAAACGACCGGGGAGTACTACGGTTAAGAGGGAAACTTGAATAATTCATTGAAATAATTGCCGCTGGCGCGGGCGGGAGAAGCAGGTAGTGTGTGTGTTTCGAAGCGACGATTTCCGTCTGGGGATTCCAGTCGTTTCGATTACGTCGGGGGAGAGAAAGCGTTTTGGGTAGTTTTCTTTCCTAGCGTCTGAAAGTGTGCCTTGATTTTGTACAACAATTAGTCAATTCCTACTGTCTCATTGTAATCAATGTTTTCGATTAATAGTTTCAGAGTATTCCATCAATACAAATAAATAATTTTAATAGCCAAAGTCGCAAGTGAATACACTTTAAATATTAATTTCACTTGAATGGGTCCCTTAATTTTTCAACTCACAAGAAATACATCTTTAATATTTATTTTTTTAAATTTAGCATTGTATAATTTTATTTAACCGTTGATGGTGACTACAATTATACAAAAACAACTGTTCTTGGAAACTGTTTTGACAATTACGATATTTAACTTCGTATAACTATTTGTGATATTTTGCTGCATACCATTTACAGGACAAAGATAATAAACATGTTTTATTTATTATTTTTGGAATATTTGAGGCAGAAAATATAGAAACGAACAACAGTGCATATTGAATGGAATTACCTTTTATGGATGTGAATATGAATAAACCAACAGAATAAACGAAGAAGGAAATATAATTGAATTCATTTCGTTGACGAAGGATAATACAGAAAAATCGTTTACGATATTTTATATCACTTTGTTTGTGAGCAACAGTTCGTCTGTACAATGAGAAATTCGGAGCTGGAATCACTTCCCACATGTTGAAATTCTTGCTGCGATCCACTTGGCTTTTTCCCTAAACCTGAATAATTTTATGCTCTTTGGCTATTTATTAATTTGCTACTACTTCTTCAGACTGCTTGGTTGTGTCCAGTAACTGATCGGTGGAATAAAATATATTTTAGTTGCAGATTACAATTTGTTTTTCGATGATCCTTATTTTCTCTTTTTTTAAATAAATTGTTGCCGGCGGTTATTAACGTTTGTATCTATCGCTGGTTGTACTACTTGAATAATGTTTATGATATTTAAATACGTGCATGACATTACATCTGTGAGTACGTGGGGGCGAGATTATTGAACATTCGCCGTAAAAAGAGCTTGCAAATCGCCTCTTGAAGGGTATATAAATGCATAAATGCACAAATGCTCGTTACAAATTGAGAAATGTTGACCGTTTATGTGAATATGAATGTTATATTTGAATTTAGTTTCTATCATCGTATACCTGGGGAGTAGACACATATGCAACAAAATACGAGTATTTCTATAATCGCCTCATCTATCACCATGAAATTAACAATTTAATTCCATCAATCAATCAATTAATTAATTTCAGTTCTGTAGCAGTGTAAACATCATGCATTTTGATAAATAAATAAAGATATTGTCAGGTATCAATATTGATACCTGACAATATCTCTGTTTATTTATCAAAATAAAAAAAGGTATCTACTTCACCAACAATCCAATTAATTAAAAACATCATGCAATTCGGAAAACTAACGTTTGTGTGTACTCAGGCACCTGGATCGACAATAGGTCAATTATCTTTACTACCGCATCTTGTAATCGAGCTATAGCTTCACTCATCGATTGAATAAAAATAATAGGCTACAGTTGATCATAAAACTGCCTCATCCTCATTCATATCACCTAATTGAGATATTGAAGACGTCTCGGCTGAAAAACATGGATATAAAATGTTCAAAATTTGTGTCAATTTGAAAATCCTCGTCCGTACTACGTCTTATTTTCATCCGAGGTCATCGCAGACAGTCTCATGATCTATAGATTTTCCGACTTAGCGAATGTTTTTAGAACTAGAAAATTTTCTATTCTTAAATACGTATTTCTTTTGTAGGGCATTTTCGAGTTCGTTTTCCTGATTTTCACTAGCTGGCCTTTGGAATATAGCTCCCTGCGCTCAACTAACCTGTCCTTACAGAAAACACATTCACCTGATTACTGTTCTGACGTCGGCATCAGCACCTGATCACTTGCCATGACCGGCAATTTCCCCCGCGATCGCTGTCGACCTGCCTTCCTGGCCTCTCCCCTCCCCGGCGTCCCCGCCGCTCCTTTTGCTTCAGACCTGTTCGCGGTCGCGTCTGCGATTGTACGTTTCGTCAGCTGACGCTCCAATTTCGGTGAAAGCGAACACGCCTAATGGCCATGTCTGAATTTCGCTTGCTGGGTTTTATAACGGCTTCCCAGCCACGTAGCGGTCAGTTTAAATGGAAAAGGAATTCGGCAGATCAGTATGTGAAACGAAGCACCGCTGAATGATAGATGTGCCTTGGGATTTATTATCTTGTCCGCTGTGCAATGGATTTTGGGAGAGTGTGAATAAAATGTGTGAATTAATCAACATTACAATGGCAAATATTGATTAAATTAATTATATTATTACTGGAAGATATATTCATGTCCGCTTTGATTGCACCCCGAAGGTTATCGTGGTCTAATTGTTTATGCTCTGATACATTATAATAGCGAGGTATAATACAATAACGAAAACTGTGTTGAAATTACATTTTTTGAGTTTTAAGTTTATTAATGCATTTATTGAATGTGCAAAATGGCAAAAATAATCCAATGAAGACAGTATTAACACGTTTAATTAATTTCGGGCTTGAACAATTATATAATATATTAGTTAGTGGTTTTCTACCGTTTTTGTTGTTTTTATCAGAGATGTAAAAAATTGTTCTTCTGCGATATATTTCCTCTTGAAGAATCAAAATCTTAAATTTTTAAATTGCCAGAAATTGACAGGCACAAAAACTGAAATAAATAGTCAAGAAAAATCAAGAATACAGATTTTATTGAAAATATGCTTGCTTTGGTGAATGAAATATTTTATAACATCCGTTGATACGACTGATTTGGTAATACCTGTTGATTTTTATTTTGAATACTCAAATGTAGATTTACTACTAAGTCATTACAGTGTAACATGGTCCTCACAGTGATTGGAACAGTTTGAATAATTCGTAGATAAACAGATGAAGCAAACTTTTCATATGATATTATTTACTATTGTCATTGATCATTTCCCAGATACATTTGCGCGGTAAATCGAGCAAGAGTTTAGATACTCTCTGCAAAGAATGAAACAAATTGACATTTGTATTTGGGTAGAACGCCCTGTGTGAAAGTCCGACGCCTCGCACCGGAGCCTCGGTCCGAGAGTTAATCCATCTCTCGACGAATGATGAAGCGGGGGCTGGGATCTGTTCGTTCCAGCTCTTCATGCTTCGATTTTACGCCCGTCGCCACTAAAAATAAGCCACTGAGAGCGGGCGCGTAGCAACGCCGCGTTATTTTTGTTGTCGAATTCACTTGCACGTGAAACTCCCAAGCGATAAATTACCTCAGTCGAACTTCGAGGCTCTCTCCCGCCCCCGCAGCGCCCTTCGCCTGCCGCCGCCGCAGCGAGGTAAGCGAAGACGACGCGCCATTCGTTATTTTTATGCGCGTGGCGCCAGTCAGGTGTTTGCGGCTGATACACGCGCCAATACGCGTTGTGATTTACGCGTCAGTCTCGGCAAAATGAGTGACCACGATTAGTGGCCATAAAAACGGAAACCGCGTCGTTAACGGGGAAGGGAAAAAAATGAAACAAAAATGTTCCGTATTTGAAACGAAGTCGTTATCGAATCTGGAAAAATATTCGTTTTGAAGTTGTGGTAAACGGTCACGGAGGCCGTGCATTCAACTTGAATCGGAATGTTTGTGGCTGGATTTGGCAGCTTCTTTTGGGTTCGATGATCATTAACATGTATAAGCAAACACGTACTCTATATTCAAAACACTATTTTTTCACATCAGTAATTTGAATACTGAGGAAACGGAGCTAAAATTATCTCTGAAAGATAAATGTGTTTTCAGATTGAGTAACTTGTCGGTTGCCCTATGTATTAAGAGAGAAGTGAATAAAATTGGTTCAGTAACTTTTGATTCATTTAATTTCGTCATTACAAATATCTACACATGGGTTTATAAGCTTTCTGTCCATGCTACTATTCAGTAGTCGACATAAGTGTCGAACAAAGTAATCAACATGTAGTACACAGTAATCAACCTTAATGTCAGGTGTGAAATGCTAATTAGAATAACGTAAAACCATTTCATTAAATACAATACCCCCATTAAGAATAACAGAACATGTTATTTTAACAGATTCAGTATTAACTGTTGAGAGGAAATCATACAGATATTCTCCGATTTGGACGATTCGGCCAAATGAAACGTGAAACGAAAAATCACAGTTGGCTGGCCTGATGAAAAGTCCCGCGCCAATTGCGCGCGCTGTGGCCGCATCTGCCGATGAACCCTGCCCGACCGGTTGAAACTATTTTCTATCCGGCGGACGCGGTAATAAACAGCTGTTTGATTACCGAGTGGTTTTCTCTCCGCGCCATGCGAACGCCAGCGACCCCGCCAGCTCTGATGATTCAAGCAAATAGGGAAATCCGTGGCGCGTTGTTTTAAAAAACTGCAAACAGTAGGTAAAGTGGACGTTGGGAACTAATGTTTTCCGTTTTTATTCTCCGTGGAGTTATTAATGTATACATATGCGTTCTTATTTCGTTGAATTGTAATTTATTGTACTGGTACATTAGGAGATTACTATGCAGAAGCATATATATTTCAGAAAATAAAAATGTTTGGGTTATTTATAGGACAAATTCATTTGAATAAAATACGCAATAAATATGAAATAAAAATGTGCATAATAATATTCACTTAAAAGTGGGGGTTGGTCAAATGAATATACTAAACGAGAAAATAATGATTTTAAGCAATGCACTGTTTTCCCTGCAATTTGCTGACCATTGTAGGACTCCGTGTTTTCTCTAATACAGCAAATGATTACATTTTGAGAGCTGGAGAGTAATGGATCACCTTCACGTGATTGATTTCATGTTAAGTTACCGATGTTTTAAAATATCCCACGACATTCACAAAATGTTAAAAATTAAGTTAAACACAAACACATGTACGTCACATTCGTATTCGCTCTCGCCACATTCTATTCAATTAACACTACAATTTCTATATTTTGTTACCTATAAAGTTTAGTTGTGCCGTTTTCTCCCTGAATCAATTTGTTGTATCTCTCTCTCTCTCTTTCTTCCTTTCTTTCTCTCCCAGGAATTTTTTCATTTCTCATTTAAATAATTTTGCCTACTAATTTTATTTTTGACGTTCATTCTTGTCAAAAACAGTTTCATTATTTGGGGGAAGGGGGACTTTGTGCCCTTCATTTTTTTCAAGTTTTTCATTGTTCGGACGTATCCCGATTGCATCTCAAGGTCAAATGTTTCTTTGCTTCTCTTGCCAAAAAGGCATAGCCCGATTGCATCTTAGAAGTTATCGCGCTTTCTAAAGGGATCGTCAGATTCCAAACCTTTTTTTTCTATTTTCCTCGTGAGGTAAATCTCCTTCTGTGAAAGGAAGCGCTCGCATAGGTAGGTGTCAGTGCTTCGAACATCACCCATTCGGAGAACAGAAAGAGTGTAAGCGCAAGTGTCCCTATTAAAATTCTTCATTTTGTCTACTCTTGTATAGTAATGACCAAATAGAAAGTGTGTGCTAAGCATATATTTTTAAATTAAACTGTACACATTACACATTTGGCTCTGCTATGTTCACCTGTGTGGTTCTCCCTTGACTGATGTAAACATGTTATTTGGGCCAGTCTTGAATACAGAATTAACTGCATAGTTTCCATCTCCCCCCTCGTCTCCTAAGTATAGTGTATTCTAGGTCCTGGCAGGTTGTGATGATCCTCTTCTGCTGGAGCGTGTAATGCGGTGTCGACCTATAGGTCGACATGAGGTCCCCCTATCGGGACACCAGCTGAGAACATGAAAGGGGAAGAGGAGATCGCGCGCAGTCAGGTGGTCCTTTTGTTTGTGATAGTGCTTCGGCATTTGCTTTGATTTGATCCGAGAAACGACGCAAAATACGCACTATAATTAAGATTTAAATCTCTTCGTTTGCTCCCTTCACCCACCCAACACACAATTTTATGTACCTGAGACGCCCTTGTAGTCGACAGACTTTGGTGATTTTTACATTATATTCCAAAATCAATTCATTTACAATTACAACCTAACCTAATGTTACTTAACGGCAAGAGGATCTAAATCTGAGATCTAATGTTATCTTATTAGTCTCTGGTTTCTTCCAGCAAGTTTAGCGCCAGGAAGTTGGTATGGTTCTCAAGCTTTGCTGATATCTGGGACTGTAACCGGCTATTACTTCATTAACCGTATTTACATGCAAAACAGTATGAAAGGATTGCATTAGAAATACAGCAATGAGCATTAGTAATCGCCCACGCCGCCGGCAGGCTGCTCCAGACGGCGGCGTCCCTCCGCCGCTGCGCTCCCAGACGGCGCCGCGCGCCGCGTCCTTCGGCCGGGTTGCCGGTTTTTCGAGCTGACCTTCACAGCATCACGAAGGCGGGCGGGAAGCGGAGTTTATTATTGTTTTCACGCTCTGCAGAGTCTTACGGAGATTTGTGCCGCATCATACAGCGGCCACTCGAACGAGGCGCCCGCGCGCGCGGGGTTCCTGTGGATGAGGATGGCGATGAAGATGAGGATGAGGATATGATGGTCGAGGAATTGAGGGATTTCCAGAGGGCTGGGGAAAACGTTCGTAGAAACTCGTGGTGTGACTTATCCAGCACTCCAATGCTTAGGGTTCGTGAAGAACTTTCTGATAATTGAAGAGATGTCTGGGTGTGGAAATGAAATATGAGAAAACGAGAGAAAAATATATAATCCACAAACGAGAATGTCGAGGACGATTTTTATGCACTTTCATAGATTTCCTTCATATTCTCGGCTAGAAACTGCCTAATATGTAAAGTGTTTAAGAAATATATAATGTAATTTCGATTTATATTTGATATTTTTCCATTTTTTTAAAAAAAAACAGCATAACTGTCACAACAACTATTATGAATGATGCCGGAATGTTTCAATCCGGTACGTCCATATTGCGATTATTGAATTGGGCTAACTGAACTTGTCCATCAAAATTCAGTTAAATTGATTTGTATTAACAAAAAGTTCAAAATTATTATAGACAATCAGGTTAAAGTTTAGAACTTTTTGATAATACGAGTATATTAGCCAATGAACAGAAACTTAATAAGTTGATTTGGAACTTGTAGGGATAGACTCCTCTCAAAATTCTCTTAAATTTAATATTATCTGTATAATTTTTCTTTGTAGGGCAATGCACTTACGTATTCATTAAAAGTTTCTTAAACTTAATTGTTTTTAAGACTTTTTATTTCAAAATATTTCACTAGATTACGTCGTACTTTTCTCAAACGATGAACTTCGCAGGGTTTGAGCGTTATTTTCCTTACTCGTTCCTAATTACATCCACAATTCGCTTATTACAATTAATGACGACGCCATTATCGACGGTGCGTGCGATGAAGAGAGAGATAACGTCCCATTAAGATTATCCGCATTACAAAATCTTGCTCGATTAACGCATTTTAGCAACCCGTGGGTGCTTATTTCTTACCTGAACAGCGCATTCCGACAGGACTCGCTTGATGATTGATACCATGTGATCACTATGAGTGATTGTCTTTCATTTGATCGCTGCTACTGCTCACACGTGTTTGCTTGACTGCAACTTCTTATACTATATGTTTTTCTTTCCATTATAAATGGCGCGACTGCGCGTTCATCAACGATCACGCATTTATAACGCTCTAAAATGTGTAAAGATATTATCACGTCGTTTTTAACAAGAATGCCCCGGCGAATTTATTTTGGCTGTGCAGCGTGGAGAGGAGTGGAATTTCCGCGTGAACAAGGATAACTGAGGTCGTTCGTTAGACCTGCACCAGAATAAACGCTTCGCTATTTTCGCCTGCGTGTATAAGCGTGTTCATTGCGTGGGCGATGGAATGTGCGTCGGTGGGATTAAGGTCGCTGGGACTTCACGGATACTGCCAAGGCTTTGAGAATCGGTGCATAGGCAAAGGTGTAACTGAGAATGGAATGAACGAATGGTGACCTGTAGAGGCACGTTTTAAGAGACAGCGCTTCATGAAGTACTTCTTAAAATCTCTTTGAAGGATCAGATTTTTTCTATCACTACACTGGATAGACTGGATGCGATAGCGTTAGACGTAGTTGCTGCGATTTAAAGACTGAAGTTTTGTAGACAGGGAGATCTTAGGTTCGATTTCCGACTCTTGCGTCGGCCTCTACCTGGATGAAAGTTAAGGTGGACTCTGATCGTTCGCCTTTTTTTCTAATCCATCTTAAGCATTGACCCTCATGATCTTGGAATGTCCCGCAAATGTCTGATATCTCCAATCAGTATTGATGAGCTATTGGGAAGAGAGAGAAAGAGGGGCGAGGGGAGACAGGCATACTGACTGTCATAGAGGAAGGACTTATATAGGGCTGACAGACATAAGGAGAGGTCCGACAAGCAGCGAGGACCGACATGCAGCGAGGACCGGCATGCAAAGAGGACCAACATGCAGACTACTGCCTGTCTGACTCACTGTGCATACGAACAGTCTCACCCTTTCTCTGTAATTGTTTTCTGGCTGCCCAAGCATTCTGTCTCCGGCCGAAGAATGCCACTTTTGAACTCTCTCACCAGCCTTTCTGGTATGTGTTAGGTACTTTCTGATTGGCAAAATTTCGAACAGCGAATGTGAAAATGTTCCATGAAATCGGCCTTTTAAAGCCTTTTACATTTTGTTTCTCTTTCAACTGCTGCTATTTATGTTCGGGGAAAAGAATGCAAATGATTTGAATGATAGAGTTGGCAGTAAAACATTAGTTGAATAAATTACGCGGTATTTTAGCGTAATTGTTAGAATTACATGGCATAACGGGACTTGAATTATCGAGATAATAATGGAGGCGCAATTGATCACATTCATTCTCCGTGCAACAAATATCACCTGGAGATCATTCTGTAGAAAATAAAAATCGCCGTGCAGAAATAATATTTAATTTCATCTTTTCAACAAGTTGTTTCAAAACTGCGGTGATTATCAATCACATGTCAATATTCATACCTCTTGTAAAATACAAATGTGTGTATTTGTAAAGGATTCCCGTGCAATATTAAAACATATGAGAAATATAGTTCAGTGGATGAGATGAGATTGGAGTATTGTAAAATTATTTTTTAATATTCGAATTCGTAATGGGAGTGATATTGAAGCAGTAAATACATCAATAATTTAAACTTTAAAAGAAAGTAAAAATCATCCATATATTGACATGAAGTAGCTGATGTTGCCTAGTGATGTTGGTGTTTGAAAGATAGGCTGCATTTTTCATTTAATACGTCTCGTTTTTTCGACGCGAAGGCGACGGCGCGGAAAAGAAAAGTATTTTTTTTTAGATTTATGTATGAGAAAACTTTTATTTCATCGTACGTTGTAGACACCTTTCTGACTTCAGATAAATAAGATTTGGAACATTTAGCATAAGAGTGTTTTTTTCATGAAACCATGATTCCAAGAACAGCAATACAACGCGACGTATCACTGTACTTAATTGCGTGTAGGTTTTTTAAATTACGAAAATGTACTGGAAACTATAAGAAATTATTAAGGAGACAAATTACTTAGCGCACCCAGAAAGTAAGTTCGTGTATTTTGTGAAATATAAGACAACATAATTACATGCAAAACTTTATTGGCAACAGGAATAGCAAAGTTTGAGTTATTTTTCGACAGTCACCACACGAATTGAGACACTTACCATATCGTGGCAAGAACTGTTGTATGTCTGTCTCGTAGAAGTGTGCCGCCTGCGACCGGAACCAGCGTGACACATTCGTCTACAGCTCTTCGCCGTTGTGAAAATGGCGTATAATGGACAGGAGGACGGGATGTATGACTGACGGGAGGACGGGAATGCCTTCAGGGGCAGGAAAAGATGAAAATAGCTGGGCGCGATATCATGACTGTATGGAAGATGATCAAACAGTTCCCAGCCGAACTCCTGCAGAACAGTTGCTGTATGCCGCGCCGTATGTGGACGACCATTCTCATAGAGCAGCACAACACCTGCAGTATTCTATTAAGAGCTGACGCTAAATTTCGATCGGCACGATGCGTTGTGCATTTGTGGTTAGGCGGAAGAGCGCGCCTGATGGCCCGAGCCTCGTCATATCGATAAAGGCATATTATTATTATTATTATTATTATTATTATTATTATTATTATTATTATTATTATTATTAAGGATCTTCATCGCGGACGGAACCTCGCAGGCGGCGGAAAAACGAATAAGCGTAGCCATTTCGGGCCACTGCTGCCGCGCTACTGGCCCTAAGCGGGACTTGTCCAGCAGTCACATGATTGATACGTTAAATATCTGTTACCCATTCGCAATTTAACTGCCTATATGCGTGCACTTTCAAACAAAAAATAGAGAAACTTACTTTCTGAATGCGCCTTGTACTTCTTGAGCTGAATAAAGGCTGGGGATGCAACTATCAGACCAATGCCTCTGGGACAGGGTTTCGAGAAGGGAAATGATTCGAGAGATTCTATTATTTTATCTGAATTTTTTAAAATTAACTTGTCATACCAGAGAGAATGTGGTTAGCTGGGCGTGGTGAGAAATTACAAAGGTAAAGGCGTAGATATTCAAAGTGTTGTTAATTGCTTTAGATCAAACCAGTAGGAGTACAGAATAGGGACTTATTATACTTGGCTAGGGCAACGTCTGAGGGAACGACATTAAATATTCAGAGATCCATAGGCCATTACCAGAGGCAGTCCTGTTTTTGGTAGGAAATGTATGAAAAATTATGTATAAAAATAATGTTTATTTTTGATTAATTAACGTATTTTAAATTTTCTAGGTAAGCAGAGAAAGAGAGTTCGAAATGTAAAAGACAAAGCTAACTTATTTTTACTTTCTTCGCCCTTACGAAAATACTTCCTAAGCAAATAAACTTATGTAATCTTGCACAGGAAACATGACTTTTTGGCAGAAAAACTTATTTCTTCTTCCATTTTTCATATTGAATCACACCCTCACCATAATCTTGTCAGGCGAACGAACACTGCACTGCAAAGGAACAGAAAGCATCGCTGGTGAATATGCCTTTTGACTACGCGAATAGCACAGAGTGAAAAGTCTGCCTCGTCGTTCCGTTTCGCCTAGTTTGCCTATCCGCCGCTGCTGGTCGAGTGTGAGTCAGCGCGAGGCGACCGCGCCGCCGAATCCCGCGATCCGACTCGCTGCGCCTCATCTCCCCACTTCCGGTCCGCGCTCGCGCAGCGGCCTTCCGCGGTCCCACGCTCGCGCAGGCGCAGTTCGCTCGCCGCCCGCCCGCCCGTCCGCTCGCTGCGCGCTTCTCAGGGTGGCAACCTTCTGGAAAACCGGGGAAAATCAGGGGGCGGGGGAACAGGGATTTTTTTATTGCTCTGAAAACAATCAGAAAATATCATTGCTCTGGAAAAGGCAGGAATTTCTTTGGTTTGGAAAAATCAGGAAACAATTAGGGAATTTCATTGTCCTGGGATCATCAGGGGATTTGTAGAAGAATACTAATAAGTCAGGGGAAATTTTCAGAGGCATAAAAAAATCCTTAGTACAACTTATTAGTTAGTAAAACGTTATTTTAGCTCAGTTTTTACTTGTTGAGAAAATATTGCTAATTTTTGCTTTTTCAAGGAGGAATCACAGACCTGGCCTATTAGTAACAGTCAATATTTCCTTTAAATAGTGTGAAATTAAAAATGTTACCAAGGAAATATATTCTAAAATCCACAGAAATCCGAGAATATGAAAATATTTCACAGGAAATGAGCGGTTCCCTGTTTTTACTCGGAGATCTTCATATGCAATGCAATTGGAGTGAAGGGTGATGAAGAACGAAATGGGATGACTCGCTCTTTGTTATGTAATAATTGAAAGAGATTTTCTTTTTCAATTAATTTTAATCGCATCAATATCGGTGTTCATTAACGACTATTGTCATTTACAATCGCTTTCAGGAGTAGCTACGTTCAGTTATAGTTGCAACGTTACAATGTTCACAATAACACTGTAACAGCAGTATGTGGTGATAGAAGACTTTGGAGTAACAATTCGGCAACAGAAAGAAACATTCAAATAATTATTTGCAACTAGTGCACAATAAACGTGATCATGAAACATAAATTTGACTTTATAGATGTACATATAGATGTACATGGAGAAAATATTAAATTTCATTAAAGATACAAAATGTTATGATTTTTCAGTCTAAGAATTCCAAAATTGACTCAAATACTTCCTCCTGCAGAAACAGTTGTGTATTGGTATTCCAAAATGGGAACTAATTGTAGCATTCTTACGAAGTAGAGTGGAGTTATTACAATATCCACGGATGGGAGGGGTGCTTTTATATAATATTCATTTTCATTAACTCTGGCTGAACTTCAATAAGAAACAGTCCTTATTTTATGCATGTGTACGTACATTGGAGCGCAGACTGTACCAGCTCTCCTTCGACAAGGTCAAAAAACCCTAGCCCACTCCGATAATGAAGCGATCTGAAAGGCCTGCGAAGAAAGAAAGGAAGAAAGACGGAAGAGAATCAGCGTAGCGTCTCGAATCGCGCGTGCCCCGAGGCTGCGCAGTGCGTGCGAGTCACGCGTTGCGCGTGCTGCGTTGACGCAGTGGTTCGCGGTATCGCGACCTGAATTAAATGTCAGTGAACGCCCTTTCGCGTCGTCTATTTTCGCGATGTGCCACGCCACCCTATGGCTCCCGCTATCTTTACACTGCGCGGTGCGCCTAGCGTAAGATCTTTCAACGCTGCATTCGACGTCTCTCTACCCGAGTAATGTTCTGTTCTTCGTATGGCGACCGCAGAAAAAGTGCAAGTTAGAGCCAGATAATGATTGCGTTGCCGTTTTGATTACCGTTATGCTTCCAAGTGGTTCTTGGTTTATTGTAGAAAGAGCAGAATATTTATAATATACAAAACGTTGCACTTCTTTGAAAATTGTTTTCCGGAAAGAATATTCAACATGTTTATAACGTTTTAAATGAGACTTTAGCACGTTCTACATATGACAATATTTTCCTCGTTCTACATATGACAATATTTTCCTCGGGTTGTTATAGAAAATTTACGAGTTCGATATTTTAACTTTTTATGTACGCGTGTTTAGAAAGGTTTGTTTTAACTCATATATTCAATACTAATTAATGTTCTCTCGTTACATACTGGGTATAAGAGCCCAAATGGAATTTAACCAGTTGCGATATACAGAGGTAGTAATACGAGCATATATGAAAGGCAATTAACACGAGTGTGCTTACATAATTTTTGTTTCTTATCAACACAGAATGGATTTTCCATTCTGTGGTCCGATGTTGAAAACATTAGGGTGAGAATTGGGACCAGTATTATACTCGATATATGGGCCTAATGGAGTTACATCACTTGTGATACGAAAAGGTTAAGATTCACTAGAAGTAACGTACAAACCTTTCTTATGTTAATGTAATGATACTTGTTGAACACAATTATGAACCCAATTTAATATAATTCGATGACTAGATTTTCATCACTTGGATTTTCAACGCTCAAATACAAGTGAAAGGAAAACAGACATTACCAAAAAAGTTAAAGATTGTTTTAGAATCAGTAAAAATAATATAAATTAATTAGAGATTTCTACAGAGCTAAACCTAAAAATCCTATTTAAATTATAAGTTTCAATTAAATGTTCAACGTTTGTACATTCAAATATTTAATAGAAGGAATTTTTCTAATTAGTATTAAACGTAAAAAGGCTAATCGGACAAACAATGAATTATAAGCATCAAAAAGTATGAAAAATCTCTTTAATTAACTCACTAGAAAATCGTTAAAGTTGATTAAAAATTACTTGATTGTAATTAGGCAAACCTCTTCGCGGTTTTGAATTCTCCATTTCGTATTGCTGGAAGGATACAATATCCTTCCCCGGTGAAGTGGGCGTACATTACGAGCTGGCACCCGAAACTCGTTGTCAAATGTGGACGGCGAACGACGGAGGGGTTTCGAAGAAACGAAAGCGTCGAGAGACGTTCTGCTGTTGTGTTGCGTTGTGTACCTTGACTACATCCGGTCGCCTTCCTGAGGCTGTTCTGACGCGATGTTGTCGCGGTGCCAGCGCCGCCTTCGTCCCAGTTGCCAGGCATACCACATTGGCACGAATCTGGATGAATGACCCTCCTAACAAAACTAAATTATGCAGAGCAGTAAACATTAATAGATATTGAACGTACAGGAAAACTACTGATTGATCGTCCTTGGACTTAGTTTACCAAGCAATAGCAGCACAATGTCGCATCGCTTTCCTTGTTATCACCCTTATTAAAATCACCATAACCATCTCCACTGCCCGCCTTTATTGCAGCCTATTTCGTTTTTCTGCCACCGTCACCACCATCACGTCCACCTTCGCAATCACCGCCACCGCGTCATCAGCGTCCTCGCCACCGTAACCATCACCCTATATACCCGCCCACTCCCCTCTCCTGCCATATCCCTTGCTCCTCCCTCAACCTGGCTATCGCTCTGGCCAACGCCCACTCATCCACCCTCGCCTCCACCCTCGCCTCCACCCTCGCCTCCACCCTCGCCTTGACCCTCCGCGCTTCTGGCTTGAAAGGCGACTTTGCACGGCTGCTATACACACGCTGCCTTTCACGACCGGAGGGTGAATGCGAGCGTCAAGGCGAGGTGAAGGCGAGGGTCCAAGGCT
>BOPP01000061.1:114317-129477 GCA_017312745.1 Gryllus bimaculatus
GCCTTCACCCTCGCCTTCACCCTCGCCTTCACCCTCGCCTTCACCCTCGCCTCCACCCTCGCCTCCATCCTCGCCTCCACCCTCGCCTTCACCCTCGCCACGTCTTATGCCACCGCTCTGGCCATCGCCCGCACTACCGTCCCCGCCTCCACCTCCACCACCGCCACCGCTCCTACCAACGTAACCATCGCCACGCTGCTTCCAATAACAGACGCCAATTCTCCGTCACTTCCTCCTTATCAACAAACATCCATTGCCTTCGCATCTAGTATTTCCTCCGTCACCACTGCCCCTGCCCCTGCCGCTGTCGCCGCGTCGCGTCTAATGGGAGTGTCTCCGCGACGTGCCGCGCGTGTTAGTTATGCGTCGATGCGCGCGCGTCGCATCGCCTCGTGCCGCCTTTGGAAATGAGTTTTCTCCGCTTCCTGTTCCCACCGCGTACGGCCGGGGGGCGCGCCTGTTTTTTCGGACGGCCTTTGTTTTTAAAAAAACGAGGGCGTGAGGGGGGAGGGAGAGAGTTCTTCTGCTCGCGGCTCTCTCTCTGTTCCGCTCCGCGCCGACTGATTGTTCGCTCATGCGCGGTAGAGGTCATCCATCTCGCGGTGCTTTGGTAAAGCGATTGCCCAGGAATTTATCATTCGGTTTTTACATTGGTCCTTCCTGCGTTGCTACAGCCTAATTCGTCCCTTGTCTGTCATCAGTGTACTCGTTGTTCTGTAGGAGTGACCGAATTTTTATTGATTGTGGACTACTGAGGTCATTAGTGGCGTAAGTGTAGTTCCAATTATGTTCTGAGAGGTGATGGTTTTTCTCCTCCGCTACAATGTGAGATGCGGTGCCATTTTGCACGTCGTGTTGCGTGTTTCCCTCTCCAGGTACCTCCCTCGCCCCAGCCGGGACAACCTCTATGCTCTTCACAGGTCTCCCAACAAGTGTGGTTGTGAAGTGTATGTAAGTGTAAGTGCAAGTGTGTGCATGTAAGGGGTGAACATAGGACACGAAAGAGGAAGGAAATATCACGCGCGCTCTATGCACAATTTGGTAGGGTACTGCTTCACCATTCGCTTAGTGTTGATCAAAGATCCAACGAATCAGAGTAGTCTCTAGAATTCTCCCTCAGTCAGCATTTGAGTTCCATCCCGTGAAAAGTTGTGGAAGTTGCGAAAATCCGCCACCGCGAGTGTTCAAAACGTAGGCCATCTCGTGCTCGGCTGTATAGTGGGGAGTCTTTCGAAGATCGTGGCACTTGCAAATTGGAGAAAGCCAAAAACCCTGAGAATGCGATTGTGGAACGGGTGGGAAAGAAAGGATCGGCAGCGGGTCATGGCCCGTTGCACAAGATATTGCTCCGGCATTTGCTTGCAGTTGACCGGAGGAAACCACGGAATGACTTAAGAGCATCCGTCCTCAAGAAGTATCGTTCAGAGGGTTGTCTGACCCAGCTACTTCGCATCTGTTAAAAATTTTCCGGGAATTATCAAACTGGAACTTTCAACCTCTCGAATTACAAACCTGCAGTAACGTGCTCGCAAGTTCGTGATTAATCCATCTAGTATTATGTTTTACTGGTTGATAAATTTTCTGGGAGAGAAAACTTATTTTACATGTTTGTGTCAAAATGTGCAACTATAATTTTCTGGAATGCAACGATCACACGTCTCGAGACACGCAAGTATGCGGTATACATTGGATAATGTGTGAGCACATGTATTGATAATTGGGTCATTATCTTGTCTAATTTAATGCCGGAAATATAATAGACGAGTAATGGATCGAATTATTAAATGGAATTTGAAGGTTACGAGAACGTCCGCCATATGTCTGGAGTTTAATAATAAATTGTTTTGAGAAGTCAGATGAAATTGAGGAAGCTATTCATCACATTGTTGTACTTAAATGTTGTATGAACTTGTCTTAAAACGTCTATGACGTTTTTTAATTTATGACCTGTGCATATAAAGCTGTAGCTAAAGGTCTAAGAAATTGGAGAATACATTTTTATTTTAAAAGGACAAGTTTGCGTGGAACTGGCAAATTCAATTATGTTAAACATTTTTAGATATTGTGGTGCTTAGTACAGACAAGAATTAACTTATCTCTCTGTCTCTTTATCTATTTGTGATACACACAGGCGCGCACAAGCACACAAAACACGCACACACACCCGCGCACACATACAAGCACACGCATGCGCGCAGCCACACCTGGCCCTCCAAATTTTGCGCAATGATATCTGAAATTATACGCCTGCTTTTCATTTGGTGAGATTCTGCAGGTACAAGCCTCGCAGCGAGAATGAAATGGCCGAAGGGTGAGGCAGGTTGGTGAGCGGAGGACAAGCAAGTAGCCTCCGGGGCTCCACCTCCTAGTAAACCTCCTGACTTTTACTTTCAATGGACTTTTATTTCTTGGCCGTCGCATTGTCCTTTCACGCTGGCGTAGTAAAAAGCGGTGTCGGCGGCGCGGGCGGCGGCGGTGGCGGGGCGGGGGCGACCGTACCCGTTGCCTTCCACCCTCGCTCGCTCTCTGGGATTCAGAATGCTAATCAGAGCCCCCTGCCTCCCGCTGCTTCGTTTCAAGTAGGCCGCGCCAACCGGGAAGTTCTGCTTATGCTCCATAGTTTTTACTTGGACTGGGCCAGGTAGAATGCTGTCTGATGCCCCAATAGGGAGTTGGCTCGTTGTTAAGGTTAATTCCCTCGAAATGTATTGTGTTTTATGCGGCTGACATTCGTACACTTCTCGTACATAAAGGATTATTATTTGTGCAGATGACGTTTTACAGAATGCATTAAATAGCAATAGACAATTATCAAATTATTGCTCTTAAAACAGCACATACTTACTCGCATTGTTTCTAACTTTTGATGTTTTTTAAAATCGAGAAAGTTTAACGAAAATAAGACCTGCGCCTTGTTTTAAGACGAGCGATAAAGTAAAAAAAAAGAACATAGCATTTTCAGTACTTCAGTGACATCGAGAGGGCTTTTACCAAAGCTTTACAACAAAAGCGTCGTCTGGTATACATGTTAATTTATTTTCTATAAATGACAATTGTAAATCCACATTCCGCGTAAATCAAAGTTATTTTCATATATACGTATTCATTTACCAGGGATAACATACGAATAAAATGACGTACCGAGTATGTTTTGTGAGTTTCGTGAAAAATGGAATATTCAGAAAGAAGTATAGTCTTTTCTGAATACCATATTCATGATAAGATTATCTTTCAATAAGGTAATTGTTTGCTTTTTCATTTTGAAGAGAAGCTTTGCTTCCATTCTTCCATTTCTACGGATTTGTATTTCACTACATTGTTATCATCTATTGCTTGGTGCTCAAACGCGCTAGATAGCTGCTCAGTCATTCGTCCATTTCCGTAGAGATTTGATGCAAATGCCAATCAATTTGCAACTGTTCGCTTGATACAAAATTTCATATCGCCGGGGACAATGGAAGTGGAGCTCGTACAATTTGCTTCGGGCGAGAGTCATTGCGAATGAGGAAATACGAAAAGCATCACAAATCTCCTGGGTCTCAAATTCGATTTTTTAAACAGTGGACACAAGGAATATGATATCTCTAGTGGACACAAGGAATGCAAACACAGAATTGTTGATGCTGCTATTACTTAGCTTTGAGCGATTAGGCTAATTCAGTGTTTAAATAATTATCCAACAGCTATCTTTCCTCAGGTGCACACCGGTCTGTCTCGGCGTTTGCTTTTGCTTCGTAATGGAGCCTGGGATCAAGTGGTAGTTAGTACATTAGTAAGAAATGTCAGGTTGGTCACAGTGAATATCATGGAATAAAATTTTCTGTTAAGTATGAAAATAATTAACGGTTGCATATCTTTCAGTAGGAAATATTTGCGTGTGTTGTTCCAATTTCGCCATTTGAAATCTTTGTTGTCTTCGGAAACGAAACCTTAATAATAGAAGCGTCAAAATTGAAAAAGTAATCAATTTTTTTTGTAACGTTTATAGTTGGAAGATAAGATGTCATTCATGGAAGAGTTTGTAATTCAGAATTTTACACATTCCGTATTTAATAACTCCCCTGTTTAATATCTTTCGAATTTACTTGTGTAACACGTTTCCGCGTTAAGGCGGGTGACATCATCTCAAGCTCAATTATTTTTTGTCTTCCACGCGGCCTGATGTAGCATAGCATACAATTTAAAAGCCAATCTGAGACCGCACGGCTACGCGAATCGATTTCAATCTTTGCGCGCTCGCTGGAAAGAGGACGCGGACTGAGCGGCAGGAGGAAAGGAGGGGAGAGGGACGGGATGTTCTGATTTGAGTCGCCTGCGGCACACACTGGGCCGAAATGAATCAGGAGGATGCGTTGTCGAAAAATTCGAAATCAAAAGAAAAAATTATTCTTATATGAAAATGCACAAGTTTAGAGATTTAGGTGATTAATGATATGAATTCGTTATTTGTAGGCTGACAAATAGTGCAAAATTAGTGGTCTCCAGTTGCAAAAATACTGGTTTACATAACAACACAAAATGGTTCCAAAAAGGCCTTTTTTTATGAGGTACATTGTGATCCACATACTTGCGTGACTACCTGCAGGGATGCAGTATCGTTACTTTAAAAAGTTTCTAAGTTCCATTTTCCATAACTTTTTATATACTAAAACGAATCTTATTGGAAAAGTCTACTTAGACTCCTTAATGATCTCGTGAGCATGTCAATAGCCTCTGCATGTTTGAAAGAATAAGAACGACATTAGCAAACTCTTGTGCCTATTTTTTAAATCATTCATAAATTTACACCATTCTATAATAATAATAATAATAATAATAATAATAATAATAATAATAATAATAATGGAGAATGATTGTCAATTAAGACTCATGCTTTCGTTCTGACTTCCTTGTAATAGTAATGGATAGTGTGGATTTTACTTGTATTCTCAAAAGAAAAGAAAATACATTTTAAACCTACATGCTTTTTGAAGAAAGGCGATGACTTTATTTTAGTTTTTTTTAAATTTATTCTCGCTTAGCCTGAGGTTCTCAGCAGGCCGTGTACGTCCGCGTCTCACTTTCGCCGCCATTTCGCCCCACTGCTCGGCCTTGCAGCAGCGCGACCTGCTCGGCCAGGCTGTGGCGCAGCAACCCGGAGACGCTGGGTCGCGCCGCGCCGCGCCGCGCAGCTGCAATGGCGTGCAGCGTCGGTGCATGTTGCCGGCGCCGCCGCTACCCTGACCTGGGGTACGCTTATCGCCTCGATACAGCGCCGCTCGCGTAATCCTGCAACCTCTAACCTCGCGCCCTGACGGGCTACGCCGGAGAAACACGCAGCCGTTGGGTGGGGCTTTCGCGGAGAAAAAACGGGGAAGAGTTACAGGGGGCCAGGAATGAAGGATTTTATGGGTCGGTAGCTGAAATTTGATATGATGAATGACGAATGGAATTGTAGCTTTCGAGTGGGGAAAATGCGAACTGCAAAAATGTGTACTCTTGGAATTATTTGCTGTGTTGCGCAATTTTTTGGAGGGGGGAGGGAAGGCTGTAAACGCTATTTACTATGTGTCTTTAGTACACTTCATCTCCAGAAAATTCAATTATGATAGAGATTCACTTGTTTGGAATGGATGGTTGGGTGCACCCTCCTTTCATGTGTTAAACAAGCGATTGTAATTGTCGTGTTAGCGGGATTTCCGGATAAGTAGTTGAAATATGAGTACGCTTCCGATTGCATCTGTAGTTCTGATCCTTCTGCTAGAATTGAGCCTACAGATATTATTTATTACACTTTGGAATGAGCAAGCTAAACATTTTGGGTCATTGTACGTCTGTGAGTCAGGAGTGGACTGGTGAAGCAAAATTTAACTTTGATAGTCTATAGTGGCAATAAAGACTTTGTACGTCAGTTTCGGAAATTAAAACGCTGTATCTATAATTTTTGTTTTAACACACAAGTACTGTTTTTCCCAATTGTCCTAGTGTGATAATTGTATCGCGTAAAAGCGATATACTACTTGTATAAACTCTCTCCATAGACAAGTACATTTTTATTAATGAATGCACGTGATTTTTCTTTTAATTAGTTAACAATAATAATTACAAGTACCCATTTTTTTCAAATTTTTTACGTTATAAATAAAAAAAGTAGACGAAACACATAATATATTTATTTTTGTCTGTCATTCAATCTTATTTCTCATTATTAATGGCCTTCACTTTTTGACAGGTTAATGAACAACTTTAAAACTGCAAAAAATATGTGTATTTGGTCACATATTGTGTTTTCCTGAAGGATATTGTGTACTTCTGAGAATAATATGTGACCAAATAAACATCATGTTTTACGTATTAAAGTAGAAAAGTGTGAATGTGTTATTTATATACTTAAACATGTCTATGAAAAAAGTGAAAGACAAGAATACTGTAAAATATTCGTTTAAATGGTTGTCGAGAAAGTCTTCTGTGCGTTACAAAACACTTCACATTCTTAATTATTTCTACATTACACATTGGTCGTTTAAAAAATAATATAAAGAATACAATTGTTATTTGGGTCTATTATCTTCAGTTATTTAAAATACTCCTCTCTTTACATTACCTACGAAAAAAAAAGATATCTATTCATGTGTATTTTCTGCTCAAGAGTATGGCTGTCACTTGTGTAATTTGTTATTACAGCATCTGCGTTAGTCTCCGATGTCCACTCTGCTGAAAGAGATGCATCTCATTTGTAATCCCCAGCTACTAATATATCTAAAATATTGGTCGTGCATATTGCAAAAAGTGACGCGTTAGGACATACTCACACATCACTGTATCCCCAAGCCCGCATTCGTAATTGTTTACATTAACAAATTATTTCACACCCCGTGCACAGATAAACAATCAACCTCGACATTTGGTTTCAAAGCCCGGAATTGTTTGTTTGAAAATTGGGCTTTTCCATTCTGCAAACACGCAGTCAATGGCGCGTTTTCATCGCCTCTATGGAGCTGATACGAGCGCGCGAACTATGGATGCGCGTCGTTGCATGCTGCTGAATGAATGACAGATTGATAGTCCGAATGACTGCTCTGCACCGGATTTGCACTGAATGTCGTGACAGTAACACTGGCGAAGTTATTTTTTGTTTTCTCGAATTGTGCGAGAAATTTTCTTTCATGCGAAATATTGGCCATGAAAATGTATATAGATTCCCAATATTAATTTGTATTGCAATTGCAATTGCAAATTGATACATTGCAATTTATTTTTTATCTTAGGTACAGTTCTTATTTTTATTGAAATCTTCAGCAGACGAACATGTTAATCTATACCTACTCATATTGACGTACGCGTGATGGTAACCAGCATTAACACCAGGGTACGCAGATTTTAATGTATTAGTAAGTGTATATTTGCTGTTATTCATGCACTTAATTTATCCCATTCTCTAAGTTCATATTCTAATGTAAGAACAAAAATTAATGGGCTGATTATATTCCTTTCTTGAGTTATACGCTAAATGAAACAAGACTGTAGTCGTCCGACTGTGAAACTAGGAAGAAAAAATAAATTTCGGTTTACAAGTGGTCACATTTATGCTTTCTGTTTATATATGGTGTGTAAATAGGGTTGGAAAAAAGTAAGTGTAATTTTTTAGTGACGTTTATTTATCAAAAGAAAATCCCTTTACATGTTTCGAGTGAAATCGTATTCCAAAGCTGTTTTCGTAGTAGTTACGGGGAAGGGGTATGCCATCTTTTTTCCCACGCAAAATACACAGATTCCTATACACCCAGCACGTTCAACTTCAAGAATGCGATTTAAAAAACCGCGACCGCTGTGGAAGTTTTTAGTTCTTTTTATAAGATATTCGGTGTTGTGATGGTAGGTGAGTCATCTATTCTTACAACCAGCCTTCGAAAACTGTAGGTACTAAGTTTTGAATTACAAATTACGAATTACGATCTTTTTTTTTATTCTAAGTTGCGGTTTACGACTTTTACTGATTGATAAAATTGATGATACTCCTTAAATACTGATAGATACGCCTTAAATGCATTTATTTATTCTCTCTGTATGATATGTAAATAATTAAAATATAAAGTTGAGCAAGGTTCAGGGCGTGCATAAGTTAATATAAAAATATTTTTTCAGGTAAATTTTATATGGGAATGTAAATATTCAACTCGGCATTTTTTGACTTAATAAGAAACACTATTAATGAAAACAATCCATATGAGGGATCATGTCTCACTGACATCGGTGCACATTTAAAAACACATTGATCACGCTTCTATTTTGCATTGATTATGTTATTAATTGATTCTGGGCTGAATAAATATTAAATGGTTTCCCATCTCGTAGTTCTATTCACTTAGTCTTGTCCAACCAGGAAGGTTGCGTCCCAGACTCACAAGAACTGCTACTCTGCCACCTCCGGACTCCGCGATATTTTTCCTGCCAGAAGTCTCGATAGATGTCTCCACTCTCGCTCGGACGACAGATGGGAGGCAACAACAGGTGTCGCTGGCAGGACGATACTTCGCCGCGAGCAAACTCAAGAGACCGCCGCCCCTCACTCTTACCTCCAATAGCTCTCTCTCTCTCTCTCTCTCTCTCTGTCTCCCCCTCCCTCTGTCTCATTATCTCCCTCATTCTCTCTCTCATTATCTCCCTCATTCACTCTCTCATTCTCTCTCTCTCTTCCCCCCCTCTCTCTCTCTCTCGTGATCTTCGCTCTTTACCTTCGCCATCTGTTACCCGTCTACACTTCTGTCCCACACTCTAACAGCTTTTACCTGCTTTCTCTTATTTATAGAAACTCCTTATATGCTTGATATTGTTCCACATTCATCTATATCTCTTACGCTCTCCGCCTGCATGCAGTTTATTATGAATAAGTCGCTCGCCATCTCTCTTCTGTCTGTTCTTACACTCAATCTGGCTGTCACTGTTGCTGTAGTCCTCGTTTAAAACATACCACCCCTGTGCCATTTGCTCTTGACCTCGCGTTTTCTACCTGTCCAACCCGCTACCTTTTCTTCCCTCTTATTTTTAAACTTTTTTGCCAACTCCTCTGCCCCTTGACCATTCATATTTGTTCATATCATTGTTCACTGGGAACACATGTATCGTGAGCATCTTTCATCCTTGTAACTTGCACGACATGCATGTTCACAGGGTAGGCAGGGAGGTATAGATACATAATAAAATATTTCTTCTTCTTATTGTTATTCTTATTCTTCAAGTATTGGATCGTAGATCCGATGCGATCTCATTGGTCTTTATATCATATTCTTGGTCTCCAACAGACCGATTTCTTTTGGGGCGGTATTCTGTCATTCTTTTGGAGTTCTGGAATTTTCCATTTTGTATACGTGGTTTGCCCATGCTTTCCTGCATTTTTTCATTTAAATTAAACACACCTTACATATTTCTTACATCCTCATTCCTTATTCTGTGTTCTCTCGTAAGACCCAATATTGATCTCAAAAATCTCATTTCAGAAGCCTGAATTCTACTGCGGTTATTTGCTATTCCGTATACTCAATTCACTTCAATAGAGACCAGTTGGCACAGCTAATGTTTTACAAAATTTCAGGAGTGTCTTTCCTTGCCTTGTTTTTTAGGATTCTTTTAATCGTACCGCATATATGATTAAAACGCTCTGTTTTTCTTCCTACATCAACTATTCCTCTGTATGAATTAACTCGGCCTAGAAACACAAAAATTCGGACTTGTTTTTATTGTTGAACAAGAACAATAAAACATTATATTTACGTAAATATGATCAATTTCTTATATTCCCTTTCTAAAGCTGATAATTGGAGGAGTTGACATACATTTGTGGAAGAGGCTCCCCAAACCAGCTGCCAAGCTGCTGGTTCAATATACAACCAATTGCATATATTTTTTTTTAAATTTCGTTGTTACATGTATCATGTCTAAATAAAAAGTTTCAGGGGACCTAGAGGTATTCTGAAATGTAGTTGGCCTCCTCTAGTCTTAGGCTGCGCACCCCCATATTGACCACTGTTCTCTGTCGCCTATGTTGACCATTACTCTCTGTCGCCTATGTTGACCTCTATTGTCAGTCGCCTACATAGGTCACTGTTCTCTGTCCCCTATGTTGACCACTGCCCTATGTTACTATGTTCACCAATGCCGCGCGCTGGGTGGCAGATCTCTCCCCTTCAGCTCAGACCTCCCGATCGGACTCGGCTCCCCCCTCCCTCCTGCCCGCCGAGCATTATGTTTCATTAGCTTATCAAGTCCTCGGGCGCGGCAGACGCGCCTCCGAAGTTCCAGGGCCTGCGCGGCACGACGCGGCGCTGCGTGGGCAGATTAATGTGTTGGGCACACGATCGCAGCGGCGAACCCCGTTGCTAAGCGACGGCGATTAATATTTACGTGGTGTCACCCAACTTTCTCGAACCCTGGGCGACACGTGCGATTCGTCGCCCGCCGGGCGGCCGCCCCAACCCGCTTCGCTCCGCCCACGCGCCTGCGCATAGGCCCTGGCGCGCCCTGGGCGAACTTCGCAACAGCAGGATGCGCAGTCTCCGGGGACGCGTTGCGTGAAGTTTAGTTGGCTACGCTCGCGGACGTTTTTGATGCAATATTGCTCCGTAATCAATTTTGTAGATAAATTAAAAGAATTAATTGGATTACAATTAATTTTTCCCCTAGAGCAAAAAGTAATGAAGCTTTTTAACAGCATAATATTAATTGAACTTTGAACTTGCTTTGCTAACTTCAGAGCCTTCTGCAATGCAGACGTTGTTTTTTTATGATAAACAATGTGTTGTTTAAATTTTTAATTCCTTATTACAGTAACGACAGTATACAAGAGTACGTTGTCTTTTTAGTTTGTAACAGAAAGAAACAAAAAATCGTAACAAAATTCTATGCATCAGATTTGCTGTGCTTGTTATTATTTTTAAATACTGTTATAATAAATTAAATATGCTCACATGATTTCAAAACATAATTTGAAATTGGAGTTCCAAGAACTTGTTACGAATAAGGCACAAGAAAAAAACGTTAAATGCGCGAGAAATTAGATACGTATATTCTTGACGATTTCTTATTTTTTAAGTTCAGTCTCTCATAACACACCACCTTGTTTAAAGAATTAAGCTTGTCATCGAATGCAATATACTGAGTTGCGTGAAGTGTGATAATGTTTTCACCAAGCAATGCAATTAACTATTATCTCACGATTTCTTAATTTTTCCCTTCTTATGAAGCGTTTTCATGGAGTGTTAATACAAAACATTCATTGCCTCAATCACAATAATTCTTCGATCTCTCGTCCATTTTTACCTACAAATCGATTAGTTTGTCCACTCGTCCACATTTCCAATGCAGCAGTCTGTAGTTCCTAACCAGTAGTCACAGTTCCACCGCCTCGTCGAATTGCCCGAATGCCGGTCGCTATTATTTAATAGCGCGTCGAACACGCGTCTGCGGGGAGAGGGTGTGGAGGGGTTGGACGCGGAGGGCGCAGGGAGCGGACGAGTCGTTCCTGGAACCGCCGCTCGATGCCGCTACACGCGCCCCGCTGCGCTCTCTCCCCTTCTTCTGTTCAGGGGTGCCACGCACTCCTACGCTGCTTTTGGCATCTCCCGGTAACAAATGTCGAGAATCATTTATTAAAGTATTTCTTTCGAAATGAAATAGTAGTTTCACATGTAATTCGCGTTGTTGCGTTGGATTTCTGTTTTCTTTTGTTCTTCTAGTTCACAAATCCCTACCGAGATGCCGGCAACCAAGTATAGATTACTGATACATCACTCAATAAAGATGCGATGAATGATGACTTTCACAATTTTATTGAGATATGTGATGGTTCGCCTTGAATGCCACTCTCGCAACTCTATTGCTTACGCTGAACCAGAACCGACGTTCTATGTGGAGCAGTGGTTGTTACTGCAGCCGCCTCTGCTCCACAGGTTAACAGAGTATTATTTTATAATTAACTAGTGGAACCAGCTAGGCTTCGCTATTGCAATGTATTACACTTCACTCGCTACTGGTCAAGTAATTGTTAGTAACTTTTATCGCTACGCAATACAAAAAGTTTAATAGATGAAAGACTTTCTCGCAAGTTGTCTTGGTTAGGACATGGCTGTCAAAGTTTTTTATTGTTAAAACGTTCCACCTCAGGTTTGAACTTTTATTTGCTATGACACTTGTGGATAAATTTGATTTATTTGTCCGAGATATCGTTCAAATAATAATTCCGACTGATATTTCACAATCGCTTATTACATGAAGGTGCGCTGAAGTGCTTGGACCTTCTGCTTAGGGGCGCTTGAGTCTATAAAAACGCATAAAATCGTCAACAACGCCCCTATTTTTGCATCTACGTGTGATAGACATACGTACATTCCTATTCTACTATGCCTATATTCTTAGCGCAAGCAATAAGTTGACGAAGTTTTATCGTAACCGGTACGACGGCCCATAAAATCCGAACAAAAAATATTGATTTTTATGTCATTTTTATAATGTGTGAATTCGCTTGTTGTGTTTGTAGAAAATCATGAAAAGGCGTCAGCTTAATGAAAGACGGGAAATAAAACTCCTGCTCCTATCTAGTCTGAGTCAGTGCGCCGACCGACAGTAGAAGTCCATGGGAAGTAACAGATTTGCAAGCTTTTCACTTCCTTCCGTGCTTCTTCTAGCCACTCTCCTCGCCCCCTTGCGCGCCTGTTCGCCTGCCTGTCGCGCGGTGGCCGCCGTGAGAGCATGAGTCGCGACGTGCCTAACGACCGAGCGACCGCCGTAAGCCGCAATTAAATTGCTATACATCGTTGTCATGGAGTGCGCGAGGGCTCTGCTCTTCACACAACCACCCGACCGCCTCACCGCCCGGCCGTGAGGACGCTCGGCGGCGCAGTGTAGCGGGCTTGCAGGGGCTCGAGGATAGTTCCTCGTTGCGTGGAAGGGACTTGACGTTGCTACCGAAGCTTCGTTATTAAAGTAACCGTATGGGAAAGAAAAGTTGGAAACGTCCAGGAAAATGCGAGTTGGAGGAAATGTAGGAACCTGAATTCAACGGCAACGTAGTTTCTTGTATTTTGAAATAGTCATATTTCTACACGATCTCGAGGAATGCACAAACATTTTGAAATCACTCACGTCAGATAGAAGGGTGTTTTACTTATAAAAAGTATCTTAACAAATTCTAATTTAGATGTATGATTATGGAAAGAATAATAGAATTTCAATTATTAGAAACAAATAGTACGCATATCATTACCAGTTATTAAAATAAAATACTGTTTTCTTAATAGTAATTTTCATTGATGAACCACTCAAGTGAATATAAAAATGTTTAAAATGTATTTTAAAATTAAATATTGCTTCTTTAGTATATTGTGTTATTCGTCTTTCAATCTCATCAATTATTCGTAACTTATTTTCAAACTTTGGAATTTCAAGGAAACTTCACTTGAGTTTGCAAATAGAATATGAATCACATATGAGTAATACTTCTACAACTAAAATGTCTAATCTTTCTTTCTTACATTTTGGCTTTGTTCTCCGGACTAATTTAGTTTTTTGTCATATCACGCATTTCGTTTTCAGCTGAATAATTGTGACTTCGTAATGTCACGTCTCCTCTCGCTCCCTCTCCTTGACATTAAGACCGGCTTAGGTGGCTCAGAGCATCAATTGAAGCCACTACAGAGCCTCTGACTGGGAGTTCCTAGGGGTTAAGGGATCCGACAGTGCCAGGATTTTTGTCACTAGCTAGATAGCTAGGTCGAATCAAGACGTTGTCTCGAGGAAATTTCTACCGGCCGGCTGCTCTGATCGAAAGTTTTCTGTGATTTCTTCAATCAACACGAAGCGAATACGAGAGTAAATACCTAACAAACGAGCCACGGACATTGCGCGACCTTTCCTTCCTCATGCTTGCCCCATTCCTAGACTTACACTTACAGGCCCTGCACTACCACACGTGTCGGAAGACCAGACGAGAGCTTAGTGTTTGTCCCGGTTGGGCCACGCTGGTGGGAGATACCTGATTGGTGAAAATCCCCTCAAGACGACGTAGGTCGGCGCTGGATCTCGCCGTCCAGCGGGGATAGATCATCGCCGCGTTAGAAGCATTCACTACACATACGGGAATATTGACATTAGGAGAGGGTGCACTCGTAAATAGCAATCAATCATTTGACCGTCAGGCGGATCTAATTAGAAATTACTCTCCCTACAGTTATCTCTCTTTTGCCTTCAACTGCCAATTGCAACAGCCATGGAGTGCGTGAGGGCTCTGCTCTCCACACCTCTACTCTTTCATTTGCATTCCGCCTCATTGTGTACATAATCGATTCTGAACTACAACCGTATTTTGTTAATTCGGCCCTAAGTTACTTATCACTCATTACCATCTGCACGTTCCACTGCGGCCACTCGTCGAAGCCATCCTTCATTCCTGACAAAATCTCCCTGTGCCTTGCTTTCTATGTAATTATTGGATATCTCGTTACTTTGCCACAGCGATCTACTCTTTGTAATCATTGTTACAGTTGATCGTACCTTTTCCATGTTTATTTTGCCACTCTTGTTGCAGTCTTTTACAATTGTCTTTTACTTATTTAGTCTCCCCTTGCTTGTTCACTCTGCATGATGTCGCTTTAACTCTCACGCACATATGCGAATGAAAAATGTACTATATTTCGTATTCCCTTTCAACTCTTTGAAGTACCCTTGACTTTATTTTGTTTTGCCTCAACTAGTATTTCCACATTACACTCATTACTTCTTTCATTTCGCATCCGCTCTTTATTTTCCTTTTATATCTCTCTCCTGCACGTTCCTATCCCTTAATCTCCTTTCTTTCTTTCTTTCTTTGCGGCTGTCCGGTACTATCCTGGCCTGTTACTTCCCGTGATGTTCCAAGCTCATTCTTCACCCTTGCATAGTTCGTACTATTACTATGGCGCATTTCGCTCCGTGCCGTCCGTCGTAGCTTTTCACCCCGCCCGCGCCCTAAAAGGTCTGTGAGCTCACAGAAATCAATAGCAGTTGGCTGCCGCCGCCGCCTCCGCCGCCACCGCGCTCTCGTAGTGCCTCCCTGCCATTTCGGGGCCCTGGAGTTGCAACCGCTTATAAGCGGACCGTCCCGCGGGCTGCGATCCATCGCGAACTAAAGGGGAGAGTGCGCGCCCCACCC
>BOPP01000061.1:135829-147945 GCA_017312745.1 Gryllus bimaculatus
AGAGGGGACTAGAGAGAAGAGAAGGGGAACAGTTTAGTGCCCTTGAAAATGTTGGGGCAGGATATTTATTCGTGGTAATATGTGTGGCACAAAGCCGTATGTCCCCTCCCGACCTAACGGTGAAGGGCCGTTAATATGTCGCTTTATTGCAATGTTTATGTTAGTGTGATCAGTCAGAAGCTCATCGATGATGGAAGAAACATGAGAAAAATTCGTGTTTTCCGAAAAGACAGCCATTTTGAAGTAACGTTTTTTTGTAATTAAAGAACGTTGTCATTCGAAATTAATTACAGTTCATAACGCCTTGTGTATACTTTTTTCTATGGTGTACTTCAAGAAGCTTGTATTGAAATGGAGTTGAGAAAATGAAGAAATTATAATACTCCTCAAATTTCGGTATTTTAATGTCTCTACCCAAAGTATATTGAATTCTATCCTGAACAGATCAATCCTTTGCATTCCCAGTAACGCATTGGAATGATATTTTATAGACTGGTTTGGTTTCTTTAAAAAATATTGAAAAAACAAGAATGTGAAAGAAACGAATCGAATGGTATTTTGTGAGAGCGCCTGCAATTTCTACGACTTACTTTCAATATTTTCCCTTTCAGCTAACATTGAATAGAACTGTCACAATTGGTAGATGAAGTAATTTTGAGCGGTGAAAAAAGTCAAAGAATATTTGTAATATACTTATGAAGTAGTCTTTTGAATTTTGTGAAAAACTCTTCTTGGTACTGCTCACAGAGGACACAAAACAAAGAAACTTAAGGGGCATTGAGACTCGTTACAAAACACGCTTATACTTGAATGACGTTTGTGTCGAAGAGAAATTGAAATAAAGTTTTACGAAGTTCTTTGCCCAGAAAATTAAGAGAAATTAGTCTTTAAAAATAACAAATCTCTTGAAATATAAAAGCAAATGTGTTTTATGGAGTGTGTGTTCTGGATATAGGTATAAGCCAGCCTGGTTCAAATTGGGTTAATATTAAGCTGGAGTCAACTCTAGGAACTGGGCATGTCGCTAGGTGGAGAGCAAAAAGAAAGACTCTCCGAAATCAAATCCCACCAATATTGTACGACCAAGATTGTATCTTTGTCTCTCGCAAATGCTTAGAGAACTTATTTTACATTGACAATGTACATATGTAAATAAATTGTATCAAGTTCTTTACATCTCATTGAGATCGGATACGTAAAATTCTATCAATAAGTTTCGCTGAGTGTGATTAAAACGTTCTCCTCCAGTTTCTTCTCTAATCTCCTTCCGTCCAATGGTTACTTCTTGAGAATACCTGAAAGGAAACTATGGATACGTTACCTTTTATCCCGAACTCGGGAAGTTGAAGACTGCTTTCCAAGGGACGGCCATGTCCGGAAGTACAAACCATGAATAATGGGAGGTGTCTGAGCGAAGAATAACTTAATGACATGATTTATTGTTTACAATTAAAATATGACAGAAAAACAATTCCGATAATGAGAACTACATTCTTTACTTTGTGACCTAAAACTTCACTCTCTTGTAATAGAAAAAAGCAGGTCAATTTTATGAATTACTGGGGATGAGACAGGAGCTGAGAAAAGAGTCCAAATGGGTCGAGCCGAATGCTGCTGGTTTGAATTGCCCGTAAGGCATAATGATTTTCACCCTATAGTTGTGATGCGGTTAGCAACGAAAGGCTAAGGCAAACCGCCTCTGTGAACACATGCCCAGAAAAGGTGAGAACGCGTTCAAATTGGAATTAAACCTCCTCTTTCATTTACACGAGGAAATGACTATGGAACTCCCCACTTACAACGGGACCTGAATAGAGACTTGCCTGAATGCTAAGAAGTAGAACGTTGTGAAGCTTCACCAAGAGCTCAGCAGGTGCAGGCGATGGCAGACAGGCACGGGGCGAGGACTGAGGAGACTACGCGCCGACTGTGGCAAGACGGCGCTTTCAGTTTTTAGATCCGCTCGCTCTGCGTCGGAAACCCACGTTTACGTGAGATTACGGAGCGTTTAATGTTTCTTGCGTGGTCCTTTGAAGGCTGCGTTCGCCGCCGCCGCCGCCGCCGCCGCCGCCGCCGCCGCCTCCGCCTCCGCCTCCGCCTCCGCCTCCGCCTCCGCCTCCGCCTCCGCTGGTCGCGAGAGTAGAAGAGCATTTTTTTTTGGACGGCGGCGACTGACAATGCTGCAGTTTCTGGCGACGCGTTTGTGGATCTGAGAAATGTGCTTGTGAAGCGAGGCAAATGTGCGCTCACTCTCATTACGTGGTATTCTGGATATCTGCGTTCTATTTGTGGTCGAAAGGCGAGTTTTACCCATGGATTCGTGTCTTTATTGGGAATTAACTGTGGATGTAATATAATCAAATTTGGTTCTGTTCGCGATATGTCAAAATATCCTTGGAAATTAGATTATAATGGAAGGTTTCGTTGTTTTTTTTTCAACACCACTTTTCTGTAACTTATTTACGAAACAAATTCAAAACTGCAACTGCAATATTAAAACATTTGTTTAATAGATTACATACAAGAATATATACTCATGTCAAGAAAGCTGTTAATAATTTCATGAATATTCAATTTTTATGAATTAATTGATATTGATGTTCAATAAATGAATTGATGAATTCATTAATATTCATTCTGAAAAGCATCACGTTCGTTAAAATGATTCAATTAGAGAATATTTGTAATGTGAAAGTAATTGCAAAAATGAATATGCACACTTTTTATACTTGACGCGTTTTTAGTAGGCTGCCGCTTACTGAGCAATCTACGTTACTTTGGCTTTGCAACTGTAACGGCGGGGTGGGGGGATGGAAGTGGCAAGGAAGGAGGCAGTCGTGAGGAAGGGGGTTCGGGTATGCAGGTGGGTACAGATAATGAGTTGAGTGCATGTACGGGGGCGATCACGGGGACGAAGGCGGAAAGTCCAATGATCTTGGCTGTCCGGGTGACGCCCCGTCGAAGGCTTGATACTGACGCTTCGACCATCTTGTCGTGGTCTTCCTCAGGGCTGCTCTGACTACCCTTAGGCCTACCCTCAAGGTAGGCCAGCCCGAAGAAAATATGGTCGAAACGTCGGCACCACAGCCTTCGACGCGGCATCACCCGTTCAGCCAAGATAATTTACATGATTCTAGCCGCGGAAGCCTACTACTTCACGTAGATGATGTTGAAGGGTGTAGAGGATGTGTATCCCGCAGGGCCTCTTTAAAACATTTCCTCTTCTTGCCTCAGGAATAGAATGACTCATGAGCGATTACTTCTTGAAAGGAGAAAACTTAAGTGTTCCTTAAAGCGGTTGCAATTGTTTTCACGGTGCTTACATGCGCACGCAATGTTAAAATGTATTGTGAATGTCGTCATAGCTATCAACTAAAAAACACTAAATTTGTTCTCAATCAGGGAAAAATATTATTTTTGGAATTAAAACCAAAAGAAAATATTTGAGGATGATTTCCTTCGCTTCCCTCTCCTAACAAAACGCTACTGCCTAGATCCCAAATTACTGAATCTCATTTGATATGATACTCATTTTCCTACCATTGCGTAATAGGGGCTTAAGTCATGGCCAAGAAAGGCCCAATTAATGATGGACAAAAGTAATGGTGGACTAAGACGAGTTCTCCAGATTTTTGCCTCTTTCTTATACCCATGGTCATATTTTTTCAAGCGTTATCAACACATTATACATTATTACGAGGTGGAGCCGGGAGGTTCGGGGCGATGGAGGGGGTAAGGCATGCTGCGACAGCATCTGGGACGGAGGCGATGGCAGTCGAAGCAGCGAGGGCGGCTGCGCGACGGCGGCGGCATGAGGCGGCGTTTTCCGCTGTTTGAAGCGTCACGTTCGGCTGCCTCGCCGACCGCGCTCGGCCCGTTGCAGCCCTATTCGTTGCAGATCTCGCAACTGTTAGCGCGATTCGACTGCAAGTGATACTCGCAACTGCCGCGAAAGCGATTACGAGTCGTCACGGGTCGAGCGCCTCGAGGAGAAGTGTTCGCTCACGACCCAGCCGACCGTTTTGTTTCCGATCTCCCCGGCGCATACCGCCGCATGGAAAGGGGCTTTCAATGCATGAGTTGGATGGGTGGGGTTCGATGCTTTTGAATCCCTGGAGTACTCGTATAAATATGAAGATTGCGAAGGTCATTACATTGCGTTTATTCAGTTTTTCACTGCAGCTAAACGAGGCATTTTTGCAGCCTTACATCTCTGAGTACCTGTATTGTAATTCAAATTTCTTCGTGTGGTGTTTGTGATGCTTAAAACAGTTTAAGATTTTCACGGATATTTCAAGTTCATTTTCCATAGATTAGAATGTCACTTTTAATATTTCAAACGTGATTCATAACTTACAAACGAACTGTGCGTTATACTTAAAAAAATGTTTTGGGACTTATTCTGTGCTTACTGTTCAAATTACTTCAAACAAACTCCAAAATTTGTAGTATTACATTGTAATAACTGTAAGTGGAGAAAAAATATTTTTTTATTATTGTGGATTTTAGTGTAAAGTAATATATCTTATACTGAAATAATTCATTTTCTCACATTTTCTCATTACTGCCTTATTCTCTCCATTCTTGAATTCTCGTCGCATTTAAGTGAAGGACCCAGCATATTTTTTGTGAGTCAGAATCATATTTTTACAGAAACACGTTTACTTTCACTTCAAAACTTCATGTTTTACACTCTCGCCAAGAATTTGGAATTCCTCCATCTAATCAGTGTTATTTAGCGGAAGCTGCCTCATAAATATTATTTCTCGAAGGAAAAATATCTATAGAAGTCAAACACTGAAATACATTTTAATATTTTATGTGGTGTAGGTTAACTGTGAGTAATTTGGGTAATAAATGTAACCTTCTAAATTTTCTTTTTGGAATGACATTGTAATTTGTGAGGATCTTGAATCCCAATTTAGGATACTATCTCTGATGGACCATTTATTTTTACATTATATTTCCAAGAAAAAAAAACTATTAATTAATACTTTCATGGCGCCTCTCAAGATGCGCAAGGAGGGACGCGTTGCTCACGAACTGGGACGGGGACGGGAAGGAAGGAGAGAACGGAGGGGGGACTGGCCGGAATGGGATTGTGATGGACAGAATGGGACGGGTCGGAATGGGATGGGACGGCCGGGGATAACAAGTGGAGGACAGAGCAGTAAAGGCGGGACAGACGACGGGGCCGGGATCAGAAACGCTGGCGGGACGGGTCAAGACGCACGATGCCGGGCGTGGCGGGGCAGGCGCTAATGGGCCCCACGTTGCGAGTGCAGCCTTCAAAAGCCTCGTTGTCGCCGCGACCTCCACACCGCGCCACGCCGCGCTGTACCGTGCCGCTTCACTCGTGACTCACGGCCGCCTCCGCGGAATCCCTGAATAGCGCCCTCTCCGCCGCGCCGGAGCACTGGCCGCCCGCTCCAGACCTGCCTGCGTGCGCGCAGCTTTCTCACGCATGCGGGCGCGGTTACCCAGCGGTTAGGCGCCCTGCTGTTAGAGTGTCGGTGTGATGTCGGCGAGGGAGCAGGTGTTCTGGGCCTCTATGTCGAATTTCAGAAGGTTGTTGCTAGGCAGGAGGCAGGTCGATGTTGATTGTTACCAGGCAAATGCCAGGTTGGTGGCGATTGTTGTTTAGTTGGCGGTCGTGGATCTCTGGCAGGTGTCGAAGTGATGTCGGCAATGGAGCAGGTGGCATGTATGCTGATCAGCGGTTCACGGCCTCTATGGCGGACTTCGGAAGGTTGTTGCTACTAGGCAGGAGGCAGGTCATATGGTAATTGTAGCCAGGTAGATGTCAGGTTCGTGTATATTGCCATGTTAACTGCCGTAGATCCCAGTAAGGTATCGGGCGAGCGTGGCTAGACCGAACCGAGGCTGATTCAGTGTGAGAATGTAGGACTGTAATTTAATAGTATTTGATGGAGTGTTGTTGGAATTATAAGCATCTTCTTCTTGAATACTGAATATATGCGGCCAGAATGACGAATGTGACGGCTTTTAATGGGGGTTGCTGAGTTTGACAAGTTTAAGAGTTGCATCGTAATGAGATAATGGAAGTTATTTTTGATACACTGTATCAAAATGCTATGATGAAGTGTGGGTTGGTGCGAAGTAAAAACATAATATAAATTATGGTGATATTTGCTTGCTAACCAATAGAAAGTCCTGTTCTAACGAGGTAAATGGTTGTGTTTTGTTGTCTCTAGGAAAAGTGAATTGAAATATCAACAAATACAACCGCCAGTAAATGTTTTTAGCGTGTTGATTTTTTCTTCTTCAAGGAACCCATTTGTTATTGATTAACACACGTTCTTAGTGCCATATTCCAGACGACACTTAATGCTATCAATATCTGTGATGATATGTACCATCGCTTTTCCTTTGTACATGTTTAAGTATGTGTACTTCAATTAATAATAATTACATAACTTTTCGGCTACTTAATAATCATTATTACCGCAATATTTCTGCCGCCACCACGGAAGTAATTTTGGATGCTTATGTTTAAATTATCTTTCGAAAACGATCTGAACGCACAATACGAATATTGGCATTCCTAGTTTCCTCATACTAAAAGTAAGGTTTGAACACATCCAAAGCACTCTGCCCCTATGGTTTCTCCTTTAGACACGCCTCATATGCTCCAGATTTCAGAGAAACGCATCTTGATTTGAAAACCTCTTACGCCACACGCCCTCGGAGGCGAGACGTAAGATGAGAAACGCGAGCGTTGGCGGCGGAGGCAGTCCCGCGGGCGCTACCTCTCCCACCGCCTCATTGCTGTCCGCGGACGAAGATTAAAATTAACTTCGCGAACGGCGTCCTTACGCCTTAAAATAAAGGCGCGCCTAATTATAGAGTGCGCCATCTGCCAACATTTATTTCATTCTTGTGGACGCCACTTTTCCTGCCCCTGCGCCCGCCCGCCCGCTGTGGATTCTTTATGGGCCCGCGGGAACGCGCCCGATGCTCTGGGTCGGACCAGTACTTTGGCCGGATCGTGACCTACAATGTTCTTTCAGTTGTTCATTTAATGTGTGCGACCCAAAACTCTGCGGGGGAGGTGTAACTAGCTGGGTCACCTGATAAAGCTCGAGATTTTCGGAGTTCATTTTCGAATGGGAAAACTTGTTTAAGAAAGGAAGTCTCAAATCTTTCTGAGTAACGAATTTTAAATGTTTAATCATCGTTGAGATTTAAAAGACGCTGTTGATCTGTTTGCCGATTTCTGTTTAATGTAGTGATCGACGCTCAGTCGATGATCTTAATGTTAAGAATTGTAGAGAAGTAATTACAAGTAGTGGCAAAGAAACAAAGCTGGTGGATTCGATAACGAGGAGGAGACGGCAACGGGAAATGATAGTGATGCGCCTTCTGTAACGTGCCCGGTGTCATGATAGGCACTGAAATGGTGATGTGAGGGGAATACAAGATAAGAGGAAAACATGGCGCTACGGTGAATTAAACATCTGAGAAATTGGTAGCAACTAGGAACTGAACTATAGTTTTCACCCGGCGGAAGCTATTCCCTTTTTAGAAACAGCACGAATTAAACTGTCAACGACACATAAAATATTCTTTGGAAACAAACAGCAAATTTTGTCGTATTATAAAACAAAGTGAGCTTTTTGCTGTACGTAGACGTATAATCGTTAGAAAACATTTTAGAGTAATTATTTTTTACATAAGTAATGATAGTGATTGTTTCACTTATTGTATTGGAGCTGGTTAGCACTTTACTATGTAATGTTACTCCTAGCGGAGAAATCACGATGAAACTGAAATAATTTGGGAATATAGAATTATGAAAATAAACCCTTTTAAGAACATTCTTCAGAATTTTAAAAATATTACATACATTCATTCATAATTTCCTCTTAATAATGTCTCCTTTATCACAAATAATATCTAATTCATGTTAGTCTCTTTCATTTATCTTTACTACGTTGCAAACAGTTATCTTACTTATAACACATTCTGTTTTATCTCTGCGACCTTGCGGAATAATGTTTTGCATGTTTAATGGTTTGTTTGCATCTAAATACGATAGACATTGAATGTTTACCTCGTCAAACTTATTTTATAGCATTCACTTATTTTTCTGTTTCTCCTTTTGAAAATCATCATATCTTTCAGAATTGATCCTATATTTTGTGACACTTTGTCCAATAAGAGCATAAAATAATTGACTGTTGCTGAACAAAAAAATTCTCTTTATTTTGGCTGAGTACGAGTATTGATGTTTTTCTTTCATACAGTAATTAATTTGAGTTTAATTTCAAATTTTTAAATGTAGAAAAGAATCACAAGTAACGGTGATTTTGTCGGAACGTTTTGTAAACAAATGTAATTGATGTGAAACATTAACCAGACACGAAGAAATAAAAATATGAGAATCATGTTGAGTCGGAAGCGAGTAGAAATTTTTCAGAAAAAATATTATTTTTGAAAGAGCAATAACTAGAATAATTGTCATATTGTTATCGTCCTATGCATTTCCATGGCGACGAGTACGAATTGTTGCTATCTAACCTGTTGTTTGTGTTCCGAATTTCCTTTTAATGGAAGACGCTACTATTTTCATTAGTATTCAATTGGTTTTATATTTTATTACTTTTAACCTTTCTTCTACAGAGAGTAACACACTGATGTGCAAGAAGTTTGAAAGATTCTGATGCTTTAATATTGTAATAGCGTAATATTGTAACAGTTATTTTCTGTGAGGGAATTCGTGAAGTCTGCTATTCTGGTCGCTCAACGTGTACTTCCTGTTTCCGCTGGACAAATGTTGAACGATATGAGCGATAAAGGTATCAGTGGAGTAGGTCGCGACCACTTTACCTTAGTTTCACTTACGTAAGTTAGCGTTCGCATCACTTAACGCCATGTGCATTTCAAAAGATAGGAAAATAATGGCAATTTAACAAAAGAGTTATTTTATTAAATATATCGTGTATGCACTGTTTCCAGTGAAATAAGGTAATGAATAAAAATTAATAAGTATTATAAATAAAATACGAAAATAAAACATAGGTACGAATAATGATTTGAACTAAGTATCAACTTAGAATAATAATGTGTAGAAGATTGAAAAATAAATAGATTGTCTTCTAGTATCTTTGTAATTATATTACAAAGTAACACTATTACTGCTATGCACTAGCTGAAAGTTTTTTTTTCCTTGTCATCATTACCATATGTCGCCAACATACAGAATTAATCAGAACTGTTTATCACAGGTAATAACTTTCTAAATAAGCTATATGCTAATATGCTAAACTGTCTGCATAGTAGCACTTCTTTGAAGTGTTCCTTACAAGTTAGAAAATTCAGTACATCTTTCGATGCAAATATGTTTAGTGGAAGATGTCAAATGGCGGACTGTTGCATTATGATGAAAGAAGATTATGAGTTACGACCTGTAATTCATAGTTCATGTTCTTTTTCAGGAGAATAGTAAAAACCCATATCCAATCATCTACTGAGAAAATTTGAGTAGGCAAAGGAGTACTTAAAAAGGTGATCAATAATTAATTGAAACGAGGAGATTCAAAAATTTCTTTCGTAGGAAGCAGTTGTGTGCAACGAAAGAGGTTTCCAGTGATACAAAGTGAGAAGAGGAATATGTCAAGTTAAAAAAAAGTCTTATTAAATTTCTCTTTACTACACTTGAGAAAAGAAAGTGAAATAAACTGTAAATAAGAACTATTTGTAATCAGACGTACGGTGGTGTTTAGAAAAATAAATAATGTACAGTTTGTTGTTTATAAAAGGAAACAATTTGATTGATATCTTCTTTCTGAACGCGTTTTTGCGTTTGTGCCGACCATCTTCAGTGCGTTTATGGAATTAATACCTACAGATGATTAGCGATTTGTATGCAGAATGTTCTCAGAGGCTTTTACATTTTCGTTTCGTTCAGTTTCTTCGTACATTCCGTCATATTTTTTCGTTTCCTTCTGTTTCTTCTTCTCCTCGTTGAGTTTCTTCGTACATTCCGTCATTATATTTCTTCGTTTCCTTCTGTTCCTTCTTCTCCTCGTTCAGTTTCTTCGTTCATTTCTTCATTATATTTCTTCGTTCCTTCTGTTTCTTCTTCTCCTCTTTTTCGGTCTTCCACTTCTTGTTTTTGACGATCCCGGTTTCAGGAGAGATTTCAAGTGTCGGAGTCCGCCATTCGGCCGCGTCACCGCTCACAAACCGCGACGACCTTCTCAGGAGCGCGTGCGTCTTGTTGCCCCTTTTGGGCCTGTGTCGCCGCCTCTGCCGGCGACAAGAAGCGTGAGAGAGGTGCCGCCGCATCCGGTCACGGGAGACGAACCCGTGCCCACGGCGTCACGCGCCATTGCCACCCCCGCCATCATCCCGATACCGACTTCGCCCATCGCCACCGCATTGTTCGTTCCTGCCACTGACAACGTCCCTGCCGGTTACATCGTCTCTGCCATCGCCTTGGACAGCGCCCCTTCCACCAACATCGCTCCCGCCATTGATATCGACCCCGCCACCGACAGTACCCTTCCCACCGATATCAGCCCGCCATTGATATAGTTCCTACCAACGACATCGTCACCGTCACAGCCATTGCTACCGCCAACGACATCGCCACTGCCACAGCCATCGCCAACCACCGACAGACATCGCCTTTGCCACCGACATTTCACCCGTCACCGACGTCTCAACTTTCGCCCCTGTCTGATTTTACGTCCCCGCTTCCATTCCCGCAGTCTTTCCGTCCCCTGAACGCCTCGTTCCTGTTCTCGCCACCGCCCCCGCTTCCGCTCACGTTCTCGCCCGGCTGCAGCGGCCACCCGGCTTAAGGTTCTTGCCTCCCCGCGCGTCACGGTGTCGGCCGCCGAATTTCTGCGCCGCCCCTCTCACCTCCCACCGGACATGCCGACGCTGGTTTTGTGGAGTGTCGGCTCTCGGGTGTAAAATTTCATCAGGGCGTCCCTTTCTTTCTGTTTTTTTTTCGGGAGTTGAGAAGTTTCTGAATTCCAAGTCACAGGAATTGTGAATTTCAATTAAATGTTGAAAGTAAAGTTCTCAGTTAAAAGCGACATTATTAATATATAATTTTACACTTCATATTGTCTTTAGCCTTGCTTTATCGTGGTGGTTCATATCGTAATTATGATGAAACATTTACGTTGTAGTGATGGGTGGCCTTTGCTGATTACATAAACTATTTAGAAAGTTACCATTTATGCTTTGCTGGAGTAGGGTTAATATTTCTTGGTTCTGTTCAGCTTTATAGACTCCGCAATTGCCCCAACCGAGTGTGTGAAATTGTGATTTAATTTAATATAAAATAAAATCTTTAAATTGAATGAAATAAATTTGAATTTCATATTTCGGAAATCCTTATTCTTCCCTAGGGCCGATAGGCGGTTACCCCTAACGTCCCGATGGGACGCATATTCGATCACACACTAGATACCAAAACACTTGCGGGCTCCTCTCATCTGAGGTCAGCAGAACGCGAAGCCCTCCGCATCGAGACATACATGAGAGACAAGGGACCATGTCCAAGGCGGGACTCGAACCCGCGACCCTTGGGATCGAAGTGCTGAGTCGGTATGCGCTCTTAGCCACTTCGACCATTCATGTCGTCATTTCAGAAATTAGATTTCGAAAATTTAAAATTGAATCTTTAGTTTAAAAAAGTTTGAAATGTTGTTTCACGAACTTGTACTATTGTTAAATAATTTGATAATACATTAAGCAGTAACATTTTTTTAAAAGTTTGTGCGTTGCATTACTTAATTAATTGCGAAATTAATTTTAAACATCCACATCAGAACACACGATATTTTGCCCTTTGGGCCTATTTTCCATTAATTTTTATTCTCTGCGCGGGGACCTCATCCAAGCGAAGGCAGAGCCGGGCGCATTGCCCCGGTCCTCGGAAGCGAATAAGAGACCGTGGGCGGCGGGTCCGGGGCCTCTGGAGGCCCCGACATTGCACAGCCATTACATGGGGCGTGTGCCGCGGGCTCTCGTGATGGGCGCTCGGCTAATGCTCAGGGCGTTTCCCCGCCCGTGCGCGCCGCCCTGCCCCGCCCCTGCGCCGGCGGCCGGGCGATGGACTCCGGACGCCCGAAACA
>BOPP01000061.1:147960-173365 GCA_017312745.1 Gryllus bimaculatus
CCCACCCGCGTGCCGTAGACACACGCTGCACGTAATGATGGCCACACATGAATGTCGTGGTGGAATGATCGAATAGTGAAGGGGTGATAGCTTTCTCAATGCGGAATCGCAAGGGACAGGTATTTTTTCTGCATTAGACAATGTAATACAGTAGAACTTATTTCTGACAGGGCCATAATTCAGTTCACACTAGACGGATTACCGTATTATGCACGATTCGCATTGAGCAAGATTAACTGTATTATTATTATTATTATTATTATTATTATTATTATTATTATTATTATTATTGTAGTTATTACCGTACATACAGTGATCGGGTAACTTGTGTGTGTCCGTCCGTTATTTGCCGTTAGTCCAGATTTACTCGCTTCCTTTTGACGAAGGATTTAGGGGGTTTTAGCCAGTGCGCGCATGTGTTCAGAGGCTTCTGAGACGGAAGATCCGCTCGGCGCATGCTCGCATTCGCTGAAACTCGACATCGTTTGTCAAAAGGAAGCGAGGAAATGGGGCTGCAGACCTCTTCGGGTCCACCATTCGGACCATTCGACAACTTTTAATCTTCTGGCGAAGGAACTGATATTTTTTTGCGAATTCTTTCCAGAAAAATCGAAGACAATTCTCGAGAAAACGTATGTTTTGGGTGGGGGGTTAAACACCTGAAACGCTTTTCGGGGTATATTAACTCACCAAAGGGGTGACACGCAATGAATTTCTTCATTGCTAGCCTTTGGAGTTTATAAAGGTACGCGAGGCCATTCAGAATGAGGTGCGACGGATAGGAAGGGAACATCGCGGAAGATCTGTGTTCCTTTGTACAGGGTGGCGCTCAGGCATTCGCCTGCAAGTGGTCAGGACTACTGTAAAGACAACCGATCAGAGCAGTCGACCTTGGAACTCGATCCCGGGAGGTTCGCTGATGTTCAACATATAAAGCAGATTTCTGGCACCTGGCCGGAATCGAACCCGTGTTACCTGATTACAGGCAATCCTTGTGCGTCAAGCGTCGCCTTAACGATCGCTTTACCCATTTTAATAAGTAAGGCACCCTGCAGATTTAAACCATCAAAATTTTGAGTGCAATTACTCAGCGTCTACAAGAGAGGTGGCTTGTATTTGTATGTTTTCCCCTTTCTTGGCAGCTGACCACCGTGATTGTTTGCTGTTATCTTCCGGTGAGTGTGAAGATAGAAGTAGCTACAAAGGGTGGATAATGATGCAAGATGATTTTTCATCCTCTTACTTGCTGCGGCGGTTAAACTGGGGGCTTACTCTATTCAGATGAGCAGGTTTTCGCACTCGATTCCTGCTATATAATTAGCGATGAATAGTGAACCGAAGAGATAGATGTATGCTGCCTGTTAAAGAATAATTTTCGTAGGTCGTTCTTTATTGTTGGGCTTAAAAATTTCCAACGAAACATTATTTTAAATTACAAATATCTGGAAACGGAGGTCAATAATTCTTAGATGGAATTAAAAGATAATTAATATGAAGAATATCTACGTCTCCATATTAGATAGGTAACGCATCTATGAAGGCAGACGATGCTCAACCAACACTAATAAGATTTTATTATATGTGTATTTAAAACAAAGTGCTTTCAAACCGAGTTTTTGAAAACATTCCACTAAAATTATATTAATAGTCTTAAGTTTTCAATTTTTACTGTTATTAGTTTCTCGGTTTTTAGATAGGTTATGTAGTTCTTCAAAAAATTTAGAGATGTTTCCGGTGGGTGGAAATAAAAAAGGAAGGCTAAATCTTATCTAGTTAAAGGAAATCAATACACTTTTAATAGAAGCGAGTTTTCTCGCATTTAACGGAAGATGAATGTGAAGCATGGTAGCTAGTAAAAAAATATTTAAAAATATATAATTTTGAGTTTAATATACAAAATAGGGTTTTGGACAAAGGAAGTTGTTTTTTTAACTATGTTTACCTATGAAATATTTTCCTTTTCATCTTCTTTATTATATACCTTATAGTTACGTACTTTTTTACACAAGTACACAAGTATGGTCCTTACAAGAATTCAGTGCATTACCAACATTTATTAGAAATTTTGAGAGAGGAACCTACAGAAGAGATGTTCAGATTGAATGCATTAGACAAAGAATGCTTCACGATCGACTCTTGTCCACAAATGTTAATGCGTTGCTTGACGTTGAATCGAATTGCTCTTTTTCAGTGGTTGTCATAGATAACGAATGTTGCATTCCTCAGTTACATGCGTCGTGACATTCGAGCCTGTAACCTGACTTTGCGATTTCTTATTTCCCATGCAAGATCCTCAGCCGCCGAGTCTTCCTTCTTGCGAATGTGCAATTTGCAGGCGCTATCATCCTTAGTGAGAGCCGAGGAAACTTGTCTGCGTTCTACCTTTACAACTTTTTCAATCTTAACCTTCTATCGAGTGGAATTCCCGTAAAATAAGGAAGATGCAAAAATCAAAACTTTCACAGCGATTATGAATGTCGTTAACATTCCTCGCCAAATAAATTATTTTCTAGTGTAATTTCTGATTGTTGGCTAAGAAGCGTAGATAAATAAAGTGATGCAATCAGTACCGAATACGTAAACGAACAAACAAAAACGATTTAAAAATGTATTATTTGTAATCTGTGATTCTGAGAAAGTGCCTCCTGTCAGTGCGCTGCGTGTCCTCACATTTTTTGAGAATTAGACTGTCGTATATTACTGTCAATGGAACGTTACAAACGAGTAAAATTTAAAATCTATCAATAACGTTTCTTGTAAATAGTAAGAAGACATTTCGTGTGTAAAATGTGTTGATTGGAAGGAAATTTTCATATTCTTTAGAATCAATATTCATGTACTTAGATTTCATGCAATGCTTGTATTTTAATTTCAAATACAGCAAAAGTAAGAAAAGGAAACCGTTTTGATTTAATTTTATAATTCAATAATGAGTTTTTCCCCTAAATTTGTGTATTACAGTTGGTGCTGTTGATTTTGAACTGCAGAATAGCATAATATCAGGGATCCAATATGCAGTTGCGGAATAATATAGAAGCTAACTAAGAACGCCCTTAAGAATGCATTTTAAACACAATTTTTTATTTGTTCATAAATATATGAAATCAATTTTCTGAAATTTTATTAGACTGTTTTTCACCGACGTAGTTTTGACCACAAAATATTAATTTTTCATGATAATTTTTAATACTTATGTTGAGTGATTCAGTATTATTAAGAGGTTCCAAAGTTTGGTCAGTTTATCACATTACAGTATTAGATATAATCGTCTGGTTTTGTTAATATTTAATTCTTCTTTTCTGATGTATGTCCCTATTGTTCGTGATAACTTTAAAATTCTTTCCCAAATTAATTGTTTGAAATAACTGAATTGGCCTGAATGTACAGGTCAGTGCCCCGAAGCTGACATATTATTCATTCCCCGTCGACTTCTTCATTATGAACAGAATACGGATAAACGAAACCTAGGTAATGGAGATTTCACCATATATTTTTCTCGCTTCCTCTGTGAATCTGATCACTTCGATATTGGCTTCTGACTCTTAAAATATGAATTTTAAAGGCAAAAAAACTTCGCTGCCATGTTTCACCACGAAGTTTACTGCCTTCCCAAAGGGCTCAGTGCAATCACTCACGCCTCACCATTCCCTCTCTCGCTAAATTAGAAATGAGTATGTTAGCCTCACTAAAAACGAAGAGGTCTCACTAGAAATGAGTATGTCAGCATGAGTATTCAGTCTCACTAAAAACCCGTTTTACGACTCCCGCCTCGAAAGGTGACGAAAACATCTGCGAAAGAAATTGAATTAAATACGGGTACAGTGAACATCCTGAACATCTCTTTTACGAGGAAAAAAAAAGTATCATTGAACGCTTCGAAAGATCCAGGAAATCTGATGTGTGAGGCAGATGATAACATTATTCACTTGCTTCTGTTTGTCATGCTGTTTAGTAAGTAGTTCCTGCGCTTTCAGTCTTCAAAAAGAGTTAGAGTTCCTCCCTTATTGGCTAGCACCATCATACGTCTTCTCTCAAGAATACTGACAGGAACGGAAGGTGGCAGATAAAAATCAATCTAGTTAACACGTCGTTTACCTTAATACTAAAAAAATAGAATAACATTAATGGAATAGAACTGGATTGATTACTTCGTGTTCACGAACACTTCAACTGCTGTGATCATTAGTTCCATAAGTGTAGTGCATGTTTTATTACGGAAGGTGGCAGAGTTTTTCTCCCGCTGGATGGTGAAATCCGGCTCCGAAATAAAGGGGTATTCCTCATACAGGTATCTCTTACCAGAGGGCACCGTCTCAGCTGGGACAAGCTCGAATCTCCCCATGTGTGTGGTAATATAGTGCTTGTAAATGCGTGTGTGAGTAAGAGTTGATTGAGAGGATAGGACAAGAAAGAGGAGTGAAAGACCGCACGTGGTCCGTTTGTTAGGGTACTGTTCCAGCATTCGCCTTGAGTTGAAAGAAAGCTATAGATCAGAGCAGCCGGCAGCCAAAATTCGTTTCCAAACAGCGTCTGAATTCGGCTTAACTATGTAGCTAGTGTCGAAATTCCTGCCGTCGTCAGGACTCAATCCCTAGAAAACTTCCCTCTCAGAGGAACTTCAGTGACATCACAATCTCCTGCAAGCACATGGAAATATTGGGAGGGGGAGGAGGGCTCAGGACTTTCCCGCCCTTCTCAAAATCCTTTCGCCCTTTGAGCTCCAGAGTCGAGTCGGGACAAGACGCCCAGGGCCTCTGGAGCCTCCTGGCAACCGGCGGCCGGCGGAGGCGACCGGCTGATCGCTTACGTAACTCGTCGGCGTACACTGACCTTGCCGCCGCCGCCGCCGCCGTAGCCGGCGCTGCCCGGCCGCGCCGCTTGACAGCTGTCTTCTCCGCGCCGCGCCGCCTCCGCACGGCATTGACACTGCCGCCGCTTGTCGGATGTCGCGTCGCCAGCGCCGCTCTCTGTCATGGCTGTCGCCGTCACGCGGCTAGACACAAACTTCTAGCCTAGGCTTGCTCACACTGCTCGGTTTGATTTGTAACCAGTTTTTGGATTCATTTCTTGTAGCGTGCGCTTCCGAGATCGTCTGTTGCCCATGCAAGCTTTTCAATTATTTATTCTATGCGTTGCTGGGCTGACATACACAATTGCTCATTTTGATTGAAGGTTCTGAATGGGTCAGCTTTAATCATCTTAGAATGACATTGTACGTACAGTATGCATTGATAAAGGGAAAATAAATTAATCTGTGTTATAAATGCTCTTTCCCAAATATCTATTTATAAATTGTAATGTAATGTATATCTAAATTCTTGATTAGGTAATACCAAAGTGGAGAATACATTACTGAAAGGTTTTGAACCGTGGCGCAGCGAGAAGTTGCCTTGTTCAACAACATTGATGCGCACTTCTGTATTTCTCTGGCGTCTGTTGTTTATGTGAGACATTAGCAGGGAATGCGACAACATTATATTTCATGCCTCTGGTATTTTCATTGTAAGCATGTGACTGACATGTTGGCAGTTCACCGGCGAAACATCATTCTTGCCTTGTGAATAGGTGTTCTACAAGTTTGTCACATGAATAATTTCCTGGAAGGACCAATTCCGACTAATATTTTAATTTTAATATTTGTCGATAATATATTTTTCTTTACACCAAGAAATATTGGAATCAAATCAGCAATAACAAAATAATTTCTAGTAGATACTACGGTGGAAATATCTAGGAAATTTAGTGGAATTACTTTTGAACAGCCACTCCTAATCGCAAGAGTAGCAGAAAACACATGCCAGAGACGAGATTCGAACTCGTAAGAGTTCAAGGGCACTAGTTGATACATCATGACGTCAATATTTGCCGTGTAATGCACAAGATTTAATCGGATATTCAGGGTCGCCTAACATGAATGAAGATACGTCATTCATTACACATGACTTCTATTTATTTCAAAAACATTTTATGTGAGCCATTGCGAGGTATTATCATTGTGAGGCACAACTCAATTCACGACAGTTTCTTGTTCAATCAATTCAATGACGATAAGTTCGGTTAGTATTTCGCAGCCATTCTCTTCTTCGTATTCTTCAGGCCTGTATTTTTCCATTCAAAAATCGATTTACACTATCATGTATTCAGATGTACAACTTCAGTAACGCATCATATGAAAAATAGAATACAGCGAAATCTGTCTGAATGTCACCTCTCTTTAGCGGAGGTTGTAAGTCTGGGGTGGTATTTTTTATCGGAACCTCTGTGTCTCATTCTCTCTTCTTTTCGTCCCGACCGCGTTCGTTCCCAATATACAACCTTGTACAATACAATGATTTAAATAAAATACAATGTATTCCATTCCTTGTGCTGAAAGTGGACAGGTAATTTCATTTGCTGAAATTAGATAATATTTGCTGTGATCAGGAAATAGGGTCAAGATTTTTAATAACATATTTTACAGTTTAAATATTAACTTTATAACTAAGTTGTATACTGTCTAAAAACATTTTTATCTTTTTAATCTAATAATTCTATCTAAAAATCATCGCTTATGACTGGCGTAGTAAAGAGTATGACTGTTAGCGATGCAGAATTATATCATATTAAAACACAATTAAAATATTTGGTTCTCGTTAACATCTTAATTTCTTACGCCCGTCGCGTATCTGTCTTATCCCCTGCTGTTCCTAGGCGGCTGCTTATCCTTCGGTTGTGTGTGATCCTTTCCGCAGCAGCCCGTGTCTGGCGCCGCTGTCTCGCGCAGCGCATCTCGGCGCAGCGCGTGGCATGCGCGCAGCTTGCGTCAGCTGCTGCGCGCCCGGCTCCGCCTCCGCCTGCTCCTCCGCCCCCGCCACGCCCCGTCGTGCACCGCCGAGGAATTTGAGAGAGCGCGCACGGCTATTTCGGGGCGGGCGCGTGCGGCGAGGCGTGCTACTCGCCTGCCGACCGCACCGACGCGCCGCCGGCCCGCGCCTCCACCCTCGCCCCTGTTCCCTCTCGCCGGCGCCCACTCAACGCCGCCTGCCCTGCCCGCATCCCCGGTCTCGCGGCCACCCCATCCGTCTCCATTCCGCCTGTCCTCTTCCGTCACTCCCCGCCCTGCAACGTGCCTCTGCCGACCCTGCTGCACCCATCTTCTCCCGTTCTGCCCTGCCCTGCCCTGCCTTGCCCCAACTCACGCTACCCCATCTCGCCTGCCACGTTGCGTCTCGTCTCGTCACGCCCATCCTTGCCCCATCCTGAATCCGCTCAGTTTTGCCATGACCCGTGTCGCCCCCTCTCTTTCCGCCTCGCGTCGATCCGTTCTATCCGTGTCCCACTCACTCCCGCCCCATTCTGTCTCCCCACATCCATTTCTACCAACCCTTCTCCATCCCATCAAATCCCATTAAATCTCTCCCAATCCCGTCCCTATCCCGCCTCCGCCCTCCTCCCTCCCGCTCCACCCTAGCTGCTCCCTTCAACATCCTGCCGCATCTTATCCCTTCACGTTCCAGTGGGTCTTGCCCCTTTCCGTTCCGCTCCGCTCCTCTTTTTCCCGTCGATCGCGGCCCACGCCGTTCTCCCTCCCAACTGTCTTCTTACCTCACCCCACCCCTTCCCATCCCGTCCCACCCCCTTGCCGTCTCTCGCAACCCATACCTTCCCGCATTCACTCTTCCCTGCCCCAAGCATGCACACCCCTTTTCCCTCATGCTTTCTAACCTCCCCCCGTCATCTCCACGTCCCAACACATCTCCGGGCGCCGCGCCGCAGGCGAAACTGACGATTTAGGTTGCTTCACGGAAGTTCGTCATTAACGTCGGGTGCGGATGAGCCCAATCGCCTCTATAAAATGACGTGTCTCAGAATTCAATCCGAGAGGAGAGTGCGAAGTGAATGAATTTTCTGCGAGAGTAAACACGATAGCTAAAAATTTGAGATTTTGAGCTGGCAAACTAGAATGCTGACGGACAAGTTTGGTTTTCCTTCTCCGGGTTCTGCGCCTTGCCAGGTCCAACCGTCTTGGTGAAGTGAGATACGTCTATATGATATTGTCTCTTACCTGTTATTGTTTACTTTTGTAATTTTCATTCTAAAATGACAAGAATCGAATTAGAAGACATACCTATTATGATTAGGGATATGGATGAGGCGAGCACAAGGGACCAATTTAGATGTGCGGGACGATTTTATTATCTTTTGTTCTGGGTAAGTTAGAATCATTTTACGCAAAAGGGTATCCTCGATTTTTGGATGAATATCATTTAATATTTGGATACGATATATAAAATGTGGAAAAGGTTTGTAATTAATATATTGGGATTCTCGGTATTATTTATTATTCCGTTTGTGCTTATTCACTTTCTTCAGCGGCATTTTTAAGTTCTATCGGTTCTGCTCTGATATGTATATGAGTGGTCTAAAAATACGACGCTGTGTAACCAGCTGTTTCTTCGAAAGTATAAGACTCCGTGTCATATGCGAACATATGGAAGTCGTAAAAGTGCTACACAGAGTACTTGATTACTAACTGGTGATCTGAATTCTGATGTGTCGATAAAAATACGAGAAATAAATAATAATATCCTTCCAGTACATATTTTCTGTGAGCATTCGCGTTATGTACGCCCCGAGCTCATCTCCCTAATTTTCTGATCATGTCGTTAAATTCGTACGTTCTGATAGTAAGATGTGTTTGTTCCTTTTTCACTTCTTCGTAGAAAACTTCAAAGCAATTTTATGAGTTACTCATAGACAAAATGACCTATGATTTGTTATTTTATTAACGGGTTATTTACTTTCTGATGCAATTCACTTCTCAAAATTGTACTCATTTAAATACAATTAACCATAATTGTGCTTTTTATGTACTTAAAAGTAAACCCGCCCTATAAAAAGTATTTTTTATGCTCAGGCAAACTTGAATATCAGATATATCACTATTTATAGAAATTTAGTATTATTATTCTCATTAAATAAGGTAAAATTGGAATGGCTGCAGTGGGAGTTTGTATTATCTCATTGAATTTATTCTATAATTGTCTCTTTGTCCTAAATCATCTGGTTTCTCAGTCGTAACTTCTCTCAAACGATCATTACTTCATTTTCTCTCATTGCGGTACTCCCGGTGTGTGTCTATGTGTAGATTTGCCAGTGAGCGTGGCTAGTCGCGTACGTGCGTGAGTAAGTGAATGTGCATGTGCGTTTTATTGGTGTATGCGCGGACATAAGCGTAATTGTATGCGTGCGGCGGCCGTCGAGATGCCTTGCACGCATGCCCGTGCTATTCAGCTGGTATGCTGCGAGCGGCCGTAATCCTCGCTTATGCTAGGAATGCGTGGACGCGCTAGAACCATCCCAGTCTTTACGGTCGCAGCGTCGCATATGTTAACTCGTGAATTTATTCACGACACTTCAGTGATTTACTGAAAAATATTTTTGTACAGCGTATTGTTAATGTCTTATTTGTGATAAGCATCAATCTCACGGGTAAATTTCGATTAGTAATTGCTTAATTTGAAATTAATACTTGAATGTTTTGTGATTTTACCATGTTTCTGAGACTGGAAAATGCCAACAATGATATCATAAAGAAGAAATTTTGCATTTTAACATGTAAAATATCTTGTTCAAAATTAATAAGGAAAGATGTTTGTAAGAAGAAAAGATGTGTTTTTGTACACAAGGAGTGTTTCAGTTCCACAATATTTATGTAACGTTTTAGGTTCTTTTACTTTCTCTTTGTAAACATTTCAATATGCAAGGACCACATTTTTATTTTTGGAAAGAAAATAACCATCACTGATTTGCGTTGTGTCTAATAATTTTTTTTTAAAAAAAAATACTCTAGCTGCAGGATTTCTTTGATACAATGCACATGCATTGAATATGATGAAATAGACCAGTCCAATTAATATGACTTGTATCGCATTGGAATGGAGGTACTGCGCAACGCGGTACTTCATAATGGCAGTATCAGTCATTCTAATACAGTGGAACAAATGTGACCGGTTGAAGTCAGAGTACAAGCTACGCAGGAGAGAATAATTATGAAAAGGATGTATCATACACGTGCCAACCAGAGGGTGATAGTTTCATAGCTAACAAGAACTAATTACAGTTGTAGGGGCCCATGCTCCCGGAAGCACACCTGGACCCGCACGAGTGTGATTCACGAGGCCACGTTAGCATGTGGTGTGCAAAGGGGTTAGGATGCGGGAGACGGAATAAAGGAAGTCGTGAATGAATTTTATTCTTTTAGTACAGGTATTGAGATATTTCGAAAATGACGAAACGTATTGAATTTTCGTGTCGGCGAAACGGTTTTCTTTCTCATCAGACCCAATTTAGTAATCTAAGATGTGCGAACCATATCAGCAAGGTAGAAACGGTCTTAGAGAAGAGATCAATGCGAATGGCGACGAGAAGAGAGGGACGAGAAGAGAGGGACGAGAAGAGAGGGACGAGAAGAGAGGAACGAGAAGAGAGGGACGAGAAGAGAGGGACGAGAAGAGGGGGACGAGAAGAGGGGGACGAGAAGAGGGGGACGAGAAGTGAGCCAATGCATAAAAGCAGGTAAGAAAGAGCGCAGGGCAGAGAGCGGTGGAAACAGGTCAGACTGACGAGAAAGCGGGAGACACTTTCTGCACCGGAGAAGGGAACGGAACTGAGGCCGGCAGCAACGGCGAAAGGGACAGAGGCGAGAACGGAGACGGCGGAAATGGTGGCGGCAGGGCCACAGGCACTGGGCCCACGGAAGGGCAGGGAGATGAGGAAAGGGGCGGGGCGGGGCGGGCGCGGAGGCCGCAGATCGTGCGGGCAGCGGATTACGCGTGGGCGAATCTCATCAGGCGGAGAGCGCTCTAAGACCGCCGATCTGTCTCCCGGGACGCAGCAGGACACGCCGCCCCCGCCCGCCGTTCTCTCTCTGCCTCACGCTCTCTTCATATCCCGCCCTTCTCGCCCTCGCCCCGCTCCGTTGCGGTTCACTCAAACACCGAGCTCTCCACAACCGTACCGTAGTTCGCATGCACAGTTGTTGTGTAGCGCTCCGATCTACTATGACCCCGATCTACTCCAGATGACTTCGATCGTTTTCTACCACAGTTATCGACTGGTGCATTCATATTCCGGTTGCGAACCATTTTATATTCTGCGTTCAATTACGGTCATACCGTTTCGAAGTGCCGTTGCGGTCTTCAGATCTCAATGCTTATGCTGGCACCAGTCATTTAAATTAAAACGTCTGGTTTACACTCTTCTCTGCCTAATCGTGTTTTAGAGTCCTTGCGGAATATTTTATTTCTTTAAACACATTAAGACATTTTTATTGCGATGGTATATTGTCCTAAAGGTCTATTAGGAATTCATCGTCACCGTTCATGAATGTTTCCGTTGTATCAAACATCGTTTTACAGTGATGTGATGCGCGCGAGCTTAGTAATAACCTGAAACTGTGCGTTCTCTCGGATCCAATTTCCTTACAGATCCCAACTTCATACTTACAAGAGCTGTCCTACGACGTGTGCTATTTTCTATTTAAATTCCAAGCAACTTCTTCACATCTTGACCTCAACAGAAGGGTTAATTTACGCCTGCTCTCTGGTTTCATTAGTCCCGTCCGTTCCTTCCGTACATCGTCTACGTGGACTTTGGATCGTTTCTTCTACTCGATCCCCATCCATTTCGCCACTTGGAACTGTCTGAGTAAGCGGGGTGCCTGCACAGGTCACTGCGCAGGGAAAGCCATCGTTCGATAGGCCTGATTGTACAGGACGCCACAGAATAAATCTTAAAAGACTCTAGGACGTGAAGAGAAGTCAGAGATAATATTTGCCAATAATAAGGTTGTAGGAATTTCAAATAAAATTACGTATATGACATTTTAAGCTGATTAGAAAACAAGTCGTCGTGCACTTGTGTTTGGCAGGTCCTCTCTTTGAATGTATCAAACTTCAACTCTCAAACATTAGTGCACAACGGGTTGTTTATCAATCACGGGCGAAAATTACACACGCATCTTCGATAGACGAAATTTCCCAACGTACGCTCCTTGGCAAAGAAGAATCATCTTCGGCCTCCCTACACATCCTGAAAGTTTGTAACATTTGTTCTGAGGCAGCCTGTATTCTGCGGCGATCCGCCTAAGCCTCCGCGAGCACTCGTTCCGCGAAGCGCTCCCGCCCGAGTGGATTGTGGATTCGTCGCCGGCGCAGAGCGAAGCGGAGCGGAGACGTCAAGGACGCGAATCCTCGCAGGGGACACTTCGCGCTCCGGCGGTTGGGTTGTGCTCCTCGCGGGAAGTTGTGTGTGCTGATTGGAAGTGCAAAGAGGACGTTGGTTCTATGGTCGCGACGTAAAATTGTACCGCTAAGTAACGAGATCGCTGCATTGATCCACAAATGACGGGGCTCTGCCGAATAAGGCCTGTATGTAATATTTTTGCTTAGATTTTATGCAAATAAAGTGATGTTTCGTGACATTCTTGTGGTTATTTGCATAGCTTAAAATTCATATTTATGCGTAAACGTCAAATTTAATCAATGGCCTTATTTGACATAGCGTCACGACGACATAGGCGGCGTCTGCAGGCGTCGACCCTCAAGTACGGTGTTTTTTCGCTCTCTTTAATGGCGTTTTGATTGTAAAATACTTTGAATTCAATTAGTCTCAATTACGTAAATTTTCATGACACCTAAGTGGTTCTTTTGTATTGATGTGTTGTTATCAGAAATCATGCTTGTTGAATGAAAACTTTACAATTCCGACATATTTTGTTACGACTTAAAAGATTAATTACCTACCCCATGTGCGAAATTTGAATCACATAATATTCTACGTTTATATGATCGTTCTTAGAGACGTAAAATATATTCCTGTACCCCGAATATATGCAGCCATAAATTCAAAGAAATCGAATGATGCTACTGGCCCTTTTGAGAAACAAAAGTTCGAATCTCTGCTCATATTGTACGCAGTTATTTCTATTTTGCATATCATTGCTTAATCCTATATAATTTACACCAACTTACGAGGAAATTAGAAAGGTACACACGGAAATATTTTTCATTAGAATGGTGACGAACACCAAGTTCTCTGTTTGCGGTTGAGCAATAATTAAAGTAGATTCATTGTGGGGTCTGTGCGACCTGAACACTGTTTAGAACTTTAGTTAGCACTTAGGCTCGGCATGTTTCCGTGTGAGTCAGTCCCTTGTGGACGTAATTAACGCATATCGAAGCGGGCAGCTGTGTGGGGTCATCGGCATACGTGAGGACGTTATCGCGATCAATCTCTATATCTCAGCGTTCTATAGCTCAGCGCATTATAACCACTTTTTCTGTCCATAATTGTTTGCTGGCTGCATTACAACATATTGATGTGTTGTATGTTAGTGTTTAACTTAATCGACATCTTAAATCCATATTTTCAAAGAACGTTAGGTTAATGTAAAATTAATTGGTATCGAGCTGCCGCTCTAGTAGGTCTTATTCTCCAGAGGTTTAATTGGTTTTGGATTCAGTAAGAACGAACCTGGTATTTTAACTATGTTACTAATTTTCAATGCACGCAGAAATTAAAGAAGCTTTGCAGGATCCTGGTCATGTGAGTGTAGTCTATAATTGCATTAGTTACCTAGGTACTCGGGAAAATATACGAAATCGATTAAACATTTTAGATTTTGACTCAAAACGCAGATATTTGATTGTATTGTTCCACCTATTCGCATATGCATACCTACTTAATTTTCATGTTCAGTGTATCGCTGTTTATGACACAGATGATTTAATGCGAGAGCAAGGTTCTAAAGAGAAGACCGACCGCAATTCAATATTTGCTTTTCACGTGATGCGTTATGGAACAGCAATTTTTTGATATTCGTGGTACGTGAAGAATTGTTTTGCCGTGCATTTGCTCTCACTGTACTATGTTATTGCAGGTTTATACATGAGTATTTTATTTTTTTGTTTTTGTGTGTGAGTGCTACTTTTTGGAAAACAATTTAATCTGATTTTATTCAGCAGCATTTTAGCTGATTTTGGCCACTCGTAATAAATGTATGATTAAAAAAGTGTATATCTTATTTTCTGTAGTTATAATGTATTTGATGAGTATCCCTCTACATTTGTCTTTTGGTGCGACTATGAAAAGTTCTATATAGTTTAACAATGTATCGTCAATATGACATTTATTTCAACTAGCTCTGAACGAAATAATATTTTCATTTGATTATTATATTGTGCTTGTTACTACATATGTTAATTTATTAGCTCATGTATTTAACTGATATCCTTAATTGAAATATTGAGTAATCCTATTAATTCGTCTAAATATTTGTCTAGTGATAAACGTAGACCTGGAAAAACGATTCTTATGCCTCAAAATGCTCAAAAGCGCTACCATTTTGAGTGTAACACAGCCACGATATTTTCTCTTCCACTACAGACCGCTTTACTCACCAGCAGCATAAATGAATCTTCAAACGTACCTCAAAGAAGTTCTCGAATTGGAAATGAAAAAGGAAGATGTATCCTTGAGCCATCTCTTGCAATTCCGCCGGCTTCCCGCCCTTTTCATGGCTCTCCCAACCGCGAGGTTCGCCGCAACCCCAAAGCCCGTTGCTTTTTGCATCGACGGCCACCACCCTATTGTGGCGCCACTGATAATCCGCGCCCTAATTTCCCCCAAATAGTTAATCACTCCACGGGGTAACTTGCGACGCGCCGTAATCTTCCCACGGAGGGTCGTAAATGCGCGCAAAAACTCGCCCTTCTCCTCGCTTCGCCCCGCTCCACCCAGCCTGCGTCTCCCCGCCTCATCTCGCTGCGTCCGCCCTCCTTGCTGCAAGTTCTGCCTCTCCTTGTCCTGAACATCGGCCTGCCCGTTCCTTGAATATTTATCTTGCCCTGCCTGCCCACCCCACTTCGCGTCTTTTTTGTCACTCCTATCATTTTTCTCCGTGTTTGACTTATTCATTTTCGCGTAATTCCCTCTTCATTGCCGCCCCTCTTCTTCGCGTCTTTTTTCTCATCCTGTCCTCCTTCGCCTAGCCTCCCTCGCCCCCCCTCCCCCACCTCTCAATATCTTCCCCGCACGGTTCTCGTGCACAATGCCTTCCCCGTACCCTTTCCGATTTCACATTCGTCTCCCATCTCATTCCCCTTCCATTTCCCTGCTCTCACCTTCCCCTGCTTTCATCTTCTTTCACCTCTTATTATCAGCCTATTTTATGACCGAATCATCTTCCCCTGCGCTTTTCTCGCTCCCTCCTTCCATGCACCATTCCCTCCCAATCGACACCTTCCTCAACCTCCCCCTTCCCCGACCTTATCCTTCCACGTGCGTCTTCTTCCGCAACCCTCTCCTTCCCTGCCTTGAACCATCTTCCTCCCGATGACCTCCCACCCCACCCCACCTCGTTCCTCCCTCGTCCTCCGCGTCGCACGTCCGGTGCCTTCTCGGAAAGCGGCAAGGGCGGTCTCCGCGCACTCGCATCAATTATGGAAGTTGGCGTCTTGTCGAGCCGTCCCCCGCCCTGCGGCCCCGCGCCCGCCACCGCCTCCGCCCAGTTCGCCCGCGCAGCTGCCTCTCCGCCGGCGCCTGCCTTTCCTTTAACGCGGCGCGGGCCACGCTTCTTGAGCGACGCGGAGGGGTGGCTGGGGAAGGCGGGGGCGGGGGTGGGGCTCTGTGCGCTGCACGCGGCGGCACGCTCCTGAGTTTTTTGACTTGCAGAGCGGTGCTGTAATGCGCCTGAAGTTCCTTGATATGCATACTTCGTTGTGGACGTATGTAGGCTTAGGTAAGCTCTACGTAACGTAGATTCGGAACGTTACTACGTGTGATGAAGGAATAAATTAAAGAATGACTTTAACGATTCATATTGTAGGTTTTCTTCATTCCTCTGTGAGGATTCTTTGAAAGAATTAACTGAAGATATTTTTCGTCTTCTTTCCTGTATCTTACAACTCCTACAACTTCTCTGGTTTTTAACTACTCATTGGGAGCCGAATGTGTCAGGAAAAGAGTTCAACTCTACGAAATGAGGAAAACGATCATAGGTTCTTTCTGGAAGTGGTGATTGTAATTATATGTAACAATTAAAACATTTCCTTCTCTACAAGTTTCTACATTCAAAACTTCGTGAACATTATTAGGGTTTCACGTACGTCCTTCAATGCAAACGTCACAAGAGTTAGGACACGTTACGTGTGTTTCGAAATTCGAACAAACTACCTAAAGTGATGTTTTCTTTGATTTCCTGAAAGCGCACTAATGGTTTAAGAGAACGCTTTACCGGCCGTGAAGTGACACTCAGAAATTAAACTGTGCCAAAAAGCGTCCGTACGAGCTCTCATGCCGCGTGTTAGTGCCCGCTAAGGTGGCCAGGGTGCATGTGGGCGCAGATTGCGGGGTCAGAGGCGCGTGATGGGGGGCGGCGTCAATGACGTGGGAGGCGCCGCCGAGTGGGCGATGGGGGGGCGGCCGAGGGCGATCGAGGGGCGGCTGAGAGGCGGCGGAGGGGCGAGGGCTGTGCGGGTCGCGGTGCGACTCGCCGCTCAGCACACAAGGCGCCCGAGGGGAAGGCAGGGAGCGAGGTGGCTTAGGGGCGGCACATGCAGGTGATGCGGGCGAGAAAGGGTGAGAGATGACGCGGACTAGGTATGAGAGGTACGAGTTTTAATATTAGAGTGGGCTTCTGGTTCTACTCCTTCATCGTCTTCTCATTTTGTATTTTTTCTTCTTGACCTTTTTGTCTTCTTCTCTACCACCTCCTTTTTTATTCAAATCATCTAATCAATATACTCCTTCTGCTTCTTTACTCATGTTTCTTTTCGTTCTCCATCCTGTCCTTCTCCTCCTCCTCTTCTTCTTTTGTTGCTCGGCTGCTGGTTTTCATACACTCATCGGAATCAGCTTCTTGTTTCCAATCCAGTCACTATCTTCGTTTTGGATGTCTTGAATATCTCTTCCCTTCAAATGAGATGGTTTAAATGTGGCGCAGGATCCTGTTTTCAGACCTATGGAACAATGCTGTTCATTTATCGAGATATTGACGTAATAAATTATTGGTCCTGTTATTTAAGAGGGAGGCTTAAACTCGATTGAGAGACAGAGGCATTGTGAGAGGCGTGTATGGTTTGGTGAGTTATTGATACTACTCTGAATTCGATTCTGAGTATTTGTATTAGGGTCGCAGAAGCATGGAAGTTTTGAGCTAAAGAATGGTTTGTTAGAAATGGTTCAAAATGAGTGAATTAAATGTAAAACTCGAACATTGAGAAGTAAAGAAGTGAAAAGTACCGGAATTAATAAAAAAGGAACAAAACTACTTTCGAAACGATCATTTGAATTATAATGTGGCTAGAGTCATAGTGTTTTGCGATTAAAGCGTAGCAGCCGGTTTGTTATTTGGATGGGATTAAGACGTATCGGAAGGGAAGAAGATAATTTATTTTTTCTTCCAATTTATAAATATTATTTTCAAGTAAGGAGATTTGTATAGAACAATTTCACCGGAGATTAATTTTTACCCGTGAACACTGCGTGACGTTCGTGGATTTGGCTTGCGTGGCAAGGAACGTCGATAGCGCAACATCTGGTACGAAGCACAGAGGAGACTGGGCGTGGCACCCCTTGTCGTTCGGGGTTCGAGGGGCTGTGACGCATTGCAACGTTCCACCCTCCCCGTGTTGTCACCTCCGCCGCGACGCCCTGCGCCCGCCCTTGCGGTCCTCCGCTTCCGGCCTCCCCTGCTCCTGCTACCCCACTTTCCCAATGCGATCGCCTCCATCGACACCTCCGCTTCCTGCCTGCGTGTGCCGGCATGTCTATTTGTTGCCCCACCGTCGCCCGGTCACTCGCATTGGCCCTCCCTGTTCCCTCCGCCATGTCCGTTTCTGGCAGTTACCATGCATCTGCACGTAATACCAGTCAATTTTGTAGAACTTCCCTCGGCCCTACCGCCTTGACGTGAATAAGCGAATTGCCTCCCTTGAAATTCTCAACATTACATTTTCACCCACTTTGTGTTCGTGATATCCCCATCTTCTCTTATCTGTAACCTAAAACTACCATACCCTTGCACAAACCATATCCTTCTTGTCTCCCTCTCCCAAGTCCTGCGTCGTCTTTCGCCACTTGGATCCCTGCTCCTATTAAGGTTCCTCCCTTTTTTCGTAAATCACTCCCTCTTCCCCAATCCATTTACCTTACGACTCCTGCGCATCCTTCGTATACCTCAACGGTCTCGTCGTTTCTCACGATCCGACAGCTTTCAGCCGCTGCGTGTCTTCATTTCCCTTTTGCTCGCATCCGCGTCATGAATAGCGTGGATCCACTGTCATCTGGCAACTAAACCACCCCTCACGCCACGCCCGCGCCCGGCTCGCGTCGTTTCTCTGTCGCCGGTCGCGCCCTCCCGCCACACTAATGCCCCTCACCACATGCTCTGCCATAAACGACAATTGCTCATTGACTCTGCCATCCGCACTCCTTGCCTCCGCCAACGCACACACCACATACGTCACCACCGCCACCCCCTACGACACTGGCGCCGCCATCTGCGGACAACTCCGCCGTCGCCACGACATCGGCCCGCTGCGTTCACTGCCGGCTCCCGCAACCCTCGCCCTCGGCGCCCTGCCACCGCCAGCCTTGGCCTCCATGCCGCGCCACACCTGCCGCGTCGCGCCTACGTGCCGCCGCGCGAACGATGCTGCCGGAGGCGTGCGGCCGCGTGCGCTCGGGGCTCCCCTCCCCTCCGCCCCCAACCCCTTCCACACTCCCCCTCCGCCGCACTGCACACTGGCCCCAAGCACAAAAAAGAAGCGCGTAGCGAGGATTAAAAACTGAAACTTACGCTTTCAAATGCGTACAATTTTTTTACGTAAGTACGGGTGTGGATAGACGTATTTGCGAATACTTGGAAATAACAATGCAACATTGTTGCAGCTATGTTTTTAGAAATGTTGGTGATGTGAAATTCATTTACAAATCTGTAACGGAAGAATTGAATGTTCCCATTATTTCTGAAAGTATGACACTGATGAAGTTTTTCTATGTGATCTCCTCTAAACGAAGGTTCAAATAGAGAATATCGGCTCTTTCTTTCCGTGTAAAGAAATGCTAAACGACAAAATAAGTGTAACAAAAAAACGAGTCACTTTTTTTTAATTTCATTACATTCACGTTGCAATTTGTTGTCATTTCACAGAATTGTCACCTTATGTTGAGTGTGTGTTTATATAATTCTCCTATTTTCACCTGAGGATTGCGTTGTGAGAGGCGTAGTGTAACGATCAGATCGCTCACCTTCTACCGCTGATCCCGAGGTTCGAATTTCAGTTGATTCATATGAAATTTGTGGGGGGAAAAGCATGTTCTCAGCAGATTTTTCTGGGATTTCTCCCGTTTCTTCTGGCTTTCATTACACTGCTGCATATTCATACTGGACCTTCTCAGTCATCACATAATTCGTGCGCTCGGGGTACGGCCAAAATTCTTGAGGAATGGAGGAGAATTCTAGCGGCGGGCTGATCTGATCCGTAGTTTTCCGTAGTTTCTCTGGTAAACACCAGGCGAATGCGGGGCAGTACCCTAACAAACGAACCACTGGCCACGCGCGATCTTTCCTTCCTCATACACGCTCTATTCTCACTCTTTACTTCTACATGCTCTATAGTTACATGCCACAGAAGTCGGGAGACCGTTCGGGAGCTTAGAACGTCTCCCGGCTGGGTGGCATATATCACACCGACGTGTAGGTCGCCCGAAGATCTACCTGGGATCGCCTATCCAGCGGGGGAAGATCACCGCAATATCACGCGATGAAACATGCACTACACTTACGGGACGAATGACCTTAGCCGTTCTTTCATTTAGAGACTGGATCATTCTAAAGTACCTTGAGCGAGTATTTGGAATGTCCTGGGAGAACGCTCTGTTTTTTTGCCCCGCGCTTTCGCAAAGGTTTGGGCCCACTGTGCACCACCCCTAGTTGCCGCCACCGCAACCTGCTGCTGACCCCGCGCTGCGCCAGTCGCAGGGCGCGTGGGGTCTCGGTCACGGCTGCGGTGGTCAGGCGCTCCACGACCTTCTCGCACCCTCACCCCCCCCCGCCGCCCATATCCGCCCACGGGAGGCGAACGTGGCGACCGAGAGTGAAAGGGAATCGTGGTGACGGAAGTGAGAGAGGGCAGGGGAGGGGGCAGAGAACGACCGTTTGGGGTTTAGATTTTTGGAGCTTCATTTTTTAAATTCTGCTTTTGATCTTCAGTTTATACAAATCAAAACAGGAATTATCTATCAAAAATCATTTTGAAGCCGTTTAACAGCTTCCTTCATTTTTGAAGTACAACCTTTCGTAAACAGACGTGTTTACTTCATCTAATCTAAATATTTAGTCTACCATGATTAACTGTAACGATAGCGGTAGGTCGGTTCAATTCCGAATAGGATTTTGGCCGACATCAAGAGTCAACGGCAGAATCAAGGATCTATGTTTTATCTGTTTTTTCTGTAACTTCAAGGGACGATCATTTGTGAGAATCTCGGAATCTAAGTCTCCGTTAATTTTTTTAAAATTTGCTATAACCAATTCGGCTTACTTCATTTTTTAAATTCCAGATTCAAATTACTTATGACTGTTTCGTGCAGATTCTCGGTGCCAATAGTTAAGTGACGATTAATTGAGCGCTTGTAAACGTTTTAAAATATGTTTTCAGAATTATAGATTTATCCGAGAAGAAAAGCTGTTTTTTCTAAAAACAATCGATGGTGTAATTTCTGGGCTTTTGGCTGTATAATCATGGCAGAAACGTTGACTCGTTTGAAAACGCAATTACAAAACCACGATTTTGCAATTATGCTGTTTGCTAAATATAAAATTCTAAGTTCGCTTTCAGTTACACAAATGTTCTACCGTTATATGTTCAATTGACAGTCGGAAAAAATTAGTTGCAAACATTCTCACCAAATGTAACAGTTACCCTAATGCTTATCATTTCTTTCTTTCTCTTTCATTTGCCAAGAGTTGGAAAAATGTGATATGTGTAAAGATGTATTGTTATTTTACGTGTTTTCATGTTATTTTGTAATTTGTCATCATCATTAGACATAACAAAAGTTGATAACCTCTTGTATGAATAAATTGAATGAATAAATACTTCGACTAAAATCACCAAAAAATAATTAATAAGTGTTCATTTTAAGACTTTTATGCATCTTGCTTCATGGAAACATATTGAAATCAACATTTGAATGACCAGCGATTTCAGCTTGAGTACTTCTTTCAGTTTCAACACCATGACGAGTTGAAAAATCTCTTGAGATAATGAAGAACAGTTTATTCAGGTTCTACTGAAATTCTCCAAAAACCATCTGTTCCGTTTGCCCAAACAAATGTGGGTTTTTCGCGTATTATTTTAACCACACTGTCACAGAATAAAAGTGAGTACACGTTTATTTACGCATTACTACGTTGATGCCAAAGCATGAAAAGTCAGTGCAGTGAGTCAAGTCGACTACAGAGAAAGTAATGATCACAATTGTTTCTTTTTAAATGAAGAAAAATGATATTCCTAAATTTTATTTAATCGTTTACCTATGTGGATAATAATTAAGAAATACTTGGACTTGGAATCAACACGTTGTATTAACTGATATTTACTAAAAAAGGAGTTAGTGCCGACTTAATGTAGAATCTATGTTATTTATATTATGTCTTGTTATGCACTATTGTTTTGCTTCTTGCCACCTGACCCCAGTTCAGAAATAAACACACTTTGATTATGTAATGTAATATAATACTCTCGTTTAAAAAGCTTTTGTCTTCCGGGTCGAGATCGGTCTACGCTCCACTGATGCTGCGGAACTTAGAAAGTGAGAGCGTATTGTTAGAGCACTAAATTTCCTTTGTGGAAGGGATCATAAAATAAGATTTCCTTTCTTGCTCCTTGTTGCGAAACGTTTTTTATTATTATTTTATTTTTTATTTATTTTCTGAAGTCTAGTGTTTGCAAAGCTTACTGGAAGTCTCCCAGTGCGTGAGGTATCTCAATTAGTTTAGAACTTACTGTTTGTTTGTCTTAGACACATGGTCCAGATTTATGAACGTTATGTAGCACATGAAGAAGATTTATCGGAACATTCCTGGCACTGTTTGGTTTTACTAGCTTTCGGTAATAAAATCATTGATGTAATGTGAGTCACCCTCGAAATTAATTTTAAGGACGACACGAGTCGACGGAAGATCATTAAATGTAACCATAAATTTTACATATTGCAATCACTGAAAAATGTATGACGATGAAAGATATAAACAGATTTGTTTCTAGGAAGTAGATATATTGTCAGGAAATAAAATGAAGATTATAGTTTAATACCTGATCTGGCTGTGTAGTCATGGTAGAAACGTAGACACGATTACATTGTCAGAAATGTTACGTCTATGTGGTCAAATTAAAGATCTACATTTGAATGAATTTAAGTAGAATGCATCGAAGCTACAATAATAAATTTAGTTAAAAAATGGTTTGGAAAGTTGGGGCATAATTTCGAGCAGCAACGATGAACGCCGAAAATTAGATATCTGTGGGATGTGGGTGTAGTAGATGCGTATTACGTCTCTAGGGATTGTGAAATAATTGAGGTTCACACATTCTGGAACATAAAATCACTATTCAGTGTGAACCCGGATTTTAACACTTTTCCGAAAATTTAATGGATTTCTTTCATTTACCAAGCTCTGTACATGTATGATGTAAGGAAATAGGACAAAAAAATTCTGCTGACCACCGTACCTTGAAAACACAATACACAACATAATTATAACCAATTACTTCTTTATGAAAATACACATGTGTCACATGATTCTAATACTTTGCGTTTATGTAGACTCACAAATCTTTGTATTAAAAACACTTTTGAACTTACGAAAACTCGCTATAGCTTCTCAAACAACAATTATGTGTTTTCTCGAAGAGGAATCGCCGAATGCTTTTAATAGATCAATTACAACTCACGCAATGAAATAATGAAAAAATGACAACAGATAAGCGTTCATTCTAATAAATTTATGATTTTGTGGGTGTTTAGTGTTTATATTGTAAAACAGATAAATAATAGCAAACGATAAAACATTCGGAGATCACAATTAAAAGAAAAAAATGACGAAATTCGATTGAGTGAAATTCTCAAACTTCTTTCAAAACGAAATCCGTTTGTGTTTTGAATGTATTTTTTGGTAATTTTCTAAATGTGAAAGGTTTTAATAAAAAATCAGAACTCTACACATTTTTCCTATTCGAGCAAAAAAATATTTTAAAAAATGTTTCTGCCATTTTCCACAAAAAATTCAATCACATCAAGACATCCATCAATCTATATATACAAATAGATTTTCGGGTACCAAATGCACTATCTCCTCTCCACCTACGCCAATCTTAACAACCTTTGGTGCAGAACTAATATATCCTAATATTGACGTGTTTGCAACGTTGCAGCCGACAAGGAAATTTATGACGGATCCCAATGTTCCCCCCTCTGTTCTACAGTTCCAGAGGAAAAGTAAAAATGCAAAGAAACGTCTTGTGTATCCACAGATTTTCGCATAAACATTACGAGTACGACCAGTGCCAAACTAAGAATATCATTCCAAAGATCGTATTCGGTTCGCTGTATGGCGAGAAAGACTCGCCACATCCGGAGCTGTTCTCGCGACCGACCATCATTGAACTCGATTGACGCGGCGTGCCCTGCCCCACCCCACCCGCCCCGCTCCGCTCCCTCGCCATCCATCGCCGTCGTTGTTGGAGGAATTCGACAGGGCAAAAGGAGCTAATGGGTTTATGACGCCTCGGTCATTGGAGGCGCCGGAATTTTTACGGCGGCGGGTCCGCTGTGGAGAAGCCGGCGCCTCTCGCCTGTGACGTACTGAGGCGCGGGAAAGGACGGTTCCGGGGACGGCGATGACATCTGTGACAGACCTTAATGTGTCATGTTTTCATATAATTTCGAATCCTTTTTGTGGAATCGTTAACCAAAGGACATTTAATTTACTTTCTTCAAGCCGCCGCGAATCCACGGGGAGGGAAATTCCCCCCCTAAACTTTTCCTGTAACTATTAATTTATAAAAATATTTTATTAGTTATTATTTATAAAACTATTATATACTATTATTTATAAAAATATTTTCAGATAATCATTAAAATGAATAAATCGTATCGCAGCATGAGCTGAGTGTAGCCTACGACTATTTCATAGTTGATACGATATTTCATAGTTGCAAGATTGTAATAAGAATGTATTGAAATATTGATTGCACTATTTCATCACTTAATAACCATTACATTAAATAAGTATTGTCCCACAATTACGGAAAAATCTAAAGAATTCTGAGTTGTGAAAATTTGACTTTTTTGTTGGGCTAGCCCTCCTTGGCTGAGTGCGCAGCAGGCGACTGTGGGAGGTCTCGCGAGGACGCACGGGTTTGAGGAGTCCTCAATGAGGACAGCGCGGAGAGCGTCATGCGAGCTTTTGCGCAACCGCTGTCGCTGTCGTCTGCTCGTTCGTCATTTGTTTTTGCTGTTGTCTGTAGCTTCTATTAGTGGCTTTTATCGACTTTATCTTCGCCTTCAGAGGAAAACTCCCGTTTTCTTGTAGACGTTTTGCCCACATAATTTTCACTGTTAGTTTTCAAACGTCATTATTTTCATATTTGTAAGATTTACCGTCATCGTATTTGTAGTAGAATGTCTTTCCTTCGCTCGCTGGTTCGGGATTGTCGTAGATGACGAGTTTTGAACATGATTTTAGCTTTGAATGAAAGTTCCTCAAAGAAAATAATTTTATATAGTTCATAGTTCAAAAATTTGGAAGCCTCTGTGAATTTTTTTGTGTGGTTTAGACACAGAATGTATTCAACACAATTCGAGAGGCATCTGAAAATAGAAATGCAATGTGGCGGTTATTCTGGAAACGTATTACCCGCCTGTTCTTCGTGTGGCTTTAGGAAGCTATATCGGGCGAGAGTAGACAATCTCCTCTGGTAATTGGTCCTCGAGTCAACCAATTTGTTTTGCCTCTCTGATGGCGCTTCAGCCACGTTTCCGAGGCACGATCTACATCGGCGCCTGCAATGCGTCTCGAGAGTCTTGCAGAGGCTGCAGGGGCGCCTTCAGCGACGTTAAGCGCGCGTGTCCAGAGCTCGTGCGGGCGTTAATTGGTACAGAGCTGCTGACGTCAGATGACGGCGTTTTCCACCACGCCGACGATGCTCCTGCCATCGCAGCCGCCGCCCGCGCTTCCCTCTCCCCGCCTCGCCTAACCTCTCCCCTACCACAACTGCGTTGCTATAGCCACCGCCACCGTCAGTTACAGTCCCTGCCACAGCCACGGTTTCTGCAACCGCTCTACCACCACGCC
>BOPP01000061.1:173691-196910 GCA_017312745.1 Gryllus bimaculatus
ACCACCACCCACACTCACCACCACCACCACCCACACCACCCACCACCACCACCCAAACCCACTACCACCACCCATACCCACCACCACCACCCACACCCACCACCACCCACGACCACTACAACCAAAATTACTACCACTAAAACCACTAACAACAGCACCGTCACAGCGCCTAAGTTACAGCTCCAGCAAACGCTGTACTGCCACAGCCACCGCCATCTCCTCGTCTTTCACCGACATTACTGCTTTTTTCAGTCCGCATTGTCTTTGGCTTCCAGACTGGGTAGCGCAGCATGTTCAGTCTGGAGAGTTGAAATTAATACGAGGCAAGGTACCAGGGAGAATTATCAGAACAGGAGAGGGAAATGCCGTAGTTCAGGTTGTGCCACGACTACTCGAGGTGCTTCTGATAATTATTTTCTTGGAATGCATACAATGCTCTGAGAGGAGAAATTCTCCTCTTGTTTGGTTTTAGATTGTGGTCCAATAATTTAATTATTTGAGAACCACTTGTCATTAATGAAAAGTATTCTCGGGGTTATATAAGCAGACTAAGCTCATGCTTCATTAGGTCCCTCAACTTTTTAAAACATTTTACTCGTATATTTGTTTAAACAACGTTTGAAACATTAATGTTATTTTTAAACTGCGAAGGTTGTATTTTATTTTCGCATACACATTCAATACGTTTTCTCATTTTAGATATTATTAAGAAGCTCCACGATTTGATTATTCTCAGAACCCTTACGTTTAATTAATCCAGCACTGTACATAAATATAGAATTAAATAGCTACAGACCAAATCGTACTAACTCTAAAAAAATAACCAGATTTAAAGTGATCATATCACATGATTTAACTTTTCTTTCTGGTAATTATATTTTATTTATATTTAAATGAACTTAATATTATTTGATTCGGTTTATCGTTGGTGAGAGTTCAAAATAGATTAAGAAATCGATTCAAACTAAGTTTCAGTGTATTACGAATTTGATACATTTTATTCTGTTTCTTCACAAATGGTTTGAGCTTCAAGTTAGAAATGGTGGAAACGGCAGTTTTCTTGTGGAATCGCGTGGAACGCGTCAGGCGGAGGTATGGCACGGTGTGGTTTCGGAGGACGGGGAGGCGAGGAAATTGGTGGCCGGCGCACCACTTGCCTTCCTACGCGCAGCCGTCTGCACGATACAATGGGCGCTGCGCGCGGGGGCAAGTTGGCTGCGCTTCTGCGCGCGCAGGTGGGCGGGTTGAGTGCTGCCCGTTTTAGGAGGCGTCAGCGACCATCAGCAGCAGCTTGGCGCTGCTCTCGCCTCGGGTGATTGCTGTTGGAAGCGGGAGTAACGTGCATGAGAAGCTGAACGACTGGAATATTTTCGTGGAGGTTGCTTGCACGTAGCAATCGACAGCGCAGAAAAGAAATGTTTTATATAAAACTGATCATTTATGAACAGCAGTGAAAATACCTACCTCCAACACTTTGGAGATTGCTTATGATTGTGTATGTCTTTCTCTCTTCCTCTCTGTCTCTCTGTCTCGCAGTCTCTTTCTTTTCTCTTTCTCTCTCGTCACTAATCTGTGTCTGTCGGTCTCTCTCTGTCTGCCTGTTTGTGTGTCGTTCTATCTATCTATCTATCGATCTATCTATCTATCGATCTATCTATCTATCGATCTATCTATCTATCGATCTATCTATCTATCTATCTATTTTTCAAACACACTTGCGAGAAGGAACTCATGTACTCGGACAAATCTGAAACGGCATGAAAACGTAAAATGGTGAAATTTCTAACATTACATTAGACAATATCATTCTAAAATAATATTTCTTCTATAATGGATATGATTTTCAATTGACTGGTTGCACAAAATGAAATAATACTGGTACATACATCAGGAAAAGAAGGTGTCAAAGACACACTAACACTGGAATTGAATTAGCAATGACGAATTGTTTTTTTAGTCATCAAATCCAATATTCACTATTGTACGCAATTGAGTTGCAGGCTGAACTTACATAATCCGTTGTAGATTAAATTTTTATGCACGTTTCACTACTCTGATGGCTGAGGTCTTTCCACCTGTATAATAGTTGTTTAAGATTTGCAAATACCCTAGTAACGCAGGTTATTTCTGCTAGTATATCTTAAGACCCGGGTTATCTTCCTTTGTAGAATCAAGAGGGCATGTTTATTTTCTAATTCATATAACCTAGTGGAGAGTATTTTTTATTCACTTGTTTAAACTACGTATCCTGACTGCCGTGATTCTTAATATTTCATGTAGTACGAGTATTTACTTAAGTTGAACGTATTATATTTGCATTGAATCATATCAGTGTATGTTATTCATTTTCTGTTCCATCATGACTCATAATCCATTTCTTGTGAGTGCTTCATGGAGCTACTGTTCATTTAATTTTAATGACGTTTCATTGTACTTTTACACCCACTACCACCTCCAAATGCTGCCTTCATCACCTGTTCATTTTTTCTTTCACAATTGCCTCGCCACTACTGTTAAAATCTGCTTAGTCATGCTTCTCCATCGGCTTCGACATTGAAAACTGATCGAGTTTGGTCTAAATATAGAACAGGGAAACTTCAAACTCCCAATTCTGTTCTCTTTCCACTTCCAGTTGCAAATCATCGTCACATACAGATTAAGTGTTAATTTTAAACAGAATCGAGATAGTTTTGTTAATAATGAGTTTAGAATTACATTCTAACGATTGTTAATACGTGAGGATAATGTGGCAATAAAATGATAGGAAGAATATTTTACGTATCAATATGTGTGTGTGTATTAAATGCAAATTGATCTTTTGATTATTTTATTCAATATTGCAGTTTTGTCTATCGTAAATATTTTATTTCTAATTACGGCTTGTTGAAAGAACCTTGAGATGAGAAACACACCAAGTACATACCACATACATCATGCCATTTCCATGCGCAGGATTTAAGAGCGCCACCTTCTTTTCCGTTTATCTTTATCATTCCAGCCTCTACACTGTATTTGCGCTTCTCCGCGCCACATTTGTCATTTCCATCATCCTTGACACTTGTCTCTTGTAGATTAGCAGATCTTTGACTTCTTCCTTTTGACCTCTCTTCCACTTCTATTCAGTGATATCTCTGCGCCTGTTGGTACCACCTATGCTACCCCTGACGCCGCCTCCACCTTAACACTGCCGTCGAGGCATCTGTTGCGACCTCCGTCTCTTCCAACGCCGCTACTCTTACTGCCGCTGTCGCAGCCAACAACCCTTACCACTCTCGCCACCACAATCCCAGCCATTTCAATCACCCTTTCTCGTTCCCTTAACCGCCTCTCCCGCTACTGCCACTCGGGGGTAAGCTCACACTTGTCATCCGCGCCACTACCCTCTCTCCCGCTTCCTCTCGCGGCACTGGTACCTCTGCCTCTGCACCCATTTCCCACCTCCGCAACCGCCTCTGCCACCCCCGTCACAGCCACCCCCACCCGGATCTTCCCCTGCCTCTTTCGCCATTGTCTACCCCCTTAATACCACACTTCCCGTTTGCCCACTACCCAGCTCCGCTGCTGCTATTCCGGTACTGCTATCCCATGCTACTAATCCCCAACTCCTTACCTTACACCAACAACAACCACCTTCACTATATCTAGCGCCGCCGCTCGCATCCATGCCCATCCCCGCCACCGCCACATCCACCCTCCGCATCCACATTCCGCCGCTTCCAACGCGCGTTTCACGTCCCTCGCCGCGCCACCGCTGCCCGTCTCTACCCACCCCGCCTTACCTTCGGGCGTCGGGTTTCGTTCGCCGACTGAATTTGCAACGAGGCGCTTGTCCCGCGTGTGTCGAAGCACGTCTCCCCCCCCCTTCCGGACCCCATCCGCCCCCCTCGGCGCCGGCTGCTCTCGAAATCCGCGCACATAAATCTCGCGTTCTCAGGCGAAGCGCTGCGATTTTTTGGGACAGGAATCCTGTTCTCCCGTACAGAATTTAATGCTACAACTAATGGCAGGATCTCCTCCGGCGAGCACAGGATAGGATCTGGTTTATGTACTACTCAAGTTACTCTTCCGAGGCTCCGTTCCGTCGAGAGCGGACTTTTTTGTTTTTATTATCTCCCCCGGGGATCGGCGATTGAATAATTACAAACGGAACAAACTGCGGATGCTTTTAACTTAGCCCCAAGCAAGCGCGTGGGCTCACGGAATTAATAAGGATTCGGGCTGGAATGGAATTAATTCAGCAGTGAAATTAAAAAGGCCAGGCATTCCGCAAGTCGTGCAGTGCGGCTTTCTTTGTAAGAGTTATGCTTCTTGGTTCTTCTCCGCATTGAATATTAGGACTAAGCATTTCTCTCTACTGCGCTCCCTCTTCTGCTTTTCCTTCCCTGTCTCCTTCTTCCTCGTAGCCCCCCCCCCTCTCGCCTATAAAGGGCGTCTCGCCTTTGTTATGGGTGAAATATGTATTCCAATTTGGAATTCACTCGCACTTTGTTGTGCGTTCCATCAGTTACCCGTTTCCCCGCCCCAAACTCTGCTGTATTTTTTAGGGCAGAGGGAGTAGGGCTGGGAGAATTCAAACGAAACTCCGTCTTCGTTCTCTCTCTCTCTTTCTCTGCGACCTCCGTAGATCGTATTCTATGGGCATATTATTCTTGCGTTGCAGTAGGCCGGGGCGCAACCCGTTGGCCGTGATACAGAGCGCGAGGTTTTTGCTCGTAAACCCCACGTGCTACGCCCTCGCCTCGGGCGAAGCGTGGGGCGTGGGTGTCGACTCATCAGCTGCCCCGGACCCCGATCCTTCCCGCAGACACGCGCGGCCTCTTGTAAGCGCCCCTCCCCCCTCCCACACACACACGGTTACTGATCCACCAGCTTAAATTTTGTATGGTTTTTTGATTCCAGAATTACAATGCAACATAACATTTTAAAAAATCACATTGAACAAAGCCAGTGCTTGAGGACTTAAGCGAGGTTCGTTGCAAATTACTACTTATTTAAGGATCAAGACGCACATACTTCAACCATACGCATACTTATCAATCTAATTACCCTAAATGCCCAACCTAACAGCATTTAAATTCAGCAAAAACCTTACCCACACAACCAGAATCAAAATTTCGTTTCCATCAATTGCTGAAAAGGTTTTGGTGAACTTGACCAAACTTACCCTCTTATTTAAATCTCTATCAATAGTTGCTAGGGTTGCGAGGTCGCTTCCGTCACACACAAAATAGGGAGCTTTCGGCGTGCGATGGTAATTAATCTTCAAGTGTGGCTTTATACATTCATTTATTCGTAAGTGTCCGTCAAAGCTGACACAGATTCGTATGCTTAATTACATGCGTTTCTTTATGTATTAAGCACATTGAGTAAGTGTTATTTCTTTGTTATTTCATGGAGTCCGTTTAATTATTATTTCCAATTAATACGAATCACTTTCGGTACTTTTCTTATACAAAACTCAAACACTTCGTTAACATACCTACACTCTTTTCTCTCCTTCATATCTATTGTGTTCTTATTCAATGCCATTCCATTCTTCACTATTTCACATTGCACGAATTTCTCTAACCTCATTCTTTTGAGTTCTTGTTCCACTCTCGATTAACGTGTCCTCATTGTGGCCCTTATCCAGTTCACCTTCTCCCCGAGAGTCGTTTCGGTTCACTGATCCGCGAAGTGAGCTACGGTGCGGGGGGAAGATGACTCCAGTCGCTTCAGTTGCACAGGCAGCGTAATAAAATACGGTTCCCTGAGTGCTGGGAGAGTGACGATTATGGACTGTGACCAAGGGCAGATTCTTTCAGAAATACAATTTTACTGCGGTCATACTCCAATGTTTTTAGCAGAAAAAGTACTCGTAAGTAAAATGAACGAAACATGTTCGTGTCCTAATTTTTCCTTTTTTTCTTTTACAGGTATGTGTTCATTCGTATATGAAGTATGATTTAATGCAACTCTAGCACATAGTTCCAGCAAATAACTTTGGTAAGTATTCAAAAGGATTCTTGAAGGTACTTCAATGACAATTCATTTACTTAATTTACAAAATAGAATGGACTAATCTAAACATTTCGCATTTTGTGAATGATTGTATCTATCTATCTATTTAGCGGTTTTTTACAGCCTTGGCCGTTTTCCGCATCCCAATTTCCATGCCTCTTTATCCTAACATCGTTTTCTTCCATTTCTCTTTTTTCCATGCTTCAGTATTACCATGTTCCATGTTCTTCTCTCGGTCTTCCCCTGTATCTTCTTCGATTTGGCATCCACTCCCAAACTTTTTCTGGAAGTCTATCCGATTTCAACCTTCTCATATGTCCCTACCATTTTAGTTGTGTCTCATTTCGATTGTATCGTTCAAGGTGTTTGCACTTTCATTTTATTTCTTATTTCATATTTCTTATTTATCTACAAAAGAGAAAGTTTACAACATCTTCGCCAGAACATCATTTCTGTTGATTTGAAATTTGTCTTTCAATTTTTTTGATAGTGTCCAGACTTCTGCCCCATAGAGTTGTGGTACTCTCTATGAACGAGCTATATATGCGTTCTTTTGTTTTCATTGAAATAATTGAGTTCCATAGCACTGGGTTCAACTGCCTTGTGGCTATTTTCCTCTTATATTTTTATTTTTCACATCCTGTTCGTCTCTACCATCTGCTGTTAGTGTGACTCCCAAATACTTATATTGTGGTTTACCTTTAATTATTCATACTAGTCTCTAAATCATGGCATACCTCCCACCACCATATATTCAGTTTTGTGTAAATTTATTTGCATCTCCCATTTTTCATACTCTTCTACTAATTTTCTGAACATATAAGTTACATCGTCTTCATCTTCAGCCATTATCACCTGTCATCTGCAAATAGTAGACTAAACAATATTTCATCACCTATTTTCACACCCATGTTCTGCACTTTCTTTTCCAATTCTTTTAGGGCTTTATCAATGTATATCTTAAACAGGGTTGGAGATATACAGCAGCCTTGCCGTATTCCTTTATTTACTGGGAAGTTGTCTCATAGACATTTTCCTACTTTTACTTGACTTTTGTTATCTTTATAAAGTTGTTTGACTGCGCAGTCAAACAATGCAGTCAAACAACAACAACAATGATTGTAATTTAGGAAATAATAAACCACAATAGCAGTTATAAAATTATTACAAACACCCAAAGTTAACTTTCAGGAAACACTTTCCCCATCTTCAGTGGGTCTATAATATGAAGAAGGAAAAATAGTAAATAAATAAAAATTAAAAATTATCTACTACCCAGTAACGTGGGCCACGTTTCATTTATTATTATTATTTTGTCATTGTTATCTCGATTTTTTGCTAATTTTTTTATGCTTTAATACTTTATTTTCTCATTTTTTTTCTTCATGTCATAGAACCGCTGTAGATGGGAAAAGCTTTTCCCGAAATTTAACTTTGAGATTCCGTCGTAAATATTATAACTGTTATTTTTCTGATTGATTATCTCCTAACTCACTTTACGAAGTTCCACAAGGTATCTGCTACCACCACGGAATTTGTAAATTATTGTTTTAAATGTGAATATGTCGCCTTACAATTATCCCACTTCGAACTACCAGCCCGTCAATCACTAGCTAAGCCTGTCCTTCCACGGAAACTTTCATATTAAAAATATTCTATTTGTGCAATTTATTTTATTAAGCAATCTCATTATAAAAATAAGTTTTAAACACAATTCAGTTTCCTAGCTCGTCTATTTTCGAGCACAGGAAATTACACGAAAAAATTCCGTTGAAGTACTTTTCTAAAATTGTGTATTGTATATTTAGTTTTAATTATCATCAGTCTTATGAAGCATGTGTAAAAGTTAATGTTAGGCTATGCCGGGTAGGTTTTTTATCGAGAGGAATCGAATGAGCTATTGATAACTCTGTCGGTGCCACAAAACTACCCCAATCCCCGTTATAGATAATAAAAAAATGACACGTTTTTTCGTAATTCTCTTAGAATCATCTCGAAGAATCCAACAAAATGGCCAGTTCCCCGTGAGTAGACGGAGACGCATCAAATGATACATTCACAATTGATCTAATTACAATCGTTCATCAACCAGGATACGTGAAGTACCCATTTCCTGAAACGATCCACATTCAAACGAATATATTACGAAATTGCTTAGTACGTTTAATTTTATTGAGTGGTTGTAATATGAATTTGCGATGTATTTATGACTTACACTTTACCGCTACTTGTTACTATAACTTTGCCACGCAAATAAAGGAGTGAAAACGCCAGAAAGGGTTGTTTTGGAGAGGCTGCTGTCTCTCATTCACAAAAAACGTAGCGTCTTCGGAGGAGGCTTCACTATATATGAAAGGAGTGGCAAAGCCGTGTTTGCGGCTTGGGTGGGAGTGGGGGGGGGCGAAAGAGAGAAGAGGAGGTGGCTTGGGAAGAAAGACGCTTTGGGAAGGAGGGAAGGGAGGAGAAAGAGGGAGAGGAGAAATGACGGGGAGGCCTATGAGCCTGTGAGCGGTTTTGTGGGATGAGGAAGCCTCGAGGCACAATATGAGATGCACAATGGCCCCCCGTGAGTGTCTACGGTGGGAGGAGAGAAACTGGGAGACGAGAGGCGGGGCTGCGCGGGGCGGGGCGGGGCGGGCCAGTGGTTCGCATAGCTACAGTGCGGAAGCATTCGGGAGACCGCATGCTACTGCTGTGTGGTAGAGCTGATGCCAGAGGCGTGCCGCTTTCGTGTTACGCTGCTTTCGAGTGCCTGTGTGTATGTGTGTGTACGTGTGTGATCGTGCATGTGCGCGTGCATACGCACTCTTGCGCGCGCGCGCGCGCGTGTGTGTGTGTGTGTGTGCGTGCGTGCGTCTGTGCGTGCGAACGCGCGCGTTTGAAGCTGTCTTTCCTTTTGTTTTTTCCTTTGTTTGAAATAATATTCAGGATTAAGGAAATACCACATTCTTCTTTAATTTCTTCTTCACCTTCAGGCATATAAGATCGGCAGGTCTATTACAATTTTTTAATATTCTCTTTTTGAGTCTGCCTAGGCTTTCCAAGTCCATATTTCAACAGTTGCTTTAGAATAAAATTATTATTATTATTATTATTACTATTACTATTATTATGATTCTTATTACACGTTTATTACATATGATTAGTAAATATACATTATACGCATGTTATTTGCATTTGTTGTGTAGACATTTTCTGTAAATGTATTATTAATATAGTATCAGGGCCCGGCAATGTGAGTTTTTCTGCTAAAAATGTGCTGTTTTCCGGCGCATGATTACGTAGCTTTCTCTTCTTACGAAGCACCTTCGAAAAGACGAGAAATTTAAATATTTCATTATTATTTATATATTTCAGAGAGCAATAAGTACTACACTAACAGTGCTTTTCTAATAATTTTTTGATATATCAGTTTTTCTGACGGTGGTCGAGTTAACATGCATGAATTCTAGATTCCTGTAGATCACATTTTCTAATAGGTTGTTTTGCCCGAGTTTTACTGTCGTAGTCTTTTACCTCGTCTTGTTTTTTTGAAGATCAATAATAAGCCATTTCCGATTTTATTCTCCTCTCTTTCCTTCATTTTTTTTATTTTACTCATTGTCAGTAATACGTTGTTCGCCGTTCGTTGGAAAAAATAGATTGTGTTTTGATTCTCTCCTTGTTCGTCTCCATACGATTTCATGAATTATTTTTATTTTTAGGTAAATTCGATATTCAGCATTTTTTTCCTACCGAGTTCATTTTTTGCTCCTCAACAGCATGTAGAAAATTTTGATATAATTTCTTTTTTTTTACCCAAAGAAAACTTTGCCAAACCTTATCAACCATTTCTTCGAATAAGTTCTTTCTTGCACCAGTTCCCGTTATAGGTTTTTCTGTTCATCAGAATTCATTTTACTTGCTTTGACTTGTCAATAAACTTATTAGGCTTAACTTTGTAATTTCTCGAATAAGTTGATCGTTTTCAAGTCGTGTTTTTTTTTTTTTTTCAGAAATTTTGTGCTCGCCTTTGTGAATCACATCTCGTCTATTATGTGACCTATATATTCTAATTTTTGTTTTCATGAAATCACGTCTACGAATTTCTCGTTCACCATATATTCTACTTGTTCGATTTATCACGTCCTCTTTATGTTCCTCTCATTAGCGCTTCTGATTTTCCTCTTATTAGCACTACGTAGGATGATTCTATAAAGAGGATGCTCAGTATACAAACGTTCATAATTGAAAGAAAATTACGAGAAGAATAATATTTGCATCTCTGATTTTAATATTATGCCGCCATTATTTAATGCGTTTGATCATAATTTGTCGAGTTCTGTTTTTGCTCTTTTACTCTAAACCCACGTTATTTCCTCTCTTATTCATCTCCTCTACAGACGATTGGTCGACAGATCAACGATCCAGCCCTCCAGTCATTTCCCCGATCTCCCATTGCTCTCAGTCCCTCTCGCAGCCGCGAGCGCGCCAAGTCGCAGCTCATAAATGAGAATATTGCGTGCTCGCTGCGTTCTCGTTATTTTTTTACTTCGTTTTACTTTTCTTTGTGCGCCCATTCGCCCGCCGACGCCGCGTCGGCGGCCACGCACAATGCGTGGCTGCGACGGCGGCGGCGGCGGCCACGGCCACGAGGACAGTGGGGGCGTGGGAGGCGGTGCGATGAGAGGGGGGGCAGTGCTGCTAGATTCGACAGTCAGTGGGATCGGACAATTAATTCAGACGACGACCGATAGAGATGGGAAGGGTATCGTGATTTGTGATTGAATTCAAGGTCGATTAGGAAGCGGCTGGGATGGATAGAGATTGATTCGAATGTTGTGGCTTCTGGGAAAGCAATAGGTGGGGAAGTGAGTGAGAATGGGGACGCATAGGACAGTGGAGGAAAATTGGGGGGGCAAGGGAATTGATGGAAGTTGATGGATTGCAGGGAATATTGGTATCAATGGTGACGTACAGGAAACTGGAAACGTAGGTACGGTTGAGACGAAATGAGATCGGTGAGAAAGCCGACGTAGATATTAATTTGATGATTCTGAGGAGTAAACGGGAACGATCAAGTTGGTAGAGGTAGCGAGAGAGTGAGAAGAGGACTCTGCCGGTGACAACTGTGACTAGACCCAATAAGAGTTCAACGAGGTTGTGTGAACATTAGAAGAATGGACTGCTGAGACAGGGAAGACGCAGAAGACGGATATCGCTCAAAACGAGTCGGGCAGGGAGCCGAGGAAAGCGAGGAGGAGGAGCCGTTCGCCCCCAAATTCCTAACTTCCCCTTCGCAGCTTCCGGGACGCTTTAGAAGCGCATTTGCTTATAAAATAGCGCGTGCGTTTTTTACACTCCCTTTCTTTACGCGCTCGACGCACCGCGCCGCGCCGCTCTGCTCCGCGCCATGCACCCTTCGCCGCCGACGCCGCGAGGCCCTGGGCGCGGAGTCTTTTATTGCTGTGTGAATATCCGGAAATAGAGGTCGTTGAGAGCGGTCGCCGCGAGAAACGAAATCACGGCCAGGGCGACGACCTTGCGCCGCCAGATCCGGGGGAAGGGCGGGGCACAGCGAGATGGAGCTTGGTCGGAGCGGGCCGTGTGGGGGGCGGAGCGAAGAGGAGCAGTGCAGGATGGAACAGAGCGGGGTGGCCCAAAGGGGGGAGGAACGGAGTGGAGGGAAGAGCGGAGTGGAGCAGAGGAGAGGAGCGGATTAGACGATCGGAGTGGAGCGGGGGGAGCGGAGTGGATCGGAGGGAAGCAAAGGAGAGAAGGGGAGCAGAGCGGGATGCAAAAGGAAACGAAAAGTTTTAAGTTTGATTCCAATTTTAAATTATTCGTAAATTTGACTCAAATAAATACTTTGATTTTTTAACAATAGCACTCTAATTAGCAAAGGACAGCCGAGAAAAAAATAAACAAAAAGTTCTTTGTTTTTCCACGTTACTCTACGAAGTCCGGTATCGTACTTAACTGTCAATAGAACCAATGAAGTCCAAAAGAAGAGCTCAGATCGTGATAAGAAAACCGGGAACATTTGTAACTTAAAATATTTTATAAAAAAGAAATCGAATGTTTTTTTAGGATCAGGATGATTAAAGATACATGCACGTACTTATACGACCTGCAATGTAAATCTGATTTTTTTGTTCAGCGAAATGGACGTGAATAAAAACTATCTGTAGTAAATACAGAGAGGAATTACTGCAGATGAATGTAACAAATAATACAACATATTTAATTATTGTGGTGTGAATATTTTACATTTGAACTGACGCATTGTATTTTGAAATCTTTCTTACCCCATTATGTTAAAAAGCACCAAGCTGTTGTTCGTTGTCGTTTACATCCACAGACAACTAACGGAAATGAAACGTTTGTAGATTTCTGCAAGTTTAAAAGTATTTTGGTACAGTTATTAATTATAATATTCTTGCATTTAACTACGGCATTGTGTTATTCGCAATTTCATTAATTTGTCATGTACTGGCAAAGGACTTTTTTCCATATAAAGTAAGTACATCATACAGAATAAATGTTTTCATTTTCTTTTTATACTTCTTTAACTGCTTTTTGTCATTTGCGTGTTGGTGGGTTGAGAGAACTTTCCCCTATGCCGACTTCTTCCTCTGTACTTCATGAGGAGGAGTTAACTCGAAGAGAATATTATTTCTCTTTCCTTTCGAGTCTGTGTGAACTCTTGTTCTCTGTTTAACAGTCCCCCTCCGTGTATCTATTCTATTTTATCACCCATTGGTTCGCTTCTCGAAAGAATTCTCTCTTTATGAGTTCCTCTGAGGGAATATCTCCGTTTCTGTTATGACGGTTTAAAATCTAGTTGTTTATTATCCTCTGAACGCGGGGAAGTTTGAGTTTCGGACAAAAATCTAAACTTGCGTTTTAAGTAGAGGAGTTTTGATATCTTCCAGTTTCCAGCGAGATGGGAGGGAATGAAAGAAAATGAAGTAAACTTCAGAATTTGTTTTATTGATAATTCTTTGGTGGCACTCAGCAAGAAGTTTGTTCCTTTTCGCTCAAATTCCTTTACAACGCAACTTTTTTCTTTTTTTCAATTCACCCGTGTAGGTTCCTTTGATAGATTCTTTCCAACATTTTTCATACTTGGTAATATGTTTTATTGTAAAGACCTTAGGCAGACAAAGCTTAGTCGACCAAAGAAAAATATCTTAAGCATTATCAGAATGATTTGATTTGATTGGGTCACCTTGCGGAATTTGCCATTAACAGCAAGCACATTTTGCCGGCGAAGAATGCATGGATATATACAGGTAATTTGGTGTTTTGGGATAAAGATTGCTGCATTTATAGTGAATTTAAAAGTATTTTTTAAATTATTTTATACGTATTTATAATGTTTTATAACGTATGCAAGAGCGATATTTAATGATATCCCCAAGATCTAGTTTTCGTTTCTGCCCATTGCTGTGTTTTAAATAACTTTCTAATACTTGTAAAACACATTACGAGGAGTAATTGCACTCTTTAAAATGTAACAGGATACTTAGTTATACAATTAAAATTGTAGCAAATTTCGAGAAGTAACTAATAATATTTAACAAGTCTGTTCAGTCAGCACGATGTCACTTAATAGGTCATTACTATTTTTTAAGAGAATGCTTATTTGCGACATATTCAGCGACTAGTTTTCAGTTATTCAAAGATTTCGTCTGCCTGTATCTGTCCGAAAGTGAGGTTGCGAAACAGGCAGATCGTTTCCGTGAACAGAGGGCGGGCTCTTTGGGCGCCTTCTTGTATTTATGTTTGTGTAATCGCCCGGTGAACTAGTGAAAAGGCTGAATTTGTAGTCCCCTGCGAACTTGAGAGGCGGCCAAACGGCCTTCAGCCGCCCCCCCCCCTTCGCCGCGCGTTGGCCCCTTTGACGTCTTTTAGTACGTCGAATACCGACCGAGATAAAGGCCTGGTTAGCGAGATCGCCTCATGTCAGGACCAGTGGCGTAGAGAAAACTTGTGTCGCCTGCGGCGATCTTGTAGCGCTTGCGCCCTCTCCTCAAAAAAAAAAGGCTAAAGCGAAAAGGGAGCCATATCTAACTTACGAGACGTGTGAATGGAGGAGAGGATGCTTTGCCGAAAAAATAAGGGGTGATTGTAGAAGCAGCCTTATAAGACCCGTTTTTGCGATGTCGCCCTTAGAAACCTCCTATTTTTGCGCCTCCTTGCTCCCTTCGCTTGGCTATGCTATTGGCCAGAAACGACATCAGGAAAGTTCATTTCCGCGGTCTGCTAATGTAGAAACAAATTTTCGGAGCCTTGAATATCGCGAACACAATTGTAGTATTTTAAAATATAACATATATTTGGATATTTTTAAAAAAAGTAATAGTTCCGTTAAAAAGGCAAAAAAAAAAAAATTAATGGCCTTCGTCCTAACCATTTGTCATTGATATACCGCTAAATCAGCGAAGCATACTTTACCATTCCAGTTACCAAAATGTGATACAGCTCAGGGGACTATGAATCCAACGTCATAGATAAAATGGGAAACAGTAAAAACACATGATGGTCTAGCCGATTCCTCCTCTCAGATTGCTGATATTGAAATCAAGGGTTGGCATAGCCTGGAAGTAGAACATTCTCCAGGTATTTTTTATGACCTCGACCGCGGGCGTTTTCTTAAATCCTAGTTTTACGGAACGCGGGCTTTTGGTTTTAAATAATTCATTTTTTCATTCGTCAATGTCTTTTGTACGGTTGGATTGGTCAATTATAAGACGTACAGGCACATTGAGGACCCGCGGTGCCTTTTGTTTTTCTGTTCTTTTATTTTACGTTCGCTCCTCGTTCATGGAGTTCAATAATCCTCATTATTCAGTCACCGATTTACCCATTCATTTCACCATCCTCACCTGAGTTATGCGTCTGCTTTTCAGGTAATTAACATCCCCGGGAAAGGTCAGGGTACTTTTCACCTCTGTCTGAACGTGGTTCTACATAGGTTTAAACTGAGAAGGAAAAAACATTTGAAAATACAAAGATATCCTGTCTGTGAGGAGAAGCTTATTTATGCCTTTCATGACTCCAGTGATCCAGAGCTGGGTAACACAAAACCACGCGTAGCTCAGACACGAGATCGAATCCCGCCTGGGCACAAGAAGCGATTCATCGTCGTTCCTGATCTAGGCGGCTCCCAAGTGCGTCAGGGTGGAGCGGAGAATACAGTGCAGTGTGGAAAGGCTGTGGCCTTGGAGATTAGGCGTTCGGGAGTGGGCCGAAAAAGTGGCTTGGAGCCGCAGGGTACGAGTGGGGCGCCGCGAGCGCCGCGTGTGTCAGGGCGGGACGAAGCAGGACGAGGTGGGACAGGACGGGACAGCATGGGACGGATTGGGATGGGCAGGTTGGGACGGAGCGGGACGGGGCAGAGCGGACGGGATGGGGCAGAACAGGGCGGGACGCTGCTGGTTGGGACGGGACTGAAGGGGGCGGGGCGGCGCAGGTGGCGCAGTGCAGTGCTGTGCGGTGTGGACCAGAATGATTGGGGCGAGGAGTGTAGTGTCAGGCAGGGGGGATGGGACGGGGCGAGACTAGGAGAGGCGGGTGGGACGTGGCAGCGAAGCAGAGGGAGGGGCGGCGAGGCGGCGGGGCTGGCGTCGCGTGCCAAGTCCTAAATCGTCGCCAACCAGGTGCTTCCGCGCGGGCAACCGCTGCCGCAGCCGCAGCGGCGGGCGGGGCTGCGAATAACCTGCGCTGCTGTCGCGTTACACAGTGACCCACCATGCAGAAATGGCGTATATAAGACCGTGATTTAGTACTTATTTGAGAACGATTTGGAGCACAATTCCTATGTAATTCGAATACAATATCAAATCTTCCAAATTTATTTTCAACACTTCAAAATATGGAAGATTAGTCATAAAGTATTCAATGTGTTAGTGGTGTGAAATTTCTCCAAATTTCCAGTTTTAAAATGTAACTATCTAAATTATATTAATGTAACTGGTGGTTGAGCCTTTATGAAAGAAACTGTTTGATAAAGCCGTCTAATCGTATTCATCTCCCAGTAATGATTTTCCACTTATTCCAAAATATTTGTGTGCGTTAGCATTAACTTCAGATTAAGGTTGAACACATTTGAAAAATAATAAGTCAATCATTACTTATATATGCTTTAATTTGTGACAGATACTGCGTATTGAATAGCTTTTAAAATTGTGATCAAACAATTGAACTAGCCCCCCCCCCCATATGTTTTCAGTTAGGTAAAATTCCTTGAATGTAAAAGTTTTAAACATATTATATCAGTCATTTTGAATTTTGAAATTTAGATGTCATATTGGAATTAAGAAATCTTGGAATGCTTAACATTTCGAAGTCGTTGCCCAATGACGTTGTGCTCACTTCCTTCATTTTGCCCATTCTTCTTGCGTTTCGGGCCACTGTAGGCCGTGTCGGGCGTGTCGCGCGGCGCCGCTCAATCTAGGAGGTGCCCCGCTGGCCGGCGCCTAGGCGGGCGGTCAAAGGAGACGGCCGCTCTTCCTTATTCAATGTCACGCTTTATCTCGCCGCCCGGCCGGTGATTTCTCTCTCGACACGCCCCCTGGCTCTAACGCACGGACGGGCGCGCAACCGGCCTCGCAGGAGTCGGGACGTTGCGACTTTTTGGGTAGCGATATTGTTGTAATTAGTAATACATACTCGATTTCGTTTCTCGTCACAGGTCTTTAAAGAAATTATTTATTTCCATTGTGCATTCATTTTACCGAGAAGAAATAATATCATATCTTGAATTTTAAAGCGTGTGTTATACGTATATTTTTCTAGTATACGTATCTCGGGAACTCAGACATCGTAAACCTTCATTCATAACCTCCTAAAACTATCATTTCATTTACTATTTTGTGAAACTTCTTTCTTTATAACGAATAATTTAAATATAATGGTTATATTTATAAATTTTTTACCATTATCAGACTTAAATTGTTCATTATAAGAAAGAGGTTCCTTAAATTAGTAAGTGAAATGACAGTTTTCGGAGGTTATCAGTAAATTTATACAGAATTGAAACATTTAAGAGGGGGAATAGAAGCTCTATGTTTACGTTTGAGAGGTAATTTTGTTCAACAAAGAATCAGTCTAGCATACACCATAAGTGATTGAGTACCTCCCCCCCTCAAAAAAAAAATAAAACCCTCAATCACGATGGCACCTTACATTACTAGTGCAGGAAAAGAAGATAAAAGACGTACAGGGGAAGCAACATAGTATTGAAAGAGAAAAGAAAAACAACCAGAAGAATGGATCATAAAAGAAGACAAATGAAGACATATTAAGGAAACTGAGAGGGAGAAGAAACGAAAAGGAAGAAGAAATATGTGGAAAAAGTAAAATTATTACAGTGGTGATTCATTGTCATTATGCTATGTTTAGAATACAGTTGCACTTCACATAATTATATAAATTCAATTTCAACACCAGAGAACTATAATATACTATAATTTAATATTAGCAGTAATTTAAAATATAATAATGACTTATGCTAGAACTTTATAAAAGTATAAATACATTACAAAAACAATTGATTTTTGCGGAAGACGAAAATATAATAATAATAGTAATAATAATATTAAAAATAATAGTAATAGTAATAATATAATAATAATGATAGTATTAATAATAATACTAATAGCACAGTGACCAAGAAACCACAAATATATGCATTTAGGCTTGAGAAACTCTTTGCAAATTCTATATTTTAATAAGAGGCCGTACATTGATAGAATATAGTTGTGTGTTTTTTTTATTCCTATTAGAAAAGTGTTCATGTTTTGTTTTGTTGTGTTTTGTTTCGTTTCTTCTAAAATAAGTCGGTGTAACTATTGTAGATTCATATCCTGACCTAAAAAATTAAGTATACTGTATGTGTTGGTTCCATACTGTCTTCAAAAAGATGCAGAAATTAGATAAGAAAAAGTAAGTGCGTTTTAGGATACGTGCGAGTATTCCCATTGCTTAAAAAAATTGTATGTAGTGTAGCGCATTTCCATCTACCAGGTTTTCGTGTCCAAGGTACTAATTTGCATGTTTATGTGTCTGTTTTCCTCTTTTTATCTGTCAATTTCAGGTCCTCGTTTCACTGTGCTTTCAACTGTTGTCTTTGCCGTGTTGCATCTGGAAGCGATTCATTTTGTTGATGGTGGAGATGATTCAGACACATTTGACGTTTCAAATAATGAAAAATATGACAATTTTTAGTCACATTTAAATACAGAGATAGGGTTAGTAATAGAGAAGTTCTTTGAAATTCAAATGATTTTGTTGTTTGTTTACGTTTCTCTCAGTTGTTTTTTTTAGCTTCGCTTGTCATATGTAGGTTTTCTGAACCTCTATTTCGCTTCTTTTCTTTTCGTAGGACGTTGAAAACAATGTTTGGGAATTTGGTTTTGTTCCAAATTGTAACGTTCTCTTTTTTTCATTTATCTTTATTTTATTTTCCAGACCTTATCATTGTTTTATTACTTCTTCACAGAAAACCCTCTTCTCTCTCTGTTTTTAGACTGAGATGCTAGAAATGTAGTGTTACAATTTATTAATATTGGTAAACATCAATTCTTACCAAGAACTACGAAAAGTGATTCGACGACCTAGTGAATTCCGGGAATAAAAGTCTTGTATGTTTCGAGAAAGGAGAAAAGAACATTAGAGTTAAAACTTTAAGTTTTTTTTACAGAAAATAAACGAAAAATTGTGATACATTAAAAATTGTTTCTTCAGTTATATTCGAAAGAACATTTGGTTTATATTTCATTTGAAAAAAAAAATTTTTATAAAAAATATAACAGTGCATTTCTTGTTCTTTCTACAGCAGCGATTCCTTTTGACAAAAATGTTTTTTTTGTCGATTTTGTATTAATAATAATTTGGATTGTGAGAAAAGATTAATTCCAACAATTTGTAAATAAGTATAAATTGTTAATTTATTGTAAAAGATTAATACTACTACTAATAATACAATTAATATTAATTCTCACAAATTTTAACTATTAAAAGAATTGACTATTTCGGCCGGGAAACGTATTTCCACGTAGTCGTTTAACTTACAAACTCAACAAGACCGTGGAACTTTTCCCCCTTCCACCTGATGAAAATTCTGACTCCGGCCATGCGCGTGAGCATTCAGAAATCTCCCCCTGTGTGCGGAGCGGGGTCAGCGACTGCACCTTCCCCATTGATTGGCGCTGGTCGCAGCGCTGTGTCCGCGCTTTGCATCTGCGCTTCCGCCGCGTGTCCCGCCACGCGCCGCCCGCGCCCGCGTGCGTTCACCCGTGCGCTGCCCAAGCGTAGGTTGTCGCCGGCTCCGCTCTTTCGACGAAGCGCAGTCTTTTTTCTTTTTCATCGTTCCGATCCAATTTTACGGCTCTCGTTCCTAGTAGGAGTAATAACAGCCGGAGGGAACCGTAACAATTCCAGGAATGTCTATCACGGATATTGAATTATTGATGGAGAGGAGGTACTGCGTTGTTGGGCCGGAAGTTACGGGTAGAAAATGTTCAGTTTGGCGAGCACTATTATAAATGCCGTTGTTCGCACGAACTAAGATGAATTCTTCCATTAAGATGAGAAGAGAAAGCTCAAAGTTCATTCCTCGAGAGATGAAAATGTTTGTGAAATCATTCTGTAGTTGCGTACTTCTATCACGGTTTACGTCACGAATACACTGACCCTTGGGTAATATGCGTTCCTAGTGAATCACTTTATCTAATATCCAAGAACGTTCGGATAAAAAAAATGTTTCTTAAATACTGCCTGTATGTGGATTTCAATATTTCATTTGACTTATGTTCCTTATATGTCATTCTCTTTTATATAATTTACATCAACGAATCCACCACAATCAGGGGAGGGAAAGACGATACGGACAGTAGTGCCCCTGGATATCTAACGTCATAACTTATTAATCCTGATGGTAAATTATATTATTTATTCACCTTATCTTGTGAACTCTCTTGCTTGAAACATCTCCAATGATTATGAGACATCGATATATATTTTTCATTGTGTTAATTAATTCTTCTCTGAATAATTGAAAAAAATGTACCCTCTTTTGAATCATAAGCACATCCTCTCTGGAAGTTAAAACGTTTCTTCACATTTGACAAAATGACACATTTTCTCAAACGTTGTAGTCATTCTTAATACTCACGCCCATTGCTTATGTTCTGGCCTATTATATTAGAAACTTTTTCAAAAAAAACTTAATTAATTAATAATCGACAAAGCACTTGTGATAAACGAGCTCTGACTTTTCAGAACTTCTCATATTGCTGCCATCTTGCTTTTAAAGAAAGCCGTCTTAACAAAGAGGGTCGCTGGCGCGGGCCTACAAATAGAAGTTTAAGAGTTTTTGAGATGCTATAAAAGTAATTTATGGAAGGTTTTACCGAAACAGGTTTGTTTTATTACTTATGTTATGACATAAGTAATAAGTGTTGTCTCCAATGAGTCCATTAGCTAATTTAATTATTCATTGGAGGTATTTTTTCGCAAGTTGATGAAGCGCTCATGCCATGAAAACATTTTGTATAATATTTAGTTTTACTTGGTTGTATTCGGTTATAAGAGGATTTTTTATGCGATGAATCTACTGGTATGTGAGATTTTTAACTGCATGGTTGGAAATGCAATCAACGGGACGTTAGCGTTATTGATTGAAAACCGAGCTATTAAATACACTTAAATTCCGTGAATAATACAATTTGATTTCATTTACAATTTGCAATAATGAAAAATAGTTTTTGGTTTAATTTTTTATTTTTTTTCTTAATTTGTTTAATCTTACCAATTTTAAGAATAGTGATGTATAGATGATAAATCGCCCGTCATATTGCATGTTTACCAGTACCTAATAATTAAACAAACTCGGGGCCTTCGTACGGTAATAATTAGGAATCGTTCAAATTTAATTAGAGGATTGTAGTAATAAAATAATGTGTTTTTGAGAAGTCAAAAAGTTGAAACTAGAGCCAGAGTAATTCTTCTGATACCGTCTAAAACCCACGGTATAAGCTTATAACTTGAATCGAGACTGCAAACGCGGAAAGGTCTGCAGGACACACCGGAAGAAGCAAGTAGAACCAAGGAGCTTGGGACAGTAACAAGATAAGCGTCAGTCACAGTAAGCTCACCCCTATTTCTAAACATTTCGTATCTTGCTTTTGGTCGAAGTTTGCCTTTTACTGTTACTTCCTGAAGCTCTATACAAAAATCAACAAACCATACGTGGTTAAAACATAAGTTACACCAAAATGTAATTAACATTAGTAATAGCCAGAGTCTTGCTGTGGCTGATGTGTCGTATGTTGATACTGCCGTTCAATTAGTAATTGTATTATTTGGTTTGAAAAGTCCTATCTTTTATTATAACTGAGTAAACTTCCTCATCCTCTCTTAGTTGTTGCTGTTTGTGTTGATCTTCTTAATGTCTTATCTTCATTTCTAGAAGCACCTAAATATAATTTAAATAAATAATGTTTATATGTTTTACAGGGTACTTGACATAAAAGTTGATAGAGACGAGAGAGCTCCTAAGCAATTTACGAAATCAAAACGAATCCTCAATTTAATTCTTATCGATACCATTAGAACTGACAATAAATTGGGATGCCTTAATTGCAAAGGATCTAAATGAATGTTTATCACATGCAATGAAATAAAAAAAGCTCTATTGGTAAATTTCGTGAAAATCAGGATTGCATTTTCTTTTGGGCCTGTGGTACGCGCGTCTCTCAAGACAGCATACCTTTTCTCGCCGAGAGTGCCATTTGCCTGCGGGTCGACCCCGCCAGCGGCCGGGCGCATGGGTGGGGGGGGGGCGTGTCCGAGGCCGGAAAAGTCTCCTTTCTCGCAGCCTTATGGCCAGAGAATAAAACGCGCCTCGGAGTCAATCGCAGATGGCATCCGCAGCCTCTCGCGTCGACTGTTTCTTTTTCCTGCGGCCATTCCAGCGCCACTCCCGCTTCTTCTCCTTCATTTGTTTTCTCGACTGTCAAATGCAACCTTTCCTGTGGAGCTCCACACAATGCCACCGCGACAATGGGACGCTTCTTTTCTCCAGCGATTGTTTGGCGGTTTTGATGGGCGTTTCTTCTCCCTTGCGAAGCGACTATTTGATGGGTTGCGGAGTTGGGGTGGATGGAAGTGAATGCGACGATGGCGATGGTGGCTGTCTTGGTGAACGCCATCTTTCAACGGTCGAGTTAACCAGTAAAAAAATCACACATTGCTATTTTCGCGGGTTTCGAGAGTCGCCTTATCGAGGAACAGGTCAGGCGTGTCGGCCAGAAAGTTTCCCTCTAATGGAAAAAGATAATTTCTGTAAAGAATGGTGTGCTATCTTACATTGAAACGAAGAGTGAGGAAACAATTTCAAAAATTACGGTATTTATGTAGGTAGGTTATGTCATGTGGCTCCCACATGACATAACGTAAATACTTTCTATTTTTATCGTCAAATAAATAAAGAGTAAATCAATAAACCACAAAAATATTTTGATGGTGACGGTGTGTCTTTTGCATATGTAATGTTCGAATGTTCGAAAGTGTGTTGTTAATGCATACGGCGATGTGTCTGCAGAGACACTGCAGACTCTGTGCAGTTTTACGTAGATGCTGAATTGTATCTTATCTTCAAAGCTTCAACAACCAAATGTCGTTGCCATTTGTAGGAACTACTGTAGAATTGCCAATTCTGTGATGGCATGGAATTTCGCATTTATTGCACCGAATAATGGGGTAGTACTACTGAAAAGAGTAATCAAGGAGACGGACAATGTCCATTTGTGATAAGGCACGAAATCAAGATATCGACATTATTTCTCGAACGTACACCGTTGCAATTTCTTACTAGGCAGTGGAAGGTTTTGAAAAAGAGAAGTCGAGCATGCGCTCCGTCATGTGTTCTTCAATCCAAGGCAACTCTTGAAATAAAACAAACCCTTCCAGTACCCCATCATCGTAAGACGTTCTCTTCTACCCGTCGCGTAGAACACGGACACGTTTGTCTGAAGCAAACCATAGAACAGGTTGTCCAAATACCTCGACCTCACTATCTGTGAGAGTCGGTTCACTCTGGTCGCAGCAAGAGGTGACGTGTTCCGTTGGCGCCACCAGCGCCACAGTCGACGTCGCTGTTGCCACCGCCACCGCCTCCATCGCCACCTCCTCCGCCTCCACCTACGCCTCCGCCTCCGCCTCCGCCTCCG
>BOPP01000061.1:206477-262630 GCA_017312745.1 Gryllus bimaculatus
CGCCTATTCTCTCGCTCGCTCACTCGCCGAGTCGCCCGCCCGCTAGTTCCCCTCCCATTCGCTCGTCCGCCCGCCCATCCTCCCGCACAATAAAACTGCAGCGGCGCTTCGCAGCTCCGAGCGGACGCCTGATATAAAATGCAAATTGCCACACGGGCGCGGTGGGCGCCGCGCTGGGGCAAGGGGTGGGAGCCTGGGAACGGCCGAATCGTTTAGAGGGGGTACCAGGATCGTCGGCCGCCCCCAGCCGCCCGCAGCCGCCACCGGGGATAAGCGAACGGGAGGGGGGGCGGACGAGGGGCGGCACGAGTTCGTGTAATGAGCACTGGCCATTAAAAGTCGATTCCCGATAGCTGCCTGTCGCTGTATTTACTTTTATTTTACATGTGAGTGGTGGTATGTCTGCCGGGGTACTGTCGTGCGGCTATTACAATATATCTAAATATCCTGCTCGTGTGCGCTTTTGCAGTATTATTTTGCGAGTCACGGAGGAAAGAACCTGAAACGATGGGAGAAAAGGAAAACGAAGAGAAAATGATAGGAGACAGAACCTATGAGGCATAAGTGTTATGAAAAATAGAGGTAAAAAGGAAGGGCAGAATGGTTGATTTTGAGGAAAGATTGAAAATGCATTAACGGATGGATCGACGAGAAGAAAAACGAATTGGTTGATTGAATAGAATGATATCAACAAGAGATAAGTCAGGCACGTTTGACGTTCAAAAGTGGTAAAGGAAACCGAATGTAGTAAATGTTGAGCACAAATGGTAGAAAGAGAGAGGACCGAAATGCTCTTTCCCCAGCGAGTGACCACTTTTTTTTGTAGAGCGAACTTTTAAATATGGAAATATGGAAATGGCGTTCGGGAGATGAGGCGCGGGTCGGCGTATTGCTCTCGGTGCTCTGGCGTTGCGTTAGAGGCGCGGCCTACGGTGCTGATCCTAGTCAATGCATCAGGAAGGTCAATGTGATATCGATTGCTCCAGGCGGATCTGTCTTGCCTCTTGTTCATTTCGTCCTCGCATCGCTATAGGGATGTGGTTATTATCATTACGTTTTTCAAGTGCGTATCAATATAAAGTTTATTAAGGTGGTTCATTTCTAATGACAATAAACTAAGCGGGTAAGGTTTTTCCCAGCCAGGGGCTTCAATTTGCTGAATTTGATTGACAAGGTTCCGATTAAGTAAAATATTATAACATTTCGTCAATCATTCCTAAATATTTTCGGAGCATTAAATTAAAATTGTCGAGTTCGCAAAAAACGAATCGAATTGTTATCACGGTTTGATGTTACTTTTACAAAGTTTCCCACGCTGGTAAGGCGGCTTCTCTAGTGTTTTTATTCGCGGTTGAAACGGCGTGGAAGTATGTTTTATTTCAGTAGGTTTGCAATTAGTCCAAATTATCCCGAAATGCGCCACTTCACATTATGAAACACTGTTCTAGCACCAACTGTTTGTGATCCGAGTTTGAATTAGAAGATTGTATCGTCGATTTTCTAATTAGTTTGACTCGAGTTTACAGTCAATCGTATTTGACCATTCCAAACAAACCACGAACTTGCCCATTTCCAGGCAATGTATCACTGGATTCACGAACATCGACCGAATTAGTAATAGATTTCAGGTATATAAATTTTAATCGCTGTCCTTTTACTCTATGTTCCTTGGTATTATCCTAAAGACGGTAAGTAGACAATTATTAATACAATTTGTTGACGCTCGCAGAGAAGTAAATATTTGTTGCAGTTTACACTTGTAAATGTGCTAAATTTTCGTTAGTACCAGAGGTCCACCAGTTCGTTTGCGTCTGTATTAACGGGAATTCAAGGGAAACTGCTTTCCATTTCAACAGTCTTGAATTGTAAGGTTCGATTCTTACTTCTCACTCGAACCGCCTAGCAAATCACTATGATCCAATCCAATCCCGTGCAGACAGGCGGCATCCGGTATTCTGTAACAGACAGAAAAATAAAGGGAAACAACACCGCGCGGAAGCAAGGTAATATTTAAAAGAACGTTGTGATTCTCGGAGCGAATCCAAGTTGTGGCAGACAGATGGAAAGGAACATGGCTCGAGTACTGTACGTCACCTTCCCAAACGCACGGCCCGCTTCGTCTACGCCTGCCTCGACTGACTGTCAGCGCTTTTGAAGCTGCAGCTAAAAATTCGTTACGTCATCGACTGAAATGCGAACAGACAAGCTAAAAATTTGCGTGACTTGTAAGAAGGAAACTGGGTGTTCTCACAAACGTAGACAGTTTTTTGTGGGTGAACATATAAATCGGTGTGCAGGTTGCGGTATACTGCGCGTGAACACAAGTGTACTTTATTACTTGGAGTCTGACGTGTAGATCTGTGTGTTGTTTGTGTTTAACGAGTTGTAAGTTATTTTATTCTCAGGATACTCCTTTCTTTTTCTAGAAGAACTCATAAACAAGTCGAAAGTAACAAGCTGAATATCATAATCACCGGAAAATGCAAATTGATTCAGTAGGGGTGAGCATACTGTAAAAGTTAGTATCCAAAAGAGCCGTGAACTGTGAACTGTTTTTTTTAGTATGAATTGTTCTTGTCAGTAAATCTATTATTATGTACTCGTCGGTTTTCCTTTCGGACAAAGTAACATTTCTTGGGATTTTAGCAGTAGTGTTTGAGGATGTGTAACATTCGTCTTTCAAGTAGTATTGACAGCTCTGCGAGTGTATTAGTTCAAGACATCAGAGCTTGTTTATCAAGTCAAGACAGGTTTATTTGATGAAAACTTGTCTCCTGTCCTGCGATATTTTCTTACAAAATCGTGTTATAAGAATATGAAGAATCGTTGACGAAAGCACCTTACTGGAGAGTAGACATAAATTGAATTTACGTACCCGTAGTTTGGCATGCTGAATGTTTTTTAATCGTGTAAAATTGAACAGATTGAAAAGTGAATCACAAGGTTTGTATTAGAAGCTTGGTATTTTTGTAATTGTATTGTACGAACTAGTTATATTTGGTAAAAAAGCGAAAGTTTTCCATATTTGAGTTGGAAGATATTTTATATTGAATAAAACTTTATTTTATTATATCACCATTATATCTAATAAAAAAAAGACACAAGTAAGTATTTGAAACGAACCTCTCTTCTTCATAACAGGAATCACCAATCATATTAAAATGTTTCAAAAGATCATCATAGTAATAGCCATCAGAAAAAGAAAAACAAACAAATTTAAAACAGGACTCCTGTTAATTGAGAAACTCAAATGACGTACCCTCCACAGTGAGGTCTTGCGTACTGCATACATACATCCTCATACAGGAACCTCATACATATTCATCCATGCTCACACGCGACAGTCCTTTGTGAGTAGTGAAAAGTGCGTCTACTTAAAGTGATCTCAATGACACTCCTCATGGATCGGACGCCATCAAAACAGAGACGGCGAAGATTCATCCGGTGGAGAAACCAGAGTTGTTTTTTTTTCCTGCATGAGGTGAAGTGACTTTGTAGTATTAAATGCACCCCCCAAAACAAAAGAAAACTTGGAATTTTTCTTTTAAATTATTTTAACCCACATCGATTTTGTTTTTTAGCCTATTGAACTTCTCTTAACCACTAACACAGATTTTGGGGCTCCCTGGGTTTGGGTTCATCAGAACATGAAGACTTTAGCGACCATCCCCTAATAATTTTGGTGTGAATAAAAGAAGGGATGATTCTTCAGCCCTTATTATGTTCAACATCAATCGATTTTGTCCTGAAGACAGGACATTGTAAGCGTTAGTCTCAAACATATTTCACCCAAATTTGGATGTCATCCTTAGGTGGCGACGCATCTAATTTCAGGACTGGCAGCGCGGTTCTGGCTGAGCGGCATAATTTTAGACCAGTGGCGTAACTAGGGGATGGGAATAATACACTTCTGCTATGGTGTGTAAGAAAAGATTTATTGTTGAGAGGGAAGGATGGCAGTCTCAAAAATGCAGGCCCGCAGAGAAAATGTATTGACGCTTCTTCGACACGTTTTAGCTATTGCTCATTGCGTTATGCTTTATAACAATAGATGTTTTTCATACGAAATAAGAAAATGAATAATATATCAGTGAGCCTAGGCAGTTATGAGGCAATTGAACCACGGTACGAATCAAGGCTAAATAATTCTTAATAACGAGAGATGTTTTAGTATATATTCTGGTCCTTTGCGATGACTATGCAATCTGAGATTTTGAATGTGCTTTTCTTGAGAGTACTGAGAATAATCGCGTTTTTTGAAAATTTAAAACATAACCTAATACGAAAAAATTCTTTTTCGCGATAATTTACCTCTTACCATTCCAACATTTTTCGTTAATTTGTGCAAGAGTTGTGTATGTTGATAAGAATGAATTGCAACTATAGCACATATGATAATCAGTTTCTTAACGTTACAAACTCAACAGTTTTTGTTTATCGGCGGCCATTTTGTCTTGTAAGATGACCTTAGCGACACGCATTGTTTATGGATGGCCTAAGGTAGGGTTGTCAAGAGTGAAAATTCCTTGCATCCATGTCCGGCGAGAGCATAGTGCGACTAGCGCCCGTCCTGTCGGGTCCAAAACTCATTTATTGTAAACAGGTTCAGTTTGCATGTAAGACGTTTTTTTCTAGTACATTTAGAAGTTCAATATTGATCCAATGTGTTTCACTGCGTTATGTATGGAACTGCCTTATCTCACGCATGGTCCCCCCCCCCTCCCGTTTCTGAGCAGGCAGGAAGACTGCCGAGGTCAGCAATACGGGGAAGTCATGTGTAGATTGCTCGAATAATGTAAATATGACCTACAAATATAAGAAAAGTTGTGGCCCTCGAGACCTTTCACGTCTATCACCCGTGGTCTGAGGTAAGGCTTAAGGTCCGTCACGTGGCTGTTGGTTTCTTACGTTGCTTGCTATCTTACGCTAAAGCTCTGTGTTCAGCGGGGCCACTGGAACCACCTCGCCGAGCGCGTCCCGGTAGTCAGCGGACGGGGCGGTCGTCGGACAGCCGGCAGCCGTCCGCCTACGCCTCGACCACTTGGTACTTCCTGCCAAAGGTCACGTGTGGGCGGACTAAATACGGAGGCTGCCGGCGGCGTTGCGCGGCGCCGCGCTCCTTGTCCGACGGACGGCGTACACCGTTTCTCTCGGTTAACGAGTTGGGCCTGAGGAGAATTGAGCAGCCGGTTAGCCCCGGCGCGGCTCGGCTCGGCTCGGCGCGGGGCGGAGCGGCGGCCGTGGCCTTCTAAAGAGCTCCGTTCCCAGACGCTGCCCGTCCGCGCCGTTGCGGCCCGCCGACCGCGCCCGCGCCGCGTCTCGTGCGATGGTCGACAAGTCTGAGTACTCCTACAGTAGTATTTACGTTGCGTGTTTCTTGCCCGGTGGGAACGAGGGAATCACCGAGTGGTAGGAAAACAATCGAATTGCTCCATCCTTCTCGAATTTTTTAAGCGGTAGCTCTCCGTTCATACTGAAGTCTCATTCACAAAGCGAAGGCTGACGTAGAACTAGGACGGATACATGTGATTCAATACTGTTTCTTTCACAATGAACGAGAATGTAAGCGTCAAGAAAGCTAAGTATTATCGATTAAATAACAAGGATACACTGGGCTTTTGAGCATTGATTGTAAGCGAGGACAATTAATGTAATTTCAACAAAATGCATCCTCTTTCTGTCTAAACGTTACACTCTCTTTGAGTGATGCATTATGATTTGAAAGTGCATTAACATAAACATGAATGAATGAGTTTGCAAGCTTTCACGGTTAAGTCTTGCGTTTATGTTGACATTCACCGTTCTTGATAGTTCCATTGAATATCATGGCGCCAACTTTTTGCAATCGCCTCAATTACTTTTACATTTCATTGTGAATAAACTTTTACATTGTTTACATTAAGTCTTAAACGTTTTCAGGACGGGCCATTAACGCCGAGTTCGGTAGAGAATGATCTTGCATTCGCGTCCTCCATCACAAAAATACGGGGTTTTCTAATCGCAGATTGATATATGAAAAATGTTTCAACCTTTCCTGGTACACGTCTGAGAATCGTGCGGTGTTTTTAGAATCTCCTACAATCGTCAGTGGTATCTGAATGACCACTCTCACAATGGGAACAAACAGCTTTTCGGATGGCGTCGTGCTCCAGCTGTCGCTAACTAGGCACAAACAATTGACGGGAAGAGGGAAACAACTGAAGGAATTGTCCTCCTCTTGGTGTAATCGTGTATTTGTGGGGAAATTGAGAACGATGTTATTTATAAATTTAGGAGCATAGTGAGTTTACCATCATTGTAATCTTCTCCTCATTTGTTTGTCGCTATTTTCTTATTGTTCATTGGAATTATACGCGACAATAAATTGCCGAAACGATTTCATCATTATCCAATTCTATAAAATCAGGGGCAACTAGCATTGTGCACCCTCTATCGGTTAGCCTGTACGTGTTAGTCTAGAGTCGTGTTTCCCAATCTTTTAGACCTCGCTTTTTATATCTAGTTGTAATCTTGTGGAAACCACCTGTTTTGTGAAATGTAAGGACATTTTGGGCGAGTCAGCTCTGCACAGCAATTCCGGTATTTTACTTACCTTCGAGAAACTTAAAAACTGTTAAGTACTTAATTGTCGTTCCTGTTTTAAATTAATTAAAAAGTATTTTGTGAATTTGTCCTTTGAAATGAGAGAAAAAGTCTCAAAAATGAAATAGTTCTTTTTTTGCCACTTGTACTTCTGTATTATTTCTGCCGGGTTTGGGACTTCGAAATATTAGGTAACTCAATTGTTGTATTTTTATCTTCTGGTTTGGAAAATCGGTAATCCACTATACGACTTCTATTATCCTAAATGTTTTTATTTGTGTGCCTCTAAAAATTAATGATATTATCAGTTTCTTTTTTTTTCTGTATTTCCCATTACCTCTGGGATTTTTATACCACTTGGTACAATAGAACTCGAGTTGGGAAACGTGATCGATGAAGATCTTTTGGCGTTAAGATCTTATGTAGTATTTAATTACTAGTTTCAGCTAGTCGGCCTCGTTGACCCAAGGCTCACACTATTGTCCAAGTTCGCCGTGTTGAAGGTTGTGAGTTTGGATTTTCTTTGCCGGGAATACCTTACTCTCTCCATTACACGACATATGAATTTCGTATCATCCACAGTCATTGGTCAATTATCATTCATCCATCATATTCTTCATATTCTATTTCATACATCGTACTTGTAGGAAGGTAAAGAGAAACGTCTACACCCATCCGCCCGGGAAAGGACCAAAGGCGAAGACCTCACTTCTGGGCTCGGAAATAAGAATGGTATTTATCACCAGATTCGGCCAGAAAACCCTTACAAAAATGTTTTCTGTTGGGAATTATCATGAGTTTTGATAACAATAAAACACATTTCTTTAAATGGTCAACGTTTTAACTTTTACTAAGCCTTCGTAGGGCAGTTTCTTGAAACGTATTTTTATGCCTAAAAAGTATTCTGCTGTTCATGCTCTTTCACATAAACCATATAATGCACACTGTCCAAGTAACCACGTACTCACTTCCGGCCTTGCATTTTCAGCAACGTCCACATTACTGTGCAACTTTTTAATGTTGTAAATTGTTGTTTATTGTGACCTACGATGAAGATTATTTCTAATAAAATGAGGCCAAGAAGGGCAGCACACGAAAACAAATGCTTTGATGTTGTGTGTAAAAAAAAAATCTCTTTGAAATTTCGCCCTGGCCCCAGTGTCATTGAGCCACTGTAAACGCATTAGTGAGCTGCGTGGTGAGATCTCGGCAGCGCGTGCATGCTTTTCGCGCTCGTGACCGTCCTTCGCCCATTTGGGGGTCCGACTTTTACATAAACCACAATGGCTGTGCGAAAGTAAAGGCTGCCCGCTAAATTACGTAAGCATCTTCTTCAAGACGGCTTTATTTGTTGGGCAGCGTAGCGGAAAGTGTCCGCACGTGAGGTTTGCTATATGAACCTCCATAAACATGGAGGCCCTTACTCTCCCCTCCCTCGTTAATATGCCTTTTTTTATGGTTTCGTTTTTAACGAGTGTTGTTCACGAGCTGGTGATACTGTTGCAAACCGATCAGCGGGTGTATATCTCGTTTCGTTGTCATAAAATATACATCCTGCCAAGCCCCCTGTTCTAGGTACAAAACGGGCCGCTTTCTCTCTTACATACCTGTAACATTACATGCAAATATCTTCACGCTTTACTACATGTCGTTACCCCTTCACCGAGAGTCTAGATTGCTGAATTATTTATTCTTCTGTCTGTTCATATTCACTTTTACTGTGTGTACTATGGATTGAGATATGTAACATTCGATATTCGATTTCTGAATGCATACGTATGCGCCTGTATTAATACTGTGAGTTTCCGACGCAAGTACGAGCACATACGAGCAAGCAAGCACATACGAGGCGTTGTCTGTGTAGAAGTACCCTACCTGAAAACGTCAGAAGAGATTGCGAATTGTCGGGTTCTGATACGGGGAATTCATTCCAGTTGAGAATGTCTCACATGAAGCTTTTTTCCTGTGTTTCTCAAGGAAAACTGGAATTGCGCAAAACCAGTATATAGAATGTTTTATTCTTCAGTCACTGAATTTCGTGATGTTCTATTTCTGCTACCTGAAATTGTAAATAAAATATAACGTTGATTATGGAATAACATTTTCAATAATTTTTAATGAAAGTTCATTCCTAAAAATAAATAATTTTCCTGCATATATTACTTTATATTTTGTGTATTAGTTAGATGTGTTTTAATAACTAAATTTATTCATTGGGGTTGTTGACTCCTGAAATATTTTAATGATTTGGTAGTTATCCAAGTACCCTTCTTTCGAATTTCTCGGCTTAGGCTGCAAAAGTGAAACTGTTCTTATCATAAATGGCCCCTGAAATCCAACTTTTGATGCTAGTGGGCAACAAATATGTTTGGACAGTTGATTTTGAATTTTTTTTTCTTTTCGCAGGTACGTATCTCCTCACGCTTCTGAATGATGTTATTGAATGGATGCCATGTGGTGCAGAAGGTTAGTTGTAATTTTCTAATCGTAATACATAATTGTGAAACTGTTGTTTGTTATAGCTAGGAGGATAATTTCGAAAAGCGAAGAATAATTAACATACTCTCTTAACTTCGCGTGGTTAACTGAAGTGTCATTATCTGTATTGCTAAAGAGGTTATTGTAATGCAAAGGAAGTTCATGAGTAGAACTTGTTTAGCTTAAGGATACAATTGTAATATGGAAATAATATTGTATAATCTATTATTTCATTGTGCATCTGTAATTTATGCAAATAAAGGATCATTATAGATAATTGTCCCGTATACAGTGAGATCGGAAATTGCATTTTAAAGCGATAGATAATATGAAAAGAAACGTGGAAGAATTAAAGTGGAGTTAAGATTTTTTTTAAATTTATTATTCTGTTTATTTACAATCTGTTTTCTTAACAAACATTCAGTAAATGTTTTTGTTAATTATGCATTAATGAAAGCTAGATACATCGTCATGTGGGTTGTTTGAACCGGAATGGTAATTCCAGAATATGGTATCTTTTCAGTCGGTGTTCTTCCTCGCTATTATCCAGTAGATTGATGGCTGATGGATTTGGATGTTGGCTAACCGCTCTTGGTAGGTGGTGCTACGCTGAGTGATTTCTTCATATATTGTAGGTATCTTAAGTCTCGACGTAGTGTTTCATTGTTACGTACCACGGTGCATTGGCTAATATTGTAATACATTTGATTCGAATCTTCTGAGTATTTCAATATTTGATTTGCAAGCAGATCCCCAGAGTTGAATTCCGTAGCTCCAGATAGGCCTGATAATTGTTTTGTAGAGGAGTACTTTGTTGTCTAAAGAAAGGTTTGAGTGGCGGTTGATGAGCCATGATAATTGGGAGAATCTGATTTGTGCTTCTTTCTTCTTTGCAGTTATATGGTTCCTCCATGTAAGCTGTTTGTCCATATGAAATCCTAGATATTTAATGCAAGATAGTTTGTGCTAGGTATACATTGTTTAGCTGTACTTTAGGACACTCCTTTTTGGATAGGGTAAATATGATATTTTGGATTTGGAGGCATTTGCTTGAATACGCCATCTTTTTAACCATTGTTCTAGTTGGTTCAGGTGCTCTTGCAGATTTAGTGATGCTTGGAATGGGTCTTCATGCACAGCCAAAATTGCTGTATCGTCCGCAAAAGTTGCAGTTGTAGTACTTTCATTTGTTGGTAGATCATATGTGTATATAAGGTATAAAACAGGACCCAGCACACTGCCTTGAGGGACTCCTGATTTAATGGGATGGAAGGATGATAATTCTTCTTGATATTTAATTTGGAAGTGTCGGTTAGATAGATATGACTTATCAGTAGGTAATACGCATGGGGCAGAGTAGATTTAATTTTATACAGAAGTCCTTCGTGCCATACTTGTCGAAAGCTTGTTGTATATCAAGAAATACAGCTGCGCAGTAGCTTTTCCTTGAGTTAAGATTTGCCTTTATTTCACGTAGAGGAAAGTTATGCTTGATCACGTACAGTACTTAAAAGTCGATAACCTTCCTCGTTAAGATGAAATTCTCAAAATCACGTCTTTTTGGGCTTATTATAATTAAGGCGACACTAATTTCCATGTCCTTTTTCAAAATGCATACCATATATTCCTTTATACCTTGACACAGGTCCATTTCAACGTAAATGATTTGTCCGTGGCTTCTGGGAAACTAGTTTTATTTTCATAAGCAACTATCAAACTTTTCTGCTATATCGTTGTATTAATCATTATAATATTAACCAACAATGTGTGAAATGTCAGTAGTTTCATTAATCATTCAGGAACTCCATAAAACACAAAGCAATGAAACAAATTCGATTTTGACTGAAAATAGTGATATTCAATTCTGTTACTTCGCTTATTCTCATAATGCGGTTACCCAATGAAAACTCATTCATGCGCTTACGATCCAGCTAACGTCGGGTGACAGCAAAGCACCATGTAGAGACTGGCAGCCATTAATATTTGCTGTTAGTAAGTTTCACTATGAAACAGTAACCTTTCTGGTGTGTAAAGAATGGTTGAAGTATGTGCACCGTGAATAAATGGTCACGTCAAATTTCCTTACTTTTTAGAGCACAGCTTATCTTCATTAGTAATGATAAAGTCAGCTGTGTCAGTGTTACAAGTTACTAACAAGTGGAAGTGAATTTTATCAAATTTTGTCGATTTATTACCAAATCCCTTATTTGCTAAACCGTGAAAACTTCAAAAGTTGTGCCCTGAAAAATGTAGGGAGATTGGACTTTTCCACTTACTTCCTTGCTCATACTTATATCACACGCACACATATACACTTTTTTGCAAAAACATTTCATGGGGTTTATTCAACATTTTGTTGCTGTGGGACACTAGTCTTCCTGAAAGTAAATCGAAAAGGAATTGAACTGAAAAGGATTAGGTCGTGGTTGTTTCTATAAAGCTGGCGCCCCGATGTTTTGAATTTAATAAATGAAATTCCCTGAACATTTGATCTCCAGTGATACCGTTCGTTAGCGCCCGGATCGCACCGCACTTCCTCCCACGCGCTTGCGCGTGCTGCCCGTCGACCTCCCACGTGCTTCCTCCCTCTGCCTCGCGCCTCGTGCTCGCGGGCGGAGCTCCATAAATCCGGCGTGCAGCGCCCGGCCTCGTCCCCCGCCCCCGCCGGCCTCGTCGCCGGCTCCAGGCGCCCGCATCGCCCACATGGGGACGTCAGCAAGGGCTCCTTATCAAAAGCGAGCGAGCCGCGCCAGCGCAGCGCGACGCGGTGCGGCACGGCACGGCGCGCCGCGCGCGGCGCCCGCGTTTGCCCCGCCCGCCACCCCGCTTGGAGGTGTGGTGGGGGCGAGCACTGCACGCAAACTGCTTGCGACGCTCGCCCCCAGGCCCCGGCCCCAACCCCCGGAGTTCCACCCCGCTGCCTGCTACCCCCCAGCTGCGCCAGGGTGTGCCAAACGACGGTACAGGCGACACGCAAGGCCTAAAAGATGATTCGAAGACCTTGGACAAGATACGTCACAACTGCTACAGGAATAATCCTTCTATTCAGAAACGTTAATATCTCGACTTTTGGTGAAACTATGACTATATCTTGTTTATATTTATGATGTGGCAGAAATGAGAAAAGGCACACCTCGGGATATTATCGTTTACAAATAATGGGAATTTTGCTTTGGCTGGTGTGGTTCATCGTGGTAGTACCCAAACCCCTTCATTTGAAGATTTGTTCAGATCACAAAGTGATTAATTCAACCGTCGATTAATTACTGGCGTACGCCGTTGGTGAAGCGGAACAGCTTGATATGGCAGTCACTTCATTAAATGCTTTGTTAACGGGGACCCTCCCCCTTTCGATAATATGTTACTTCAAAAATTGTCTATTCATGAAATGCATCCACTCATATTTGCTATTGAAATCAATAGTTCTCACAACTGTTCTCTTTTCCGCGTAGCGCTGACCGTGGGTGCAAGCTTGCCCGACGCCTTCGGCAGTGCGCGAGTGTCGACACAACGCGGTGCATATGAGGAATTTAGAATATCGATTACTCATCGTTCAACACGTCGCTGATCCAAATGCAGTAACTGCGTCGATGAGAGGCATACCCAACAGCGACGGCTTATGCCTGAGTTGTATGCCAAGTACGTTTTCGAAGAGGCGTACATGAAACTTATCCTTAAAGGCAAAGCGAAATGTGGTTGTTAATAAAGATACCGACAATAATATAGTAATAATAATAATTATCATAATTGCTCATCATCATGCTGCTCTGATCAGTAGTTTTCTATGGCTTCTTCGATCAACACCATCCGAATGCCGGAATAGAATCTTAACAAATGGGCCACGGATGGCGCGGTGTCTTTCCTACCTCTTCCTGGTATTATCCCAATTACCTTACTTACATACAGCTGCACTTGCACTCAACTACCTCTCGGTCGGGAGCTTAGAGTTTGTTCCGGCTGGGCGTTTTGGATGAGTTTGGAGCCCCCTGGGACTCGTCGACGCGCATGGCCTCTACGCCCAAGTGCTTTCTCTGTGCCCGTCTGCACCACTCAGCACTCGTGCAATCTCTTCTTTGTGCTCTATCCCGTCCTCTGCTAGGCGATCTTCAGCTCCTAGCCCCTTCAACAACGTTCATCTTGTTTAATATATCCGCTCTTGATTTCGCATGTCTGCTCTCATGTTATATACTGCATGTCGCATCTTGCGTCTTGACTTTTCCCTTTTCTTGTAATGTCTTCAACGACCGTTTGTTTTGCTTTAGGTTCACAATTCACTATGTATCACTGAATCCTAAGTTATGGAATTCTTATTTTTTCAGCTGTATTCTTTTCAATTTTTCTGTATAATTTCTAATTTGATATTTCCTTCCTTGTTTCTTCGTGCATATTTATATGTTCAGACAGGAGAATTAGATGAAGATTGGAGATTAGATGGAGCCAACAATTTTTTAATCCAGCATTCTTAAGTTCGTATGTCATTAAAGGCAACGCACTTAATAAATGGTGTTGCCATTCGAAATTAAAAATTATTTACTTTACTAATTCCGAAAAATGTGTTACTTTGTATTCCCAAACGATAGGGAAAGTGTCCTAATTTTCACCTCATTTCAGATTCCACCTTCTGGTTTGTAAACTTAGTTCTATTTCTTATGCTGCTCATTGACATTTCAAACATATTCCCCACTATAGTTTATTGCATTGCGTTGGGTGTCTTCGCCTTCAGTTCGCATCCACATCCTTGTCATCGCCTTCGACATAGCACTTTCACGAACTTGGTAGGCCATTACTCCTTATACTCGCTGTACACCTTCTGGAGCCCTTCACCTCTGCACGTCTACGGCCTTTGCATCCCACAGCGAGGCTGCTGGGCAGGTCGGGGCGGGGAGGGCGGGGCGGGCGGGGCGCGTTGTGTCAGCGTATTCGGAGGCGCGCGTCTCAAAGAGGCCTTCCTCATCGCACGCGGTCGCCGCTCGCCCAAAGGGATTCTCCGCGCGCTCGAACGACGCTTGAGCGCCAGGCGGTGCGGAGGCGGGGCTGAGTTGACAGAGTGAGGAGAGGAGTGGCGGACGCGGAGGGGGAAGAGAGGGATGGACTGGCTTGAGTGGGCGGGGCGGGGGCGGAACGAGGTGAATTTGGCGGGAGGAGGGCGGCACAAGACGGGATCTAGCGGGGCTGGAGGTGAGCGGGGCTGGAGGTAGGCGGGGCTGGAGGTGAGCGGGGTGGAGGTGGGGGGGCTTGGAGGTGGGCGGGGCTGGGGTGGGGCGGAGCTGGAAGGTGGGCGGGGCTGGGGGTGGGCGGGGGCGGGGTGGGACGACGTGGGGCGAGGCGGTTCAACACGGGGCGGCGCGGGGCGGAGGAGGAGGAGGAGGGACCTCGTGTGGCTCATTTACGCGCATCGACGACGCTTGACGACCGCGCCGGGAAGGAGCTGCACTTTCTAACGATGGACGCACGCGGTGTCGGGAGTGGGACCAGAGTGAGAACTTGATTGATGCACCCATGAAGTGTTCAAGCGAATTATTGTGCTACATTAGCTTCAGAAAGGAACGAGGGCGTGGTTCGTTGCGTAATGGTAATGCCTTCCGCCGCTGAGGCCGGGTTCGACCCATTTCATGGGGAATTTGTAGACGACAAGAGGATCTCGGGTGGTTTTTGGGGGGGTTCTCTCATTTTGTCGGCCTCTCGTTCCATTTCTCCATCATTATTCATTTTCGAACATTGCCGTTATCATTTACTCAGGTAATTATTCACAGTTTGTAGTGACCTTCCATAAATTAATAATTTTCTTCGGATATCAAATTTTTGTTATAATTCTTCTTCCGCAAAATAAATTGTGATTTATATATTAATTGCGTGTTGGATGGGATATGGTGTATTGGAATGCATGTTCTCCTGTGGGTTTCATTTGCGAGTTTGCCAACAAAATGCTGCGGCAGCGATTGCAATGTGACCACACCATTAGTGGCTACATCAATAAATATGTGTACCATAGATAGAATGTCTGGAATAACTTCCCAGAATCTCAAAGATAATTTTAATTATGCCCGTACCATGAGAGAACATAGCACGTAAATATTTCTTTATATTTCGAACTCCATTACCGGGTATTATTTTTCACTAGTAATGCCGGTGACGACCAATTGGAAGGAAATTAGAGAAAGGCAATTAGTCGATTTTTTCAAATGTGTGGTAGTTGGCGAGGCAATATGATAAATAAAATTTTACTCGTTCAAAAATGTTTGGAAAATGACATTAACTATTAATATAGAGATTATAATGGCGACGTTTCGAAGATCGCTGTTTTCTTTTCTACGGATCACATGAATTGTGGTTTCATTAAGTCTGAACGTAATTGACTAAAATCAATTAATCTTACGATGTTGGTCTCACACGTGGAGAGTTTCATCCAAACCATCCACGATCGCCACTTTCGCAGAGACCCCTCACTATATCTTGTCGCAAAAACTCGCGCGCCGGGGCGTCTTGTCCCTGGAGAACACTCAGTCAATTAGCGCTTCCGCGTGAAGTTGGCAAACGCGCGCCCTCCGCGCCGTGCCGGTTCGACTCCCGGGGCGGGGCGCGTAAACACGCGGGCGGGAGCGCGCGCCAGCGGCGGCGACGCGCGACGCTCCCGTGACGCGGCGTGACGTCACCAGCGGCGGCTCCCACACGGGCGTCGCTTCGGGCAATGGGGCGCCACGCCGTCCATCACGGCGCCCGCGCCGCGACAGGGCCCCCGACGCGTCGCGCCGGCTGACTTCTTAGCTCAGAGTCAGCTGGTTCTGTATCCACGCTGACGGGTAGCTCCTAGGGTTCGAATCTCGACGGCGGCTGAGTGTATCTCAGAGCCAGCTGGTTCTATAGCCACGCTGACGGGTAAGTCCTAGGGTACGAATCTCGACGGCGGCTGAGTTTAGCTCAACGCCAGCTGGTTCACCTTTTTTTTTTGTATTTTGCTGGTTCTGCATGAATTTTTGATACTAACTTTCGTAGCTAGGTCGAATTCAGCCGCTATTTGGAGGTGAACTCTAGAGACCGGTTTCTCGGATTGGTGATATTCCGAATAATACGAGGAATGTCGGGAGACGGTCGTGACCCTGGAGTTTATCCCGGCTGGGGCGGTGCCTTGCTGGATAAGATACCTCAAAGGGGAAATTTCCCTCAAGCGAAAGTGTAGGTCGGTGTCAGAACTCACCATCCAGCGTGAGAGGAATACCGCCAACTCTCTGAATAAAAGGAATCCTCTACAGTGAAGACAATAATGCCCTTAGCAGTTGGTGTGCCCGGATATATTAATTAATCAAACAACGGACGCTTCGCCTTGCCTCCCTCCCCTCCGCCTTGCACTTGCCGCCGTGCCCCCACGCATCGCTCCCACGCAGCCGGTTGCCCTCGCGCGCGGCTAGATTAGCAGGAAAGGCAGATAGTTCTGCAGAACTCGGGTGTTCACTGTAATGAATTAATGTAAAGGGCGCTTGACTTGCCATATCTGAATTGAATCTACGACATGTCACCTTCTTTTCTTCACTTTACGGAACAATTGAGCGGATTTGATCACTTGGCTTCGTGGTTGCGTAGAAAATACTGGTAAACTACTGCAATTCGTACAAAGTACAGAGCTATTTTTTTGAAGAACTCACTTTTGTTTTCTTTTTTTATTTTCAAATGTCATGAAGCCCCGTAATGTTTGGTGTTGCTTTTTTTGTTGCCCCGTCATTTCAGTACAGCCGGTCGGAATCGTTGGTGGTTGTGGAAGGTTCCGCAAATCCATGATTTTTTTTAAAAAATCCGAATGTACTTTACAAGAACACAGTTTGCTTAAAGCTAAGTTTTTTTTCATGACTTGCATCCAGTTATGGAGAGGGCTAGAGGCTGAAACGCTAACCGAAAGAATGAATAACCATTCTTAATGTACGATCAGTTGTATTTTACCTTTTGGAAATGTTAACTGAACAAAAAAACGTGTACAGTCCAAAATTATTCCCTGTTGAATGCTATCATGTCGTTTAAAAAGTGGCCTTCTCTGTGTGGTACTTTATAATGTCTCCAACAGTATGGTATGTAATGATTGTGTATTTATTGTTTTCTAACGCTCATTCTAGGAATAAATTCTTTAAAACCAATTGCTGTATTCTCAACTTGTAACCTCCAGTTCTTTACGAACATTTCTTTGTGAATGAATCGACACATTGGTGAATAAAATACAAATAAAATCCTATAATACGTACATTTTAATGAGATTTTCGTTTAAAGTATCCTATACATGAACACAAACCTTACTTCTATGCGTAAACATGGGCTAACGTAAGTATGGTCCTCTATCCTTGGCTATCCAATCCATCTTTCCAAGAATCAAACCTCATTATTCTGGCAGATTTCAGACTACGGGTGTCTGTAACATTCCTCGCCGCTGGTCAACCGTCTATTCTGACCGCTAGCCTTCCCTCTCTGGCACGTAATCTTTACCTTCCAAGCCACTCCTAACATTCTGGTTTAATTTTCACGGGAATTGTCACATTCCTCGTCGTTGCACCATTCTGTCCAACCCCCCTAGAAGTCTTTGTTTGGCATATCTCTCTTTTGCCTCGTCGTTCTTTCGCAAGTCCTTCTCATTCCTTCGCATTGGCCTCTACTAACGTAACTAATAGAGATGGCAGAGCATCGTTCTCATTCATTGCTACCTTTCATGTTCTCTTAGAAAAATATACAAAAGAGTGAAATGCCAATAAAATATCATGGAAGACAACGGTCTTTTCGGAAGGGAATTACTCCTTGCTTATTCCTGTATGTAAGAGCTCTCCGTGAGTTATATTACTTATCGATTCCGTCTACATACTTGATTTCATACCACACTAAATTCATTTTCACCAAACGCAACTGTTTCTGTCATATATGTATGTATATTGAGCGAGTGTCCCTTAAATAGTGATAAAAAAATAATTTGTTGTTAAGAAGACAAGACGAATTGGACACAACTCTAGCTGTAGCTCTTACCCTAGCTGTGCTCTGCTCTGCTCCGTGCTCTCTGCCTGATCCCACTAGTCCCTCTGTCACTTCATCCATCCGTTGCGTTCCCCTCCGTTGAATACGCCCCCACGCCTACCGCCCCTCCTCCGCCCTCCCCCCTGGCCGAGATTAATTGGTCGCGACACTCTTTTGTTTCGGGAGCGGCCGCCCGCTGCGCCGCGCCGCGCCGTGCGTCTGTTGTTGTTTCAAGGGTCGCGCGTCGCCGCCGCGGCGTCTCCCGGGCCGCCGCTGATTTGTAGCACTTGTCACTTAGCGTCGCATGACGGACTTTCACCCAGCGGCTACCGTTCTTCTCTGCGAATGCGCCGCCCACTGATCGTCGTCCGTCTTTCTGTCGTGCGTCGGGGGAGGCGATTTGGGCCCGATATTCAGAGTGGTTTGCGGGTGTGTCCTGGCGATTGGAATGCGTAGTGGCCTGGTATATCTCACAGAATCGTTGTAGGTTTGAATTCCACCGTGGGCCTTACATTGACCTCACAGGTGAGCAACCGGAAGTTGATGTCTAGTATGATATGTTATCTGAGGAACTCCTTGTAAGGAATATTAAAAGTGCTTAAGCTTTTGGGGAATAATATGGGATAATAATAAATTTGAAAATTAATTCTGGAATATGTATTTAATGTCGAGTAGTTATCAAAAACTCTTTAATGCTCCAAAAGTCATTAAAAGTGTAGTAAATATGCCAAGATGGCAAATAGACTGCATAATTTTGAACGGAAATGATTACAAAAAGTGTTATAATGAAAGCGATAACGATATATGAAAACAAAAGAACAAGTTTGTTATTGGTGTCTTAAATTTAATAATTAGGCAATATTAACTCTAAAAAACTAGTATCAAAGAAAAAAGAACTTATAAAAATAAAACAGCTTAAAAGAAAAATGACTGCTCAATGATTTTTGTTACGAATAAGTTTTTCTTTTTCTACATCGCTCATTTCTACGAAAATTCTTGCTATTTCTCGACCAATTTCGTTCTCACGTGTTCGTGAATTGAGTATGTTGGCGGTTAAGTGCGTACCTTCGAGTCTGTTATTAGTATTCGTCGCGTGATTGACAGCGAAAAATATTGTGAAATGCAACAAGACATAATAATAGGGATGCTTGCAGAAATAAGATCCAAACTACGCTAATTACAGCAATTGAAATGTTAATGAAAACATTTACTTGAGTGCGTTCATCTTGACCTTCCAGACATTGCGGCGTAGTTACAGTGTAGCGTCAATTTTTATGTTGCAGTTGTGCAATGCCAAGATAAATGGAAATTCATATAGTTTTTAAATGATCGTCTTGGATGATAGTGTAAATCAAGGACGTACGTCAGAATCCTTTCTTTACTATTGCGTACTATTTTTTGTAATCGCGACCATTTGAAATATCTCCGATGATAACGCGGATGAATTGATGCCCTAATGGTAATGCATTGATGAGTGGCAATTGCGATTGTAATATATTTCTCTACCCAGAAAATAAAATTTTGTGTTAAATGCATTTTTTAGTATACGTTATGTACTTTCAGAACATAGAGAGCGCGCGAAAAGTTTCTAGTACTAGTTCTAAAAGTAAGACGACGCTGAAATGTTCAGGATTGCATTAGTACTTACTAATCTTCATGAAACATAGTATACATAATAAGTGATTTGTGTTATTTCCATACATGAATTGAATCAAAAGCAAGACTTTAAAAAAAAACACTATATGACGTAAAATTGATTTTATTTTTCTGAGGATTGCGCTATTAGGATTATTGGCCTCGAGGCACAACCTTCTCTAATCGCAAAATAAAATGACATTTTTACCACTCGTGTCATAAATAATTATTATGATTTCAATAGTTCTCAAATAACACTTTTTTTATAAAACTATTGTCGAACCTTAAAATATATAAAGTTAAAAGGTATTTTAATCTTAATATTTGTCATTATTCTGAGAAGGAATCAACATTTCAGTGTTGACATATCTTGATTTGAAAATTAAATTGTTTGTTTTGTGCGATTCTCTCAATACTCGAGACCATTCTGCCTTCAGTGCATGTTACAAAGTCAGATTCGTACGCAGATAATCCTCCAAACGTCTTGGCTTCTCATTTACGTATTTCATTTTATTATGTTCCATCTTGACAAAGAATGCGCATTGTCCGATATTTATGTCCTTTCTTGGAATTTACGAGGGACATTTTAAATGCAAATATTTTCGGCATCGCGATTTGGATATGGCTTCATGTTCGCAGATCACGAAATGCGTGTAGTAAGGTAATTTCCTGGAGATGTGTGCTAGCAGCCCCAGGGAGCGGGGAAAAGAGGTGCTCTGAACATGAAGGAACCGCAATTTGGTTTAGAGCCACAATTAACGATACATTACAACATGCCATTCTTCAAAAGAAAAAGTTAGGAATGAAAATATTCAGTGGATTCCTTTGGAATGTCTTAGTTCTATGATATGTAATCATAGTTGTTTTTTTGATGAATCGTTTTCATATTTTATTTCAATTTCTATTTTTATTTCAATTCCTTCTTTCAAATACATTGGGGTTTATTCTTCAAAATAATATTTTCCAATCATTTTGTAAATCTATTTCATTATGTTCAGATACATAATGTGTAAATTGTAACCAAATTTGTAATGGAGCTTGTTAGAAATGCTTGAAGATATTGCTTATTAAAACATCGATTTATTTTGCAGCAACGTTTAAAAATATACCAAGATGGGCTTCTTCCTCGCGAGTATCCTACGAGCTGCTTTTTTGTACATTTTCATTCCGAGTTGGTGTTTACTCTCTGACCTCTCTCAGTCCGGGGGCGTTGGGAGAGCTACCATCTGCTGGTGGCGTCTGATGAAAGGAATGCTTTGACGTGGTATCAGATACCCACAGTGCAGTCTCCATCTCTTTGTAAATGAACCAGCCGCAGCGGAGCTCTATTTTTAGCAGTCGGCGAGCTGCTGTCACCTACTCTGGGGTGGCCACCGTCTTTTACTCACTACTTCCACCGCAAATACGCTTCCAAACTCAGGGATGCGTATGTATTAAAAATGTTATTATTTCTTTCTCTATCCTGAGGGTTAATGTGACGGGGAAGTGGCCATTGGCTGGAGTTTCCTCTCCCATATCTATGACCCAGGTTTCCTTTCAAGCCTTCCCCCGGCGCAGGTCTAGGAGACCTTTTGCACATGCGCGCCCCGTGCGTGTCTCTTGTAGCGTCTGGATGTGATTTTCATTTTTCCTCTCCAGATGTCGGTTTGTGTTCATAATATTTGAACTGGTCGGGAGAACGTAATATTTCGTTACGACGGGCAATTTTTAGGTGTATTTTATTTTGCCGGGCACGTGCCTAGGATCTTTTTACATGCTACAAGTGTGACATGGAATGCTATGGATTTCCGCGCTTCGAAAATTTTTCACCTCAGGCGAGATAGAACTCGCAGAAGTGGGTTCTGGATGCGGTTATGATAGTCCACATATCATCATGAGGGCAAAAAAACTATTTAACCTTCGTTCTGTTGAGAATCTTCGACTATGGCTTCGTTAGATACCCAAGAACTCGAAAGAATAAAAATAAAGGTATTACTAATTATCATCGCGCAGAAGAAAAATCCAAAAACAAAACTGTTTCTGTTTTGACGAGAAAATGTAAATATTTGATTGTCTTTTATTATACTGCGCGTATCGACAGAATTATGCTACAGCACGGCTCCAATTAAGAAGCCGCCCGCGATTCAATATTTGCTATCCATGTGTTGCGTTATAAAACATCAACCTTTTTTGATATTCTTTGTAAGTAAAGAACTGTTTGCTGTATATAAACACTACTATTATTGCCGTGTTCGTAAGATTCGTTTATGTGCGAGTTATTTGAGAATATTTTGTAGGCTGTTTTTGAATACGGTGCGTGCTATATTTTAGTGAACCATTTTTTGTGGTTTTGTTCTGCAGCATTTTTGCTGATGCAGGCCACTAGTTAAACATGTTTACGTAGTATTGTATTACGTATTACGTAGTATTGTAGTACCTTCGCATTGCGTATATTATGCACTCCTATTTCGCATGTTATGCATACGTACTATAAATGTGGTAGAAAACAAAAAAAAAACTATTTTTCCTCTTTACGTCAGGAACACATCAGGCTTCACTCTTGTTTTGCATTGTAATATATTTATTAGATTTTTTACTCAAATTTTAATATTTTCCGGACATCAATGTACTGTTCAATGTAGCTTAAACTTTTGTAAGGGGCTTCTGTATTTGACGTTTTCCCACTAACTATTCTGGTCTTTTCGTTCAGCACCTCCATGAATTAAACTACATTTATTTGGGTATTGGCAACTATATGAATTTGTAAAAATATATCAGAATTTCGTAGATTTATGTTCTTCATTCGGCGTGAATGTACTTCAAACAGTAATATAGAACTTGCTTGGCGATTACACAATTGCTTTGTGACGTGGCATTTTAAAGAGTTCGTGTAATTAAAAAACAGCTTAGAGCCAAACTGCCGAATTAAAAATCATTACCATGCACTATTAGATACTTCTTCGATGGTCGTAAGTGGCTATTGGGAAAGACAGTCACAAAACTAAACTCCTTTACACTTTGATCTCAGGAAAAGATGCAAAAAGCGATGTAATTCAATGTTTTTCGTATTTTTTAATTAAATTCGATCGTTAAATCGGGGACTTACTTTTGACTAATTTATATATACTGAGTTACAGATTTACAACTCCTTAAATCATCACTAGTGTAAAGAAGAAATTTTAATTGAAAATCTATTCAACGAGGCAGTTTTTCCGAAAAGGCCAATTGGAAGAGTACATTATTAAGTCAACTACATTTTCATTTGCCATATCATATTTTATTTATACATTCTCGAAATTTTTATTCAGCAATATTTCATCGTTAAAATTAAATTATTTTATAATTACAAACGTTTGCTAACATTTTTCTTGGTACATCATACGTAATTTGAACTTCATTTGTATTTCACTAATATTATGTGGAAAATTTCATCGTCCCTACTCACATTCGCCCGTGCATCCTTTCCAGGCATACTAGTCCATTTGAATCACGGGCTCCTTTCTCCCGTTTATTTCTCCCTCATGAACCACCGCTCTCGGATCATTGCGTCGCGTCGTCCCGTCGTCCCGTCGTCCGGTCGTCCTGTCTCTTCCTCCTCTCGTTGCCGCGCCCACGCAGTCGTCGCGCGGCTTTTTCTGCCGGTTAAGTCGCTCCAAATTGTGTTTCCATTTGCGGCGTAATGCGGCCGCCCGCCGCGGGGCTGGGCTGGGCTGGGCTGGGCTGGGCTGGGCTGGGCAGGGTTGGGGCGCGCCGGGCCGGGCCGAGGCGAGGCGGCGGGGATTAGGCTGTCCCCGATTGACCCCCGCCATTTGCGATGCAGACGGCGCCCCACTTCGCTGCGCCGGACGTGATAAGGCGCCCAGGGGGTTTATCGCGGCGCGGCCGTGAGGCAGCCCCCGACCCGCGTGGGCGGCGGCGACCACCACAGTAACTCTCGGAACGGTGGAGGTGCGGGAAATTAGAGAACGGAAGCGATGGTGGGTGAAGCGCACGAAAAGCATCCGGAAGTCCGTGACGGTTCCGTCATTGTTACCGATATGGTGACTGTATGTTTCGGTGGAAATCAAGGTTGGGGAAAATTGTAGAAATGTTAGTTGTGAGGCAGATGAAATTGTAGTTGGACGGTGGCGATATCAATGTCTTGTGTCGTGGAGTGTGTGACTACCGGATTTTTTTGTCAGTGGTAAACTTAAGAATTTATCCTGAAATTCAGACGTAGGAGTAAGGTCTCACGATATAGTGAGTGATGTAGTAGTCGCATTTGCTGGTGTTATGACGGAGGAGAACCTAGTGTGCAAACGATGATGGTGACAGTCCTTTTAGATACTGTAGCAATAATCGAGGCTATTTCTGTGCTGTTGTTCTCACTAATAAAATTAATTACCAATTATATATGTTTCGAAATGTTTATTTCGCATAATTAGTACCAAAAGAGGAAAGGAATAATGATATGGAAATTGTGGAAGATTGAAGAAACATTCTTCATCAGTAGGAGTAAATGGTAATTAAGTGTTCTCGATGGCTCTGCCAGTCGTTTGCAGTGGTGACGGCGGCGAGCAAACTGTAGGAATGAAAGAAATTTGCCGAAGAAGGGGAAGTCTAGGAGTGTTCGAGTGTGGTCGAAGTACAATGCGGAAAGGTAAGCGCGAATTACAAAAGTGAATGGGTAGAAAGTGTCATTGTTTGTGAGCTCAACTGCTGTGTATCAGGTGGATCGAAACTTGAAAACTTAAAAGGTGTTGGAACATTTAAAGCAGGAGGTTGTTGAATTGTCATTAGCGTCTAGTCTACAGAAATGTTTCCATAATTAATGAAATGCTCGTCAGCGCTGAAGAACGCTCATCTGCTTAGATAAATAAATTAAGCTAAGATAATGGGAGACAGCAGTGGTGACGTTGTGACTTTGGAAGTGGCGTACAGTATGAAAACACTAGAATAGACGAAAATGAATGAAGATACGAAACAGATGCGATAATTGAGAAATAGTAATCTCCACTTAACATGGCAATGATGAAAAGGGTGAAACCGCTGTTGTTGAACCTCAAAACGGAAACGAAACATTAAACTTTTTGTTCATGTTTTGGCGGAGGTACGATAATTGCTACGCTTAGGCGTTTGTAATGACAATTTTGAAAGTAAAAGAGAATTGGTTCAGGTTGATAAAGGAAGGGGTAAGTGATAGAAACGCAGAAAGGGAAAATCTGATAGATCGTGTACACATTTGATAGCAAGACAAACAGTTGTTTTGAAGTAAAAATAAACAAGAAGGAATTTTAGTGAAGAACGCTATTTTTCAGAGTCAGTTACATACAATGAATAAAAATCTGAATTTATCGAATTTCTTTGATTTATCGCATCTTTTATTAGCGAAGAGTAAACATATATTATATTTGCTGCTATCTATTACAAGAACGTCCTGAATTATCTCTGGGGTGACGTTAATGACCACGATATCGTTAACTTCATTCGCCGTTTTATTTCCGAAACCCCATAGTCTAAACATTTTGAAGGTTATCTCATCTGAGTCACAACCGTCAGTCGCGTCTGCGAGAATCATCGTTAAGTTCTAGAAAATTCCATTTCAGTAATCTCGGAAAAACAGAAATATATGCCTGGCCGATGAAGTAATATTAATAGTTCTTCACATATTTCTCAGCTGTAGACAAGTAGGTGGTATTGAAGCTGTTAATGAAATATTACTTTTGTTGACTGTTACTAAAATGCAGAGAACCCAAATGCAGAGTGCCTCACATTAACAAGATAAGAACGAAACAAGGGTGGTTGAAGAAGTAAAGGTTGAGAAGATTCAATTTTCCTAATAGGACAGCTTTTCCACGTAAAAAGTGTAGTAATAATATTACACTACCCTTTGATGAAATACCATACATCTGCACTCAATGATATGTTTTGAGTTAATGTTTCATTATTTTAAGAGACGTTTATTATCTTATGTTGATTTCATCATTAGATGAAAGAAAGTGATAAATATGGCGCGCTTCTTATTTTCTAGACGTCATTCCATCTGTGTTTTTCTTTTTGTTACTATTCTACATGGAAAGAGCTGATAAGCTTTTTAGCTTTCTGAAATGAGATGATTCCTGATACATGTGGCTTTAGTGTGCGGCAATTCTCGTGAATACGTTTTGACAGTACTATTTCCTGTATTAGTTGAAGCAGCCAGAAGTATATATTCATAATAAACGAATAACTAAAACGTAACTGAAAGTAGGGTCTTAATTTCCAGAAATTTCTAGAAATCGTAACATAGGATATGTATTTTCGACAAGTGTACTCTCTCATCGAAAGAAGCAGTTATTACGATTCCGGAAAGTATTCATAAATTGCTAATTGCCCATTCAGTAAAGGTCCCCCTGTGCATTTACACACAAGCCGATGTGTTCCAAGAAGGTGGGGAAGGTAGGACTCCACCAAGCCTTCACCGTCGGCAAAAGGAGGACGTTGTGTGGCGAGCGAAACGCTTCAGCCACCTTTATCTCCAGGGAGGATCCCGACTCTCACTTGGAAAGGAGACTGAGTCGACTTCAGAACAGCCCTGAATGGAAACCAACAAATAAAAAAAAACCTATGACGGGATTTGAACGTGGATCCTTCAGGTCAGCCAGCATCCTATGCAGTCCACGCAGGCCGCAGCGGCTCCCACAAAAATTCATTACTTCGCCATAAGCGCTCCTCTGCCTGTGTGCTGCCGGTCGCAAGCTCGCGGATTCGGGTACTCACGACGTAAACAAACAATGGCTGACGCGTCCGCTTGCATAAAACATTAACGCATCGGCGTGAGGCAGCTCGGGGCTTCGCGTCGCGCTTGCATCCGTGACGCAATCGTGCGTGCGTGCGTGCCATCGCCATGCACACTCGATGCGTGCGCCCGCGCGCGTTTGTTCTCTGTCGCACCCGCTCGCAGCGCGGCGACCTGCGCCCTGGCGCTATTGGACACCGCAAACGCGGTTGTTCAGGGGAATGGCTGCCCGCTGGGTCAGGGTTTGAAACGTGCGCGGGTGTGTACCTAAGATACGTAAGGCCATTGTTTTTACTTTCTCGCCTTACGAATACTTCGTCAGAAGAGAAAGTTATGAAATCGTGCGGGAGGAAAGACCGAATTTTCGCCAGAAAACACTAATTCTTAAGGGCTATCAATATCCAGAAGCAAAATTAAACGAGGAAATCAATCTCCAGAAGCAAAATGAGAAGAATACAAGATTTTTTTTCGCAATCGTAGACTTTTCAGAAACAACAATACACAATACAATGTTTACATTAATACTATTCTCTTTATGGAAGTAATTTTGTGTTCGTACTTTAGCATTCATTTCTTAACATGTTTGCTTAGCATTAGTAGATATTGTTATATTACTAGTTAAACATCTTCGTAACTAATTTACATTACAATAAATTTGACGTTTTTTAAAATTATATTTGTTGTTGTAATTATTTTTTTCCTCACCTCACTGAATGTATTGGGAAGGGGAATCACCTCCAGCTCGGCATTTTCTCCGAGTATGAGAGTGCTTTATGTTTGGGAATATGATTTGGTGAATCTAATCTAACTCAGGAACAATGTCTATGACTATCTGTATGGAAATATAAAAAACAGACCTCCACATCAAAAGTGGGATTTGAAAAAAAAATAGTTTGAAAATTAATAAGAACCACTTTACTCAATCTTCATTTTCGTTTTGAGGCTGTCATCGCAACTGATCAACTGGCAAACTAGGATTTAACACCACAGGTAAAAACCCGTCTTACTTGGATCCTGGGCGTGTGTTTTCTCGACGTGAGCGAGTGATCCTGACTCTACGCGAATCCCGTGGGAGAGAGAGCGCCCAGCCGCCTGTCAATGAAAGTGACAGGTGGTGACAACCGCCCTGTTACCAGCTGCATAAAAATATCGTTGAGTAAGAGATAACGCCCATCGGCTGACAGCATAGTGTTGCTGTCATCACTCGTAACGTAATGGCTCATTTAGTGAAACGGATGGGTGGCTTGCGTTTGATTATTAAACTAGGTAGTGTTAATAAGACGGAAATATCTTTTGTGATTCAATTTTTGGTATGCTTAAAAAAGTACTGTCGAAATGGAACACTTGAGATCATATCGATGAAGTATCATAGTTGATGTGTTGTACGACTTCTGAAGTTCAAATTAATTTTGCTTATTTATTTATTATCTCGAGGATTATCTGATCTGAAAGTAGCATTAATGATGCATTGCTTGATGAATGCAAGATTGGGCTAAGAATTGTTTATTTCAGTAAACTGGAATATTTGAAGTAAATTTTGACCTACCTTCACAACATTATTTCACAATTAATAATTTAATTATTGATGTTGGCTTGCCTTTGCATGACCATGAAAAACAACCACTCACCGGGCAGAGAGATTACGATGAGTTATGTATGATGTTGGCCTCTAGCAAGCATTTTTTCAGTAGATCTTCGTAAGTATTAATTTTATATTTTGTTATTTTATCGATTGTTTTCAGTCAATACAGTCAAGTTCACGAATGAAACAATGGATTAATCAAAGGGTTACATCATAAACAACCTACCAAGTGAACAGAATAGATTTTACGGGTGGCATAGTGTTTTATATGTGAGTCTGGGTAGTGTTTTCGGGAGAGAGAAGTGGTTGATCGTTAGGAGGACACGCCCAACCTTGCAGCACAGAAACACGCTGGGGACTCCGCCCGTATGGGGCTAGTTCGATCAGGATCAAGCTCTTAACTCTGCGATGGGGTCGACGATCGAGGCATCGGAGAAGGTAGTCTAGAATCCAGCTCGAAAGGGGAATGAGGCAAGAGGGAGTGGAGAGAAGAAGGGAATTTTCGGTTTTGACATTGCAATGGGAATGATAATGAGAGATATTGTGGTGTTGTAGATGGTGATGGCGCTTTTGTATTTACGAACGCACTGATATTGACAATGTTATCGGTGGACTCGGTGAGAGACGTAGTAGAGCAGAAATGACGATACAGATGGAAACATTGTATTGGATGTTGTAGATGTATTGCCAAAGGGAGTGATAGGGTTGTGGTAAGAGTGTGAGTGGAGATGGCAGATAATGGCTTTGTGACGATGGTTCTGAAGGCTGTACGGGACAGTGAGGCGCTAACAATGGGCTGGGATTTTCGATGGCGTTCAAAATTGATGTGAAGATCTATTAAGGTTGCGTTAAACTCGTACTAGGAGCGACAGAAACAATAGAATTATGGAGAATACTGAGAAACTCTGTAGAAGATGATCTGAGTATGCGACGGATCTGTTGGGAATGGCAGTAGAGCCCAGAGATCGGGAAGGTGCCCGTCTGTGGAGAAGGTGGAGGAGGTAGTAGCAGCGGCGGCGACGGCGTGGGCGCAGCAGGTCGCGGCCGCACTGGAAGCTGTTGGAGGAGAAACACAACAGGTCCGGGATCGACCAGCCGGGGCCCGGGCTGGGCGGCGTGGCGCGGTGCGGCGTGGCACGGGGCGGGGCGCGGCAGGACGGCAGCGCGCGGCCGGTGCCGCCCCCGGGCGAGGTGTAATTGGGGAGGCGGAGGCGGAGGTCGGCGCCGGCTGCCGTCCGCCCCCGCCGCCCCCGCCCCGCGCCCCAGCAACACGCCCCCCGCCGCCAGCGGTCCGCCCACTTGCGCGGCTGAGCCAGGCCACAGTCGCCCGGCCAAGCTCTCTGCTTAGGCTCTGTTCCTCGCTTGCCGCGCGGCCCGATTCTTGACCGCGGGAGACACTTCGGACGTCTTTAGTCCGCGGTGGCTTTCGAATGAGAATTTTGTTGAGTACTGCGCATTAATTTTCTTCCGATACTACTTAGCTGAATGATTTTGGTTCATCTCCTTGTTTATAATTTATCTCTACGTCATTAATGAACCTTAGTAATGTAGAACAACGTGTTACTCTTGACTATCCTCTGAACATATGAGGTTCATTTGAAATTGACTGAGTTTATCATTTGATTAAGTAACATTATGACAAAACTTATCAACTGGGTTTCATTGCTTCAACAAGAAAGTGAAATATCCATGAGCCCTGAGGTGCCCTATAGAAAAAAATGCGCCGGTCCTGAGGAGAGAATGAAGAAAAAAAAAGATGCATGGAATTGGAATGTACCACGACGGACAAAACTGTGAGGAAACGCGATTAGGATGATTAAGATGTGAGGACAGAGTGGGTGTAACGTAGCGCAGTTTATCGTCTGTCTCGGTGTCTCTACTTAGCAAAGGATACCTTCTCAGAAGACCCAGGATAAACAAGTTAGAACGCTTCTTCAAGGTCGCAGGCGACAGGATTCGAGGCTTCTAGGTTTTTCTATGAATTTGGGTCTCATGCAAAAACCAGTATGCATGGGTTTTTGCTTAAGATAATTAGCAATGATAATTTTTTAATGTTAGAGAAGAAGAGAAACTTGATGTAGTTATGAACCTGTAAGACAAAATCTTTTGTGAAATTTTATTTTTCTTGTTGAAAAAACTATTATTTCTCATAAGAAGATGCGGTTGTTTGGAAGTCACGTGAGTATTCTGTGTCTTGACGATTTGAGACCGCTGACAAGAAACAACGGATACAAAAAGCTCGAGAGGGGAAAAGGAGGAAAGTTGGGCTTATTTAAGGTCCGTGCGAAGAAGGCCGGCGCGTGTGGAAAACTGAAGAAAGTCCCAACCGAACGAGCGACAAATAAGTTGACGGAATTTCTCCGAAAAGGTATTGAGTGACGGCCGCGGAACACGGAAGAGGTGTTAAGGCACCAAGACCAGCAGGAGTTTGTAGCGCAGGAAGAGGCGTGGAGTTGGGAGGAAGGCGGGCACGCGCGGGGCGTGGGTGGGCGATGCTGCGCCCGATGGGCAGGCGTGGAGCGCACGTCGCGCCATTACGCTCCTCCTCGCACACCTTCTCAACCCCCCACTCCGCCCCTGCCTCCGCCCCGCTCGCGCTCCCACGCTGTTGACGCCTCCGCCCTAATGGATCTCCGGCGATGCGCCGAGGTGGGAGGGGTCTTGTCGCGAGAGCTGTTGCTCCCGCGTCGGGAGACTTGGCGCAGTGGAGAGATGCGCCCGCCCCCTGGCGACGCGGCTAGACGCCCCGGCAGCCCTGCTGCCCGGAAAAACGATGGGGAGCTCCAAGGCAGGAATACGAAAAAGAAAACACGAAGCGAAACTTCAAAATTGAGTTTGGGTAGAGTGTTCATATTTTTTATTGATATTTAATAGGTCATTATAAATATATTATATATAATTGCATAACTTTATACCATATGGCTAGGCCGATGGCCTTTGAGCCATTACCTACATCCTACCGCGTTCTAACCTTTCATATTCTGGTCTTCACCTCAATTGTTCTGTCCATCGCATCAACGCCACGGAAAAGACACCATAAGGTACGGAAGGAGGAATACTACAAAGAAGAAAAAACCTCAGAAGGGGAGAAACCTGCCGACAGAAGTCGAGTATGTGCTTATCTACCAACCTTTTTATTTTATGGCGCGTACATCACGCATTCTCCTTCCAGTCTTTGGCCTCCTCCGCACCTGAAATCAAAAAGTGCCACAGAAGATCGTCTACACCATCGCCTCTGCGCTTTCTTCTCGGATACTCACTTCCATTCGCTTCCTATTGGTCTACTGGCAACGTCAGCGGTTCACTGGAGTTTTTAAAACCCCACAATTCTCGTTAAAAAAACACTGCCAATGATTTGAAAATAAAAAAAAAACAACTTTAAATGAGTCCATTGAAATAGCGTAATGTACAATATTCGATAAATACATCAGCTTAAACGAAGAATATATATGTTCAGAGAAGCATTGAGTATCTTGAAAATATCTTAGCTTTAGAAAAATATTACAATCTACAAAAAAATCCGTTAAAGTTAATGCATGCAGGTAATGAGTTCTCTTTTGATTGAATTATTCACAATATGTTGTAGTTATATTAATTTTAAGAATATAATTTATTATTAAATTATTATTACCTGCGCCATTTTCATGATTTTGTTTGTTTTATTAGTTCTAACTTATTATCCACATTGATTACGTTAGCAATCAATTATATTTGATGGTGTGTGCTGTCTTTCTCTAGAACTTTATTTCAACATTGTTCCTATCAGTTTTACGATATATTTTAGATTTCTATGCACTTTCGACATGAGTAATGTCTTATTTATTGAATGATTTTTGGATTATTTCCAAACATGTCATGGCCTTGTGGCACAGGATTAGTGCTTAGTACGTCACAAATATCACTAAGTAAAATAAAGATTAAAAAACTTAAGATCTTTTAAACTAAGGAGGACAGCTTTTGATGGAGGCATAGAAAAAACGAGGGCCTTAATTTATGTTTATATTAGAATTAAGAATTTGGAATGAATAATATAAAATATTCCATTTATACAATTTATTTTTTTATTCCAATTTTTTCCTCTTGACCACATCCACGTTAATGTTTTCATTCTCTGAAAATGAATGAAAATGCGAGAGAATAAGTAACTTTATATCGTAATATTCAATCCATAAAAGTTTATTTTGTACACAAGTTTCCTTATTTTATTTTTAAATTTTAATTGTTTCGTTGTTTCTGTAAACATTGTAGCATTGAACGATCAGAGTGACGTGTAAGCACCGTGATCCCTTGCAACGTTGCAACATTCAAGCCCGCGGGGACACCATGTAAACAGACGTCAAGAAAGCCCTCATCACACATTGTCCAAAACAGTGACACATCCTAATTACTCGTTAATTGCTTTCTCTCGTAAATACTGGCGAGTGTAAAATCCGTGGCGAGATTCGGGTTTCCAAGCGCCACGCCGCAGGGTGGAGAGGAGAGGCTGCATCGCATGGAGGAGGCGAGGAAGGTATTTCGGGAAGGTTGCTCCCACAAGGACGTGAAACTCCGCGCTTTTGTTTTCGTGTTGCGGTTGCAGTCGGTTACGCTGTGGTAGCGCTCCAGTAATCCCCTCGGTAAGTAATTTATCAGTAAACTCCGTGTTTACTACGCCTCTGTAAAGTAAATAACCGATGTTTCCTTCCCATTCAAATACTTGGTAACATATGCTGATTGCCGCCAGGCATTTGACGTGACAGGTTTTAGTGTTTTATGTCTCCAGTTAGTGCGCACTTGCATACGTCGCTGAAGTAATTTCGTTTTATTGCCTGCGTCGTACGGGGTAAACACGTGTTCCACGAAGGGAACCCAAAGGAAGGCAGAATAACCATAGAAACAATGCAGCTGCAACGAAACGTTCGTGAAACTATGCACAAACACCGCGGAGGCGCAAAGCTATAAGCCCGGCGGGCAGTGTTTTTAAAACATGCCGTTCCAGCTGCATAATCTGGCAATGGAATAGGAAGCCACCGCGACGTGCAGAATCGGGGGGGGGGGGGTCAGGCAAGGGTCTCCGAACCAGAAAAAATAAACAACGCCTGTCAGAAGCTAAAAAACATAACAAAAACGATCAACTTTTGGCAGCTAATTTTTACCGGCAGAACTGCTATGAAAAAATCCAACTAATCCTCCTATTAAACAGCATTGACAGTTACAAATCAGTTTCTCTGTCCTCATTTTTGTGATGAATAATTTAGGAACGGCCTATTGACTTTTACGTCAAATCGAGGCTCCTATCATTTACGCATGCCTTGAGACACGTTCTACCTGCCAACGCCGGTGCCGTAATCACCAGTTGCCATCGCGTCATCGCCGCTCCAGCCCAACCAACCTCTGTCGTTTTCTCCAGAGCATCCTCCTTCGCCTTGACTTGGCACTTCCCGTGGTGATCAAATGTTATTTTCTAGAACAGATCAGCGCAGTGTTTAAGAGATAAGCGGTCAAGACCTTGCTTCCGTTACTTTATTTATAGGTAACATTTCGTCGTACTGAAGGGTTAGCGTATATCACTTTTATATAAGAGTTCATGGGTTGCCAATTGGCGGATGAACTGTATTTATAAGAGCGAAAAAAATCATTCCATCAGAAAAAAAGTTAATTCTATGTACTACGTCACATATTTATGGCATATAAAATTAAAATTCTTACGTCGTTCTTGCTCCCATCACGCTGTCATTATGACAATCCGAATAGACCGTTCACAGTTGCATAATTTGAATGGAAAACGATAGATCTCCTTAGAAACACCATCATAGAATAACAACACTTGACTTTTAAGATGAAGTTGGTAGTTTTCTTGGGATACCTATTACTCCTTTCCTTTGCCTTGCTTTGCCTTTGCTCCTCATTATTTATATCATATCGTCAGAAACATGTATCCATTAAATCACTGACCCATCCAAGTAGAACCAAAAAACAGAGGTAGGTAGGTGCTGGAATCAGAATAAAGAATCACAATAAAGAAGAATCTCAAGATCGCCTGGAGTGAGACACACACTCGAGCCGCGGCGCGCCAAACATCCCTCGGACGCGTGAGAGCGGGCGAGCGCCCGAAAGCTTTGCGGCCCAGTTTGAGGCTGCTCCGGCGCGCCCACGCCGCGCGGCGGCCCCGCCCCCGCCCCGCCCCGCCAGATCCGCTCCGCGCCCCCGTCCGCCCGCCTCCCGTTCCGCGCCCGCCCCGCCCCGCCCAGTCGCTCGCGCGCCCGTCCCGCCCTCCGTCTCCCGCCTCGCCGCCGCGCCGCGCCCCGCGCTCCGCCCTCGGGCCCGGCCCCCCGCTCCGCCGCCCCCACCCCGCACCCCACCACCGGTTAGCGCGCCCGCCCCGCCCCGCCCCGCCCTACCCCGCCGTGGCCGGCGCTCCCCGTCGCGCCGGCCTTTCTGCAGTGGTATACAGTTAGGCTGTTTCTGTCCGCGCGCGCCCGCAACGCCTTACGCCGGAGGTTCGCGATAAGCGCAGCCTGCGGATGCTTCTAGGCCCGCGGGGTGGGCGCTCGGACGCGCGCTCTGTGCTCCTGTCGGCGAGCACTCGGGCGGGCTGGCGGGTTCTCGCGTGACCTCTTGCTGTCTTTGCGCGTACAATTTCGAACAATTGAAGAATATAATTGGAACGTAATCGTCCGTGTTGTGGTTGCTGAAACTTGAATTGAATTTATTTTTAGTGTTTCATTTTTCCTGTGTGTACTGTATTTCTATTCCTACCATTATTTACCCACACCCTGAAAAGTCGTGAACGAGTAAGAATCACAGATAGTCATGTGTCATATTTATCTCTTAATACAAATATGAATAAAAAACCAACAATTATGTTTGTCATATTATTCTGCTAATTCTGTTTATCTAATTTTAATAGTTATGAATTGACATTATTTGTAATATTCTGAGAGTGCTGCGCTTAAATTGGTGTGCATATAGCCGGTATAGGAACAAAAACACTATAGATAAGAACACAATAATGGCAATCAGTTAATGTATTTATGTTATTATTGACCTCATGTAATACACAATACGCTTAGAAACGTATCTTTTATCTTTTGTGTACTCTTTCGAATTGCGCTCGTGTACATTTTTTTAGATTAATTCCTTCAGTCAACTCCTTAATGAACATTTCTACATTTCTGATCCGTCTCTTCCTTCTCTACTACTGCCACGTCACGTCTCCGTTACCTCTTTGTATTTTCACGCCTGGGAGGAGGAGCAGGCGGCGGCGGCGGCGGCAGCAGCATCATCTTCCACGCCCCTCCGTTGCCTGGAGTTACGGCATGACGTAACTAAGAGCCGTAATTTCGAACAATCGCTTTCCCTCTCCGGATATGGAATATTCAGCGATGCATCGCGTCTCCCCGCCCCGAGAGCAGCCGAGGGCAGGCGAGCGCCGCGCCGGGGCGCAGCGGGGACTTCGCCGCGGCCAGCTGCGCAAGGTCGCAAGGGGGAAGCGGAGGGTGTAGGCGGCGGAGGAGGAGGTAAAGTGAGGGATAAAGTTGTAGGGACTGCGCGACACCAGCGATGGATAGAGATGGAGCGATTCTATTCTGAGAAGCCGACAACGTCGCTTTGGTGAGAGACGCGCTCTATAAAGGCAACTAGTTGTTTCTAAGGTCGTCTGTAAGTAGACCAGTTACTACAAAAGTAAGTGCGAAGTGTCCATAACTACCAGGGAAAATGCATTCATGATTTAGAATTGTACCCTATGTATACCTGCTGGAAGCATTTTGCGCAATTGAAGTATGCGAACTGAATATGAAAGAAATTGGGACTATCGTATTTATTTACTAGAGATCTATAAACACAACTGTCGTTCGGAGAGAAGAGGTTAGAGCGTGATGAGAGCGTAATAGTGTGAAGCAGAGTGAGTTGAAAAGGAACGAGAGAAGTCCACAGCGTTCAAAAGGTGCAGAGAACTACGATGGGGTGGGTCGGAGGGAGGGAAAATGAACAAGGAAGGGCGGACGGGCGAGGATGAAGGCTGAAAAACTGACCAGTCGAAGGCGAAGAAAGAAAGAAGTGAGCGAAGTGGCGGGACGGGGAGAGGCGCGCTGTTTGAGGCTGGACCCGACTGCCTGGGCGAGGCGGGAGGGCTGAGGCTGGGTGGGCCTGGGCGGGCGGGGCCCGGTGGGAAGCGAATGTCGGGGCGTGGGCGGCGTGGTGGGATTGCGTTTGGGCGGTGGCAGCGGCGGAGGTCGAAGAGCGTGAAATGGGATTCGCTGGTGCACGCCGCTTCGGAGGTGAGCTCCGGCCGGGGCACGCCAGGGCGCGGGCCTTGCCTCGTACAAAGCGGGGCACGATAAGCGAGGTGGGCGTCACGCTCTCCGAACTCATCGTCAGAAGTTTCACTGGGTTTATTTACCTTTTTTATTGAAGGAATGTAATAATGCCTGCTTGTATCATTGCCACGAAACCGAATTTATGGAGGTTCTTAATTTATGAATTGTTCTTCTTGTGTTTTGCGGGAAATGTTTTACAATAATTCTTATTACCATCATAACAGGAGCCTAATCATGTAGAAAGTGATAAAAGCTATAGAAACTTAAAACATAGGTAATTGTTATAAATAATCGAAACGTGACATGTGATATTTTATTAAAATATATCAACCTTCGAAACAATTCATTGTCCTAGGTATTCCTCGTTTTGTGTGGATCTTGCCATAACAAGCCTTCAAGGAAGATGAAATTAGTGGAGAGGCCGGATAATGAAACCCACAAATAATTTATAGATACAATGGAAAAATGTTTCTTTCTAAACATACAAAAATCTAATGATCATATTTTCCCCGGTCCGGCGACGTAACGTATGCTTTTGAATAAGCCAAGTCATCATGCGTCCAAAATCAAGCTCAGCCTCAACGCTGGAGGGGATTTTTCACACTTTGATTGTCAAATTAATAAGAATGGGTGTCCTTTGAAATTCCGTGAATTTTATCCAAATTATTTGAAGAGTTTGCTTCACATTCCTTTTTATTGCCCTGTCCAAAGCGAAGGCAACCATCTAGTCTCGACCTTGCAGGTTGTATGTTCAGCTTTTATCTCACGCCGCATCGTGCAGTCGCTTTTAACGAACGACCACTACGGGATGTGATCAAAAACTGGTGATAAACGGAAATAAGTTGAATGAGCTGTGCATTTTCCTTCGTATTTACAAGTGGATCGGTTCGCAAGGCAAATACGTCGTGAGTCTCGTTCAATTCTGTGGTAAAATTCCGTGAAAACGAACCTTACCAGTGTGGAGGCAAACATATTTCAATGGCATATTTTTCGTGCTTGAAGGATGTAATTGATAACACAGAACGTCTATCATTTCTCGCTTTCAATGGTGATGGAGACGAGCATAACTATGCTCGCTGAAATACTTCAGTATGGAGGATACTGTAGTAAATCGATAAACATGTTGAGTGATAATGAAATCATAAGTAAAGAGCTGGTATATTCCATAATAACCTAAGAGATGATGGGAAGAAAGGAATTACAAGTTCCTCATGAAAAGCTGATTTGATCTTGTTTTGTTGTTATCAAATTCCACATAGAGTGAACCTAAGCAGGACACGCAAAGTGAAGCTTGCCAGTCTAATCTCTACTTCAAGGGTAGCCGGTAAATTTCTAAAAGGGTATTCACGCAAAATTATTACAAGGTTATAATGAGTCCAGACATATTTACCAGGATGGTAAAATGGTATCCTTAGAATTAAATTTTCCATTTTCAAAAAAGAAAATATGTTTCTTGGGTGTCTAGTTTCAATTACTGTACTTGCAGAAAAGCATATGTTTCAAATCGAGCAAATCCACTTAAAACATATGGGCGTTTATGGAATTCAAGAGACTATTATCATTCACCCAGTAATAGACCTCATTATCCAAAACGAATATACATTTTTGTTTTGATTCCCCATTTTTGATTCATTGTGATTGGTACTGAGGGTAAACGAATTATGGTTATGGGATAAATTAGGGGTAGGTAGTGGTATGAGACGTTGAGTGAACACGAGTAGTCCATGAAAACCTTCCAGAAACCTGTTTTTTCAACTGCTAATTCATGCGTATAGCCCCCGCGTGAAAGTGAAAAATACCTGTCCAACATCTCATTTTATTATCATTTAATTCTAATTGGACGTTACGTTAAATTTTCATTTTAAAATGATAATTATTAAATTATACTATTCTCAAAAAGTCTCAATTGACGACACTTTACGTATCCGTAATATAAAGTGCTTGAGGATTGGACAATAGCAGCTCCTCAGCCAGAAATTCCGGTCGTCGTCGGGTCTTCACGGTAAAGCGTTAGCTTTGAGAAGTGATGGTAATGCTGATAATGATGCTTATGTAAGGTGATGTAATGAGTAATTAGAATGAATAATTCAAGAAGAAGGTGGTGTACAATGTCAGGGGTAACGCGAGAACGCGGGGAAAATCTGCCGTGGACACGCTTTGCCCACGCAAAATTTCACATTTAACGGTTTGAATTTCATTTCTGAAAGGCAGACGTGGGATATTATCAAGAGGTGAATACGAACAGGGTAACCACTGCAACACGAAACGCCTGAGGCGGATGCTTAGTGACAAGTCGTTACAAGCGGCGGAACGAAAGAGTACACTGCTACCTCAGTCGGACTGTAACCGAATCGACTTGCCGACCGCTGCGATTACTTGCGCTCGCCGGTTCAGTCGACGTTTTCTCTTTCTTGGGCGAATCGAGTGTAAAGATTGGGCGGAGAACTGCGGGCACTTGTACTTTCGACTCGTGTAAAAAGAACCTAGCATCGCGCCGACGCGGCTGAAGCAACGAGGCGAGGAGGGGCGGGGAGCCTCGGCGGAGGCGTTTGGCTGCTTCGGGCGAGGCAGATGGCAGAGCGTGATAGAGCTGGCTACCGATGGCGGAGGCGGCGGGGAGGAAAGAAGGTATGGAGATGGTGAAGGAGGAAAATCGCCGAAGACCTGTAAGGCAGACGTTGAGATACTGGTGAAGTTGTGGACGGAAATGTTAATGGAGTAAAGAAGCAGACTTAGTGTTAGAAAGAACATGGTGGTGTTGCAAATAATAGAGGAAAGTTTATATGTTTGTATGTAATAATGTTTATATGTGTTGGTAAAGTTGTGGACGCATCTTATGATAGTCTGGCTGTCGTAGTCATGAGGAGGATTTTGTAACGTTGCGAAAGATTGAGCAAGGCTTCGATTTGAGGAATGATTGTGTATTGAATGATGAAATAGTGTAAAGTGAATGAGGAATAGATCGTCCACTTTCTTAAGGTCTGGAACCAGGGTTATTGGACTATAATATCACATTGTTGCGGGGCAGGGACCCTCCTTGTTTGAACTGATGGTATTACGTTTTCACAGCTATTTTACATTTTCACAAATGTTCTCTCGGATCTGGAATTTATTTCCTGATTTCAAATGGATTAGATTTTTCTCTAATTAAGAAACATTAAAAAAATAAAAAAAGGACTTATCTAAATTATGTATTATGATTGTGCAACGCTATATTTATTATTTGTTATTGTGATGAAGTATTAAATGTATCTATATAGGTTGCATAATTTCACGCTTGCTTTGCATATGTTCACGCACTGTAACAAAATTCCTCTTCAGCATTTTTACTTCTACCTGAGTCCCCTAAGGTATGCATTGTAAAGGCAAAGAATTCTCGTGAAATATTATTTCTGCTAGGCAAAGAATAGCGTACCTTCGTAATCTCTGGTGACTAGTTACTCGTTCGCAACGCTGCTCTTCCATTTCTTTCTACAGTGTCATTACGTACAGTGTCTCGCTCATTTCCTGGGCTTCCGTTTGTTCAGGGGGTCAATTCTGTTCCCCAAGTATTATCAACTTTCCACATGGCGACCGCATCGTGCCGCGTACGAATAGTTCAGGAACATGTACAACATTCTACATAAGCAGAAACATTTCGTTGAAAACACTAGGTGGTATGGATGAGACGGTCGAGATAGTGGACGGGTTACTCAATGTATTTTTGGTTGTGGACGGTATTTGTTAGAAACACAAGACGCCTGGGCTTTGTGTAAGCATACCGTAGAAAACCATAGAAAATATCAGGAGCGTGGAAAACATTTGTAGGTGTGGCGGAAGTTTTCTTTCGGGAAATTCCTCCTGACGGAGATAGAAGATTGCAAGAGATGAGATTGAAAGTGAGAAATAAGCCGCGTAAATCAGATTAGGAGCTTACACATATTTTCTATTGGTACGCATTTCTTCTTTCTGAACATACTCTGGGAATGGGAGATGGTGGCGATAGAAGAGTTCTCACTGGGTTATGGAGAGCAGCCTAGCAAATACATTGAGGGGGACCGTGGCCAAGGGTTCAGAATATGTTTTGGGCGGAGATGAAATGTATCAGAAATATAAACGCTTACCGCGTGTACTTTGAGCAGACTTGTTCAAACCCTTTGTGTGTGTAGCAAAATTCAATTTTTTTTAAATATCTCCAACGAGAGGTAGATATTCGAGAGGCACTAATTGGGTTGTAGAGGAGAAAAGACTGGCAGAAACAGTGAGGACGACGAGTAGACCAGAACTGTATAATGGATATATTTCATTGGATTGTGCAAGAGAGAAGACTGCTAGAAACACTTGTCAACGCGCAGACCAGGACAGAATATTTATATCGCAGTTTTTTCTGAGCACATACTTCGAATAGGAGATAGGTGATTGAGGGGTACTCTTTGGGATGTGGGAAATCGTCTGGCAGAAACATTGAGGCCGACCGCGGCGCGGCCCGGCGTTCGCGGCTTGCCGCTGGACGCGCGCCCGGCGGCGGCGGTGGCGGCGGCGGCGGCGGCGGCGCCCGCGGGCGCGGGCGGGCGGAAAGACGATTCCCCGCCGCCAAGCCAAATATTGCGCAATGAATGGCGTGTTTGTTTTTGCCCGTCTCAGGGCCGCGAGTGGCGGCGGCGGCGACGGCGGTGGCCGCAGCGAGAGTAGTGGTGGAAGCGAAGGCGACGGCCAGGTGGCGCCACTTGCGTTTCCACCGGGCAGCCCGGGAAACCACAATTCTAACTCCCCTGGTCGTCCCTGTTGAATGTTTTTGAATGTAGCCTCACGACTAGAGGTTGTAGATTTTGGCAGTGACTAAACATGCGAGATGTTTCCAAACACTGAAAAAATGGTCAACAAAGTGTATGTTTGACGGTCCGTGTACTACATTTTTGAAGGTTTGCAATCTCCAATAAAATGCGAAATCGATCGCGAAATGCGAAATTCATGCAAGGTGCTAAATAGTCGTGAATCTGCAATGTAATTTCCAAATTGCATTTTATGGTTTCCTTCGTGTTTGCTCACTAACTTGAGATGCGACATCGACAACTACTCATCGTTGTTTGAAAACATTTAATTTTACAGTGGCCGTGTTTATTATTTTATAATTAGGATGTAACTAAAAAAGTAAATAGTTTTAAGAACAATTTAAAAAAAACTGATTTTGAACGCTTGAGCGCTCAGGGTCAAATCAAGAGGTGTCAGCTTCCTCAGACGGTTGTCGGCGAAGTTCAAGGGAAGAAGAGCAAGGGCCTAGGCCTCCGACACACGAGTTGGCGAAATATTAAATTAATTTCCCTTATTTCCTGATTGAATAGGAAAATCTAAAAAGCATCTATATATTTTTTATCGCAAAAAGTCTTCTCCTAACAATAATTTTCTCAGCAAATGCTAGAAAATGCTAAATCCTAATTTTTATGTTATAGCCGTGGTTGCAAAATGCAATTTTTAAAAAATTTTACGTATTAAATTCTACAATTACTATACAGGTGCTGAAATACGTGACTCATATGCTCAAACTCTAGATCGGCGAACATTATAATTACTTTTAATTCAACTGTTTTTATCGCTTTTGATTTATGTTAATATGGAACTGTTGTGAACTAATCATTGCTTTTTAATGTCTGAATTTTTTCTAGCTCACATTATTAAAATAATTCGATTCTCTAATGATGAAAATTTATTTAACTACTATGTTTGCTCTGTTGGTCGCTTACCTTCTTAATGTTTACACAAGTGATGGTCTTGGTATCATTTGTCATACCAGTTCGGTGTGTATTATTGTTTCTCACTGTTTTTACAAATATATAACAAATTAAACAACCAGCGTTTGTAATGAAACATCTTACTACTGTCTTGACAGATAGTGTGCATCTGTCAACAAGTGAATAGTTTCCTGCTCGCCATCAGTTACCCACGCAGCGCAGCCTAGCATGAGTGACATTGAGGCATGATTGCTGCGAAGCAAGAAAAGTAATTGTTAGTGGCGCAACTCCACGCACTTTGTGCTAAGCTTTTTTATTTGGCCCATGTCCAGCGTATGCAGAAAAGGTGTGTTGCTACTACGCGCTGTTATCAGAACGCTCTTATCTTCCCTTCACTCTCTGTAGCAAATCTGTCGCTGCCCTTTTGTGATATTTTATCTGCACAGCTCCCGCGGTTATTGTTTCCTTCTTTCACTTCCTTTTGAAATAAAATAATTCCGAAGTGAGTAAATACTAATGCGTAATTTTGTTTAGTTATTTCGTGATTGCGAAATCTTTGCACTTTCCACAAGTTTTAAATATTGTCTGTGGGAAGTGCATTGTATTTTGGAAAACACAAGCTGAAATGTGCCAGACATATTTCTATCACTTAGTATTGAGACGTAAATAATATTCACTATTTACGTTTAATGTTGAATTTGATCAAGTAAATACGTAGTGATTTTAAACCCATAATTGCAATTGTAATATTCTTAGTATATTTCTCCAACTTTTCTGAAAATGCGCCCTATTTTTGGTTGGAAAACCCAAAAATTTAGAAAATAATACCGTAAATAAGCAATAATATATTTATGTTATTCTTATCTGCTAAATTATTTCGTTATTTCGCAGGAGTGACATGACAGTCGTTGTGCTTTGCTACCTTGGTGACCTTCCAAAATACATCTCTGAGAAGAGAATTGTCGCGTTGTGCAGCCGGGTTTGAATGCGACCTTACTCTTCCCTTGCATAAGTCAGAGCAATAAGTCATGCCTCATGAAAGTCATAAGTCGGGCCAAGCATGCAAGCCCACTTCTATTGCTCAACCTAACCATTAACCGCAACGTCAACCATCCGAGATTACGCATTATTTCCAGTGGTTTACTCTTTCACAAGCCGACGCGGAACATTTGACCGTTTCGAAAGACGCCACGTCACACAGAATAATCATTCAATGGGAGGATCGTTCACTTCCTCGAAAATAATTTGAGTAAAATGCTAAAGCAGTGATGCATTCACTCATCTTGATAATTATTTTCTCTTATCAGATTGTGTTAATGAAGATGCTCGTGTTTTCCGAGTGGGAACATCAAGCAAGGCATAAGTATATTGATACCCTGAATAAAAAGTAGAAAATAAAGTAAAGTGTCATTTCATTTTGTGTCCCACTGAGTATTTTACTCTTTGCTGGATTACATGTAATGAATCGCCATTATTTGTAAGTTGTAATTTTATTCGTACCTTCCTTTTTAACTTCATTTTTTATCATTAGGTACCAACATGATTTAACAATGTGAGGATAAAAGGGTAGATAAATTGTAAAATCTTGACATTATTGCAATATTTTACGTATTCATATTTTCACGTTATATTTATTCCTATTTGCTAACCAAGAATCCAACTCTCAATATGTTATCCATATTGTAACATTTGCTTTGAAATCCTCGAAAAGAATAGTTTGAGTTGAAAGCATAATAATCTTTTGTTAAAGTTCATTTGTTAGTACGACAACAATCGAAGACATCAAAGATCAGCCGAACAAGAATCAAAGAGGGCCTTGGAAGATATATGTAGAAGACGAGGCGCGTAGATAAAATCTTGAGTGCATTTGATAAGATAATCTCAAATATAAAAAAAAGTGGCTAATTTTCGAATTTTTTTGCGTTTATTGGACGAAGTTTGGTTAACACGACTGACATTTGAAGTATCCCAGGTGCTGTTAACTTGTTCTTTTGAACTCTTCACGAAAATGGTCGGAAGCAAGGTCTCGGATACAAGAAACAAACTGTATAATGAATTCAAGGTATGACAGAAATTGTTATAATTATTTTACTTCTGCCTTAAAGATCACATGAACTTGGAGAATTTCGACAGTCACTAATATCAAAAGATTCGGTGGTTGATATTTGTGTAGAATGGTTGAACGTAGTATGTCGTAATATTTATTGATAAGGAAAATAGCGCTCACCCTCATGAACATAATCTGTTGTTCGAGTACTTCCACAAGGCTTGGTGTAGGCCTAAGTTGAACAACTGAACTACATAGCAAATATAATTTGAATAAATGATTAGGATAAATGATTCTTAATGTAACACATATACAAACATAAAAAAATTTGAATAAATTAATAATTTATACATTTTCAGCAAAGTTTTTATTTCGTCACCAAATGACGTAAAACATGCCCTTTTGTATATTTCAACAAAGAAGTCCAAAGACGGAGACATTTTTTTGTCAAGTGTCTTTTTGAAGAGACGGATCCTACGTGCTTCGATTCCGAGAGCCATCCCCCCTTCTCTCGCGACGTGGTTCACACGTGGCCTCCACACTTGCAGGGGCGCTCACGCTGTTATACATCTCTTAGTTTAAAGAGAATTTCTTTTAAGGGAAAAATATTGTATTGGCCTGCATCTCCACTAACACACTTATTATAACAAATCTGCATTTGAATTAGTTTTTATGTAAGTGACAAACCTCTATTACTGGTCACTAGTGAGGTCAAAAAATTCGGATATTCCTTTTAAAAATAAATCCATTATTTTATTTTAATTTTTTTCATATTTTCGCGATACCACATGTATTTAAAAAGCTGACTGTTTAATTGATGAATCATTACCTGTATTGCAAGAAAAAATAAAAACCTCTATGCAAATTCAAAGGAACATCATCTTATTAACACATATCTATGCTTTTATTTCGCGACAGCATTTGACGGAATGTTTAGCTGGGCACGTGAGAGGGGCGGGTGCTATTTTCCGTTTCAATCATCTTTATTAACCGTTAAATTTTGTAAGTTCAACATTCCAGTATAGCTTTTTGGAAAAGTCTTGATCGACAGCATTGCTCGAGTAAATTTGTAAATAAAGTAAGTGAAGCTAGTAATTAAATTACGGTGAATATTTTTTAATTCGAGAGTTCCCTCTATTAGTGTTTATCTAATGTATTTTAAACTATAGCATCCTTATTGCTGTTAGTCTATCAACGGAGAGAAGATACTACATAACTCGAGAGCTTTCATCTTTTGACAGTGGCGTCCCTTTAGAAAGTATCGTTGCGCGTACTCTGTCATAAATTGCTGGAAAGTGTACCGCAATAACTAATTCATAGGGATTTAGGAAGAGGGTAAATTTCCGAGGCCGCGTAAGAGCATGTTTTGTGCGGCGCAGATGGAACTTTCTCTTTCTGAAACGGCGGTTGGGGATTAACCCTCCGAGGAGCAAACGGACCTTGCTGCCGTCCGAATTGCATCGTGGCTTTTTGGTCCCGCGGATCTTCCCTTTCACGATACACAGAGAGAGCCTCTATGCGGTTTAACGCTTTGTGAATAAGAAACGACGCTCTGAACTGTTATGTGAGGCTTGTGGCATTTTTTTCTTAGAGAAATGGAACGTACTGACTCGGTAAGAAAAGAAGAGGAATAGTTTTATTATGTGTGTTAAGAATTGCATTAAACTCTCAAAATATTCTCTCAACTTTAAAAAAGTTTTTGACTAGTTGAAAATTTGGAACTAGTTTTACATGAATAGATGTATATGTATATACGTATGTGTAAATATTTCTGGCTCCAGTCTGGCTTATAGTTGTAATTGTGCAAACTTTCTTCATTATCGTACATCTTGCTTAAAAATGCCGCCGAAAGCTTGAGTAGGTTTCAGTCATGCATTTAGATGAGAGCGATCAAAGTATCACGAATACTGGAGTTGAATGTGTGCGTAGTTGTGTGTGTGTGTAAGTAGAGTTACGCGAGCCGTTGCATTTAAGATTCTCTGCTTACCAAGTTCCCTCGAAATTAAAAAAAAATATATATTTTTTCACACTTCTCCAATAATGTGGTATGTTCTTCTCTTCACTTGTCGATAGCTCAACTTAGTAGTTGGTATTTTGACGCGGAACTCCAATCATGGCCCCGTTCTGTTAATAAGTGCCTATTGTGCGTGTTATTGGTGTAACCTCTTGGCGACCCCTGCGCCGCCCCTGGGGCAAGTGACTGGGCCGGGCGGCCTGGACGCGGTCCCGCGCCGCGGGGCGTCGGAGCTGCACGCGGGCGGGCGTCTGCCAGACAGCCAGCGGCCACGAGCGCAGCTTGTAAACTTGTAAGGGGCCGCGTCGAATTCGCAGCCTTGGCCCTCGACTTTTGCGTGACGTCACACCACCGCTAAAACAAGGAGCGGGCAGTGGGCTGGCTGGCGAGCGTGGAGAGCATATGGTTAGATGGTGGTGGTGGTAGTGGTTGTGAGGGTATTTGATTGTCGGGCGTGTGTGCGGAGAAAAGATGTAGAGAAGCAGCGGAGCGAAGAAACGCGATGGCTTTGCTACTGAGTTTGGTGAAGAAGGGCCGACTGGTGGAGAAAGGATTTCAGTTGATGAATGTACTTGTGAAGAGGTTGGTTGCGGTGTGTAGGGAATCGGGTGCAGAGGAGGGAGTGGGCGGCGAAGCGGATAATGACAGAATTGAACTGGATGTGGAAAGGGAAAGTGAAAAGTAGGGGTGGGTAACGAAGAGGTGACGAGAGGAAAAGAGGGGAGCATATACAGAGGAGAAAACGGACAAGTAAAACAGCGGGAGAGGAGACATACAGTAATGGATAGAAGGAGAATATAAATACTGCTAAATACGGCTGGATGGGAAAGAAGTGATGACAGAAAAAGTGGCAAGCTGATGGAGAGTAAGTCCGCAGGTGAGGAATCTAGTCTGCGCCTCCGAGCCGGCAGGTGGACGAGCGAGCGAACGAACGGACAGTCGGACTGGCTAGCGGACGGACGGACTGGCTAGCGGAAGGACGGACGGTCGGACGGACGGACTGGCTAGCGGAAGAACGGATGGTCGGACGGACGGTCGGACGGTCGGACGGACGGTCGGACGGTCGGACGGTCGGACGGTCGGACGGTCGGACGGACGGACGGACGGACGGTCGGTCGGACGGACGGACGGACGGACGGACGGACGGACGGTCGGACGGACGGTCGGACGGACGGACGGACGGTCGGACGGACGGTCGGACGGACGGACGGACTGGCTAGCGGACGGACGGACGAGCTGGCTAGCGGACAGACGGACGGGCTAGCGGGCGGACGGACGGACGGACGGGCGAACAGACGGACGGTCGGACGGACGGTTGAACGGGCGGTTGAACGGGCGGTTGGACGGATGGACGGACGGACGGCCGGGGGAATGGATGGGGGACGGCTGGGCGGACGGCCGGGAGAATGTTTGGGCGAACGGGCGTGCGAGCGCGGATGCCTTGCGTGGCGCCAGAGCACAGACAATACCGGTCACAGTCGGCAATGCTCTGCAACGCGGCACCCAATCGCATTGAGCATCTCGTCGCCGCGCCACGCAGCGACGCGGCCGGCCGGCCGGGCGGTCGAGCCTTGTATGGCGCCGGACGGCCGGCGCGGGGGTGTGGGGGGAGGGGGATTGTGTTGTTGGGAGGAGCTGCGTACGAGGCGGTTCCCGCGCTAGATAGCGTCATCGCCGCCGCTTAGTATTCCGCGTGGAGTTCGTTAGCTGCTTCTCAGGTGGTCGAGTTGCGTTAAAACTCGCGTGCGCGTTGAAAGAATGGAAAGAGCTCCTCTCTTGCAGCGGAGGTGTTCGCATTTAAGCGAATTTGAATGTAGCGCATTTCACCTGAGGATGTTGCACCGAAGCGAAGTAAAATGATAATTTAAAAGCAGAATTTTCAAGAGTATGTATTAAGTGCAATAAAAAATTAAATAGAAAGAGAACGTACATTTTATTTAATTATGTAGACTTTTTTCTGTTTCAACAAGAGGTACTAGATCTACGATCCACGATGATTTATCAATTAAAGGTTTCTTTATGATTCTGTGGGCTTCTGGTACTAACTTGAATGCAATCAATGTGTATTTCTGTGTAACACTGAGTTTTCTTTCCAATTATACTCTGTTACTTCGATTTCATATTATCTTATTCCGTTGTCATGTTTATATGTTTGTTTTTTTCTTTAAACAATTTTTATATCTTATTTATTATTGTATGTAGACAAATGTTTGTTCTTCGTTGACTGTAAATTACATAAATCGTCGTCTGAAGAAAAAGCTGTGTCTGATTTCTGTTGCAACGTCAAAATTTGGGATTCCCGCATCTATCTTTGAAGATCATAAAATTGTTGGTGCGAAATTGCTACTCGTGCGTTTCACATTCTTAAACCATGCAGTTTCCACCCACAACTGCATCAAAATATCTTTTTATCACCGATCGTGATCCAAGATGATTACCTTTGTAAAATACACATTTATTTATTATTTGACATTTACTACGTAGTTGGGTCTGGCGTAAAAATGGCAAGAGCTAATGTGGAGTGAAAAGTGACCTCGGTAAAGTGAAAATGTATGGTATTTGAAGAAGAAAAATTGGCGCAAAATTCTTAGTCAATACGGACACGTCCAATGGCAGACTCTGCGTAGTTCCATAATGGTTTTGGATTTTCACGAAGTTATATCTTTTGTTCGTGGTAGTTTATTGAAATTATAAAAAATAGAATGAAAATTTTACTTAAATCAAATTTTGAACACCGGAAACTAATTCTACTCACTATGTACTCATTCCTTTTTCCCTGGACTCACAGAAGACAACTTGAATTTTTACACTTGAGTTCTATAAATTAACGAAGATAACTTGAAAATAAATTAACTTGTAGAATTTGTTGTTTTTGTTTCAGTTTAGCTAAATTGGATGGTGCAGTTGTACTTAGGGAATCTGTATTGTAGCTCTGCAATGGTCAACGCAACGGCCATAGAAATTGATAGCTTGGAGCGTCAGCATTTATAGTCATGACAATGCCTACGATTCCCGATATTGCATAATGGCAAGGGTTACCTTGGCACTGAACCTAATGCCATCGTTGTCGATGCATTGATGCCGATGCGCAAAACTGTGAATAGATGGAACTAAGGTGTGTGGTGTGCCAATTCACAGAGAACCTGCCATGGCAAAGGAAATGAGGCGAAGGGAAATTCTTTGAAATTGCTGTTTCAACAAAATGTTAGCTTTTTCCTCTTTTAAGATCTTTACACATAAATGTATGTATAGTAAACATTTATCAGTTAAGAGGGCTATCAAAATCTTTACAATATAATGTGAATTCGTCCATAAATCTAATCAATTCATAATAAATCGCGAATAATTTTTATCGTTACAGAGATTTTAGAATCTCGAAACTTTTATTTTGATTTTGTGTCTACAAATTTGCCTATGATTCTTTAACTGTTTCATTTCCAATGTATAGAATAAAAATCCGAGCGTATAGTTCACATGATAAGATTTGATTTTAAAAGTGATAATAATTTTTACTATGAGTTTCTCTACGAAAAATACATCGTATTGTACTTCAAAGGCAACATTTTGTCAGCCGTTAGTCACTTCAACGCTAGGGTTTAAGTGATGGGTGATTTCCAAAAACTGTAATGTGTGAAGTAAATCATGAAAAAGTAAGCCACGACCAAAATCAGTTCCGGAATTTTCGCAAGTCAAAGACGAAATGGGCTTGATAAAGTCCAGCAAATGTGAATCCTTACTTTCATGAACAACGTGGACATCCAAGAATATTATGGAATTATCCTTTTGCCACGTAAATCTGCTCGTTGTGTGCGAAGTATGCAATCGAGTATGAAATCGTACCAAAAATCGACAGCGACGTCACGCCAGGACCTTGGTTTTGAAGCAGAGGCGTCTGCGTTGCGAACTCAGTGACCAGCGCCGTTTTCTCCCCTGTCTCTCTTGCGGCGGTCATGTGCGTGATCTCGGAGGAGGCACCTCGAGACACAAGGCGCGCTGGGTGGCGCCAGCACCGGAACTGAGGGGCGGAGGCGGCGGCGAGACGATCAACCTCCTGCAGAGAGGCCACTTCTTCATGCTTGCAGGTCCGCGGGACGGCGCCGGTCAAAGAGAAGAATGATGAGAAGGCCGGGGAGTCAAATGAGACCACGAAACAATGGGAAGCAAGAGTGCGAGTAGAAAAAGAGAAATAGAAGTGGAAGTGGGAACGGAAGATCAAGGTGGTTTAGAAGAAAGTAGATCTGGAAAAAAGGAGAAAAGAAGGAAAGACAAAAAACATAGCCACGTGGAGAGAAAAACGAGGACGACGGGGATTTTCACGAGGGAGTGAGATAGTGGTGGACTCCCAGGTTGTGACGGTGACACTGACGGCGACTGCAGCGGCAGATAAAAGCAGTGACGGCCGAGGAAAAAAGAACGATTTTGGCAATGGTTACGACCGCGGGGCTCGTGGAGGTGGTGAAGTCAGGCGCGACCAAGGTGGCGGGACCAGTGAAAACGCGGAGATGGCAAAGGTTGCAGAATCGGACGTGTGACTGCAGGGTCATTGTAGACGGCGGTGACTTTGGAGGCAGTGGGAGCAGTGATGACGGCGGGGACTCCGGGGCAGCCGCCTCGGTCGGTACGATAGCGGCGGAACAGTCGTCCCGACATTGACGGCTGCGATGGCATGACGACGGGTACGGTTTGGACGCCCGAGACGACTAAGCGCTGGGGAGGCAGACAGCAAGCACGCAGTGGAAGTGGCGGCGTCGGCGTCGGAGGTGGCGGGGGCGGCGGAGGCGAGCCGTGCCGTGCCGCTGCGCGTTGACCTTGGCACAGGGAATGAAACGGTGGTGAGTCAGCAGAGAGCCCCGACGCGGCGTGGTCGCGCTCCGCGTGTTTGAATCGGCCCCGCCGCCGCCGCCGCCGCCGCCGCCGCCGCCGTCGATGTGCACGCTTATGGTTACACTGCGCCATCACGTGTGCGTGCTCACGAATTCCGCAGGGGCGTACACGCAGCCACCACAGTCAGCTCACAGCATACGGCGCCGCTTAGGTCACGTTCACTCTTCGCTCGTCTGCTGCGTCTGGTTAAGCCGGGGTGATGTATCATTGTTGGAGACAAGATGTGTTGAAAGAGCTTTTCTGGTCTCTATACGTTTAATTAGTGGGCTGCTAGTTGCTTAAAAACGATCCCAAGCGTGTTACATTTACGACCAATACACTTACGTCTTTTGAGATCCACCTTTGTCCATCGATGCTGGAGAACACATGTTAGAAAGATGTTTGTAGGCAACAAAAATAATATTGACGTGAATCATATTTTAGGCGATAAGGTATCAAAACCTAACATGCAGCTTCCAGTTTTGGTAAATGAAATTTCAACGAGTCGACTACAATTATAAATTCGGTACAACGATAAATTTCCTTTATTTAAAGAAATCTCTACGTAGTGCATGTAATACAATGAAGAATGTTTTTAATGTAGCTACTTCATGCGTTGATTACATATTAAAGAACGCTTTTGTGGCTGCTTCAACATGTGCGTTACTAACATAGATCAGACGTGATTCTGGTGTGTACATTCTTCCAGGTGTTGTCAGAACAAAGCCAGTTCCATGAGTTGACATAAATGCCTTCACGAATATATTAAACATATTTTTTAAGTGTACTGAAGAGTGTCGGCTACTGATTTATTTTTTCATTTTGTCTGATATTTAAATAAACTTACGTGGCGGGGTCAACTGGTCAATGTACTTCAAAACATTGTTACAAGGAGGTAGTTTTTATTTGCATACATGTTGTTCTGGACAAGCCTTGTCTTGGACACAAACTCTACTATGGACACCACTTCACAGTATTATTTCTGTACAATATGTCCTTTCTCTAAAGGATATTACCAAAAATATTTAAACTAGGGTATTGTTGAAGCGATGTATTTAATGGGAAAGGAAGAATAAAGTTGCATATTTGACTTTAGAGAAAAACTGTTCACACTTCTATACATTTTGTCTTAATCCGTATGACTCATTTATGAACAACTATTCATCTAATGACAAATTGAGTGAAATTTTATTATCGAATTATATGTAGGAGCTTCTTAAGCGAGCAATTAAAATGCGCAAAAAACAGTTGTTTAGTGAATACATGTGGTATGACAAATGTGAGTCGCTACAACACAAACGCATAATTGTCAGGCGGGTTGCCTAACAAAATAATTGAGAGATGACACCGATTCTCCGTGCTGAGCTAATACGTATATTAATCGATAAACTCAGCTTGTTGTAGTCTTCTCATGAGCAGAATGTGATCGTACCTTATGTGGGACTCAAAGTAAAACTTCCAGATCGCGCGGTTCATGTTTAAAAGTGTACTCACCTTTGTCGCAAGTGGGGGACGGTAGATGCATGTGTAAATGTTGCATAATTTGTAATACATCGGGTATATTATTCTCAAATTTAAAAAAAAAATATTTTGTCAATTTATTTGTAACAAAAAAATATTTGAGGTATTGATGCTTTTGAGCTATTTCACACCATATAATTGAGAATATAAAATACGCATGACAATCAGTTAGTAGTCGAGACATATATTATTTTGGACCGTATGAGAGCGATCATTAGTGATGGCGCTGAGTAGAGAGACGTGATCGGCGGACAATAGGATGGTAGTATAACGTGGGTAGTTTTTGGGGAGGGGCGATGTGAAATGGAATTATTTATGCAAGACAGTGTGAGTGTATGTGAGGGGAGGATGAAGGACCAGAGAATCGGGACAGGGCGGATTATGACGTGATGTGGCGAGCGAGACGGGAAGAGTCTGAGGGACGAGGGGCGGGGCGGACAAAATTGGCGCGATGGCGAAGGGAAGACAGAGGCACACGAAGGAGACGAGCGAGACTGGGCAGGTCATGAAGTGGTGTGGCGAGGAAAGGCAGGGCGAGCGAGACGGGACGAGTTGAACAGAAGAGGGGAGATGCGGGGCGAGTCGGAAACGGTGGGTGGTCATTGGCACGATGGCAGAGGAAAGAGCTGAGCGAGACGATGCAGGGCGTATCACGAAGTGTTGTGTCGAGAAAGACGGGACGATTCGGACGGAGGAGAGGCGACGCACATGAAAACGGTGGAGGTGGATGGTTGGGCTTTGGCGCGATGGCGCAGCGGATAGCTCGTGGGAGTTTGCGAGGGCGCGAGAGCGCGCGGCGGCGCCGTCCTCGGCTGCGCTGAGCCGCGGCGCGGCGCTGACCGAACTTGTTCCAGGGCGCCCGCGGGAGTCCTACAGCCGAGAGCGGTCGCCGGTCGAGTGTGAGCTCCGTGCTGTGGCGGGCGCCGCGACGCCGCTCGCGCACAGACCTTTGTCTCGGCCCCGCCCACGAGTGCTCCTCGCTCTCGGCGGTCCCTAGCAAATACAATCGGAGCGAAGAAGTGCGATTCTTCTCTTTATACGGTGGAGTTGGGATACACTCGAGAAAAGGCAGATGAAGTCGCTACTCTTTGCTGTGTTCAAAGCGAACACAGGATATCAAGATTGGATATAAGTTTATCTTCGTTTGGGAAAACCTGCATGGGCAGAGCGGATCACATGCACAAAATTGAGACAAGAATACAGAAAACAGACGTTCGAAATTATTCGCTAGCGAAATGAACTCTTAGAAGCTGGAACAGTGTGCTTGCGACAATATTTGAATTCCTCAAAGCTTGAGCAAATTTAATAATAAATTAGTTTTATAGCTGTTTATGTGTATACAATAAAACTAGCTCAATGCGGAACGTGTATAATGCGGAAATCTCTGTAATGTGAACATAAATCGCGACTCCTGCAAAAGTACATTCATTCCTTAATGTGGAATCTTGACTAGTACGAAAAAAATACTCGCCCCTTGAGATTCCATTCCAAATATTGGCCCTTTGAGCACGTTTTTCTGTATTACATCGAAGTATATTTCTGATAATTTCCTACTGTTAAATTACTAGTGTTATCTACAGTGTAAGTTTCATAATTTGTATTATTTTTACTATTTATGTGGAATGTTGGGTTGTGAAGTGGAGAGAAATGAATGAATAAGAAAGGCATTACTGTTCAGTGTAGCGCAGTGGAATGAGGTGAAATGATGTAAAGTGCTGTAATGCCTTATGCAGTGAAAATATACATTATTTTGTAGAGAAATGTATTGTTGGTGTTCGTAAGGTCAATGAAGATATTCTGTCATTAAGGTCCCACACGTAATTGCAGAATTAGTAATAAAATACATATCTAAATAATAAAAAGTGCGAAAATTACACTGATCCGAGATCGGTAGATAGGAGTCTGCCAGTTGTCTCCCGGTGTCAATTTGATTGAGAATGATAAATAATTTTGGTGACAGTTTATTTTTTTAAAAATTCAAAACGGAAAAAAGAATTCCCCTTTAGGACATCTGTTCCAACAAGTGCATTGAGATAAATTGGTAGACGTCATATATTTCTAAGATTTCGTTGTGTGCATTTAATTTCTGACGAATGAAATAATGAAGTTGAAGAGTTATTATCGTTAAAATATCTACCCCCTCTCTAACGAAATTCTTTACATTGTATTGGCATCAGCGATCCGAAATCAAGCCCGTTGATGTGGACTAAATATTCCTTACGAAAGATTTATTTCACAAACAGTCAATATTGTTTGTAATTTCATTTTGATATCCAAATTATACTTTGTATTACATGTCAGAAAATACTACAGCATTGGCAGTATTCGTATTAAATTTTAATTTCAAAATCAACAACCAAAGTTACCTTTTTCCATTTTGAAATTGCCACCAGGTCTGTCTTTCCATTCATCTATCACATTCCAAATGTAAATTTATATTCTTCTTTGTTTCAGGTAAGAGACTCCAGGAAGCTGAACTTTTTGATGTCATACCAATCGTGTTCGGTATCTGGTAAGCGTATTCTTAAAAAATTCTCAAAATTGCATTTAAATTTCTCTCTCTTTGTAGATACAAACGTGACATTCGTATTTATTCTTTAGAGATTTCAATTTCTATTTCGAAAGCGATAAAATGCTATTCACATCTCACTTCAGGCGTGCTTACTCTCAGAAAATTATCAAAACTTATCGTTCAGCGACTTGTTCAGGGACAATTTCTGCAATAGGAGAAAGTTCTTTCGTTAGTCATCAACTAACCAATCATCTTTTTAATACATGGGTATAAATCAACATTTGGTCTCTAAAATATATATTTAAAATATACTAATCATTAAAACAAATTACTTGTTTTTGTAACCTTGTGGGGAAATATGACACCTGTTGAAATGACTAATATATATAAGCAGTACGTAGTACGTATTTTTCTACCTACGCCTTAGACCCCTTCGGTTTCTTCGAAAATTGTGGATTTTTAGAGGTATCCATGATGTCTTAATGTACGCAAAACAGTCTACGCTAAACTATACATGTGTATTGGCTGCGAACCTCATGAGTTTTGCCATTCAACTTCATGCAAAATTATTATCCTTCACTTTCGAATGAGCCTTTTTAATATGCATGAAACATTCGTTGCGAAAGTGCTTAACTTAATTGAACTGTTTTCGATAACAACATATTTTTAATTTTAATAATTATTGAAAAATGAATTGAATTTGAATGTATTGACTCTAGTAAGGCATGAAGAGAGTCTGGCACATTGTTATTGAGCGCATTCGACGACATCCAATATTCGCAAAGTAGCGCGACCGGCGCGCGTGACGCGTTGTCGCCGCCGCCGCCGCCTCCGCCGCCTCCGCCGCTGCGTTTTAATAACGCGTCGGGCGCGCGCTGGAACGCGCTCGCGGTGTCCGCGCCCGGAGCCATCCACAAAAGCGCTTCTGTGCCCCGCCCCGTCCCCGCCTCACCCCCGCCTTGCGCGTTGCTAGGTACTATCGCATCACGCCCAGCGACATCCGCGCTGTCTGCGGTGATTAATGGCACTTATCTCGCGCGCGGCAGGGCGCGGGGGCGGCCGTGGTGACGGGTCCCGAAGTGGTGGCGGCGGAGTCAGGAGAGGGGGCGGGGAGAGGGATAATGGTTTGACGCGAGGCGGGATGGCACGAACGGTGCGCGGCGCAGAGGGACAGGGAGGGTGGTCGGGATGGG
>BOPP01000061.1:262721-290137 GCA_017312745.1 Gryllus bimaculatus
TGGGGTGACGCGAGGCGGGATGGCACGAAACGATTCGGGGCGCAGTGGGGTGGGGCGGGTGGACGGACGGGACGGGACGGGACGGGACGGAACGAAGCTGTGAGGGATGGAGTATGAAATTGTGGGGGCGGAGAGTGGTTCGGTTCAAGGGTCGTTCCCCGGAATTCCCGTTTGCGACAGTCGGGAGAGAGTAATTGGATGGTACTTTTGCTTCCCATATGGCGAGTATCATGCTTTGCGATGGATGGAAAGTGGATGAGCTGCGACGATGAAGATGATGATTCTATGAAGAGAGTGTAACTGAAGATAAAAAATACGAGGATATCTAAATTGAAATGTTGAAAGCTCGTAAATTTATTACGAAGGTTATTCATTTTCATTTGGATGGGAGAGTTCTTGAAACGTACCTGAGTGGTTCATTTTAAGCGTTTCCCTTCATTTCAAACTCATTATTATTTTCAGGTAATCCAATTACGTCAAGGTATATACTGCATTTCACACAATGCAAAATCAACCATTCAACTGATTGTTCATTCTAGGATTTCCTGCAGTATACTTTACTAAAGTTTCTCATTAGATAAAATGTTTTGAAACAGTTTCATATGTTTGCTAATTATTTATTTATTAATTACAAAAAGTTATGAAACATCACTACATTAACATATTTTATTGTGAAATGTGTAGTACATTGCTGAAAGTGTTCTCTGATGCTTAGAACATTGGTTAATACTACGCAAAATATTCACGCTCTTCTACGTGAGTTCTTATTTCTAATTCATCGAATGTAATAAAGTAATTTCTCTGAAGTGTATTAACTTTTTAACTCGTTAATATTTATCTCTAGGAACATTGTATGTGTGTTTACTAAATCAAAATTCTTCACCAAGGTCTTTATAAACTAATTATATCTGAATCGATGGGATCATAATCTTCAGGAACACCTTCTTAAAACTATTTAGAACTCCTGCGATGTGCGGCATAATAAGCGATGTACGGAGCGCACGGCAACCACAGGCACACGCGGGCAGCGCGTAGACGAGCAAGGCCCCGAAGCGAAGCGCACACGGATCGATAGAGCCGCAGACTTCGACGGCGCGCGTTCGCGCGCTCCGCTCCGCTCCACGGCACTGGGCGCGGAGGGGCACGGCGGGGCTCCAAACTTCCAATTCCCAGGGAAGAAATTCTTCTGCAACTTTCAGCCGATGCCCGAAAATAATGGAACAAAAGCGCTCGAACCTGTCCACCATTGGAGATATGTGGCGGAAGGGGCGGGGAGGACGGGAGGGCGGGGATGCTTCCTGCGCGGCGCTCTTTCTGCGGAAGATAAGCCCCTCCCTCTCTCCTTTCCGGCCTCCCCCGCAGAAAACGCTCTCCGTGCCCCAAGCACCACGCCGCGACTCAGCGCCGGCCGGCGAACCTGCAGGCTCTGAATCGGCGATTGGGGGATAGCGATACGAGATTTAAGAGGGCTTCTAAGCAGCAATCTTACGAAGAACGAAGGGAAGTGCATACACGTCTCTAGAAATGAAATTTCGGGAAACTATAGAGTTCTGGATGGTACTAGAATTCAGGACGCATTGGGGCATTAATGTGAAGAATATTGGTGCATGTTAGGGCATTTTAACGTTATTTGGTTTGTATTCGCATTACGTGTTTTAAAGACGTCTATTTCACGTAAATCCTGTGAATCTCACCCATTTATGCTTTCACAATGTAAATTCATTCATGGAAAAATTGAAAGGGTATTAGTTATTGTTTTTAGGAACTATGAAATATTAATCTTTCATTCTCTGAATTTTCTTCTGAGAAAAATTCTAGTAGGAATTTTATACTCTAACAGCTACGGATTTGAGTGCGTTTCTTGAATTGCTCCAGTTTTTCCGAATTCGAAGCATAGTTGCGGAGGAATTATAGAGGGACTCGGTGTTGCCGAAAATAAGTCCTGCAACTTTTTTATAGCAGACAGCGCGATTTTCAGGCAACTGACTGTTTTCTGGTAGGACCGACAAAACGGACGACCAATCACTGCAAAATAATTTGGTGATTTATTTCTACATACTTTTACAAGTCGTTCGTGTCTTTTTGATCCTTGTTCAGAGCCCACGGTTCCAAATAGTGAATAAGATTTTAAGTACGTATATGAATTGAAGAATGCCAACCAGTTCGTTACATCCTACGATGTTTTTATAAATTCATATTTGTAGATACGAAGTGTTCTCCGTGGAGGATGAAATTTCCATTAAGAATCGCTACAGATTTATGTAGCTCTAATACGAATTTAGGGTATTGTACTATATACTTTGAATGAATGAACGAACTATTTTGATATGTCATTACCGCACGTATATTGTAACACACTCGCATCAAACATTCCCAGAATTTCGCATCTCCCTCACATTACTCGTAATTCGAGGAAATCTCAAGAAGCGCTCTCAAGCAAGCTTCCCATTGTCGCCCAGCGTTCAGCGTGTGATTCCTGACGCCGTCTCTCCCACCGGCGCCTTGAGCGCACGTGTCGGCGCCGGGCCGCTCGCGCGCTGTTCATGTTAAATGGACGGGAACGGACGGACGGCGAGCGAGGAGGCGTCGCTTTGGAGGCGGAGCTGTGGAAGGGGGCTGAGGAAGGCGAGGAGGCCGAGGTGCGGGGCCGTTCTTTTTCACAATCGCCATGCGCACTGGCCCGAAACGGGACGAAAAATGCGCGTAGCGGGAAAAAAAGTAAATGTCTAAAAATTAATGTCAAAGACCTGTTGTTGCGCACTGCCTGAAATAGTTTCAACATATGTCGTTCCAGTTTGGTCGTCTTCTGATAACGTGAAATGCGTAGTGGATTTTACAATTTTACGATAACTAAAAAAATATCTATATTTTATTATATTTTAGCCTGAAAGTGTGCAATCTCAGTATGTGCTACTTTTTTAGGTAAAGGATGGGTTAACGAATAGTTTACAGGTTGGAACTATTAAATACAAATAATAAAATAAGACAGTTTTCAACTCTATTTTGGCATTTGCAACGCGTAAAATGATAATGTAAACACAATGATAAATTCTTTGAAGAAAAATTACAGTAAAAGTACGATAAAACTTATTCCGAAAGAACAAGGAATATATTATTCCCAGAAACAGTTAAACATCTTTTCTTGAAAATGTTATTGATGAGAGTTACCCATGTAGCGTGTAATGTTGCAGACTTTTCGGCCAACTTGTTGCGCCTTCTTTACGAAGTCATGCAAGCTGCATTATCGTGGCGAACTCATTTATAAATATTTTTAAATTTAATTTTAGTTTCAGATTAATTCCTAATTGCGTGTAATAACTGTCTAACTTGACTTGAGATATAAAAATGTGACAGTTTTCAGTTGAGATATGTATTTTATTTTCTATATTTATAGTAACATTTATTTCCTTGTATTCATTTTTCTCGGGCATTGGGGGCCTCTAGCCATTGCTTTGGGCAGCTTACCCGTGGTTAGCGCCGGCGCTTTCGGCCCACTGTGCGGCGTGGGAGTCGAAGAAGGTTGGTGACCGGCAACGGCAGGCCGCATCGTAACACCTGCGACGCGGTCGTAACCCTGCCATCTCGCGCGGACGATCCGTAACCATGAAAGCAGCCAACGGCATGTCATAATGCGCTCCTTGAGGACGCTTTAATTTCATGAAATCGCGGCTTCGTAGCGACAGACATCGTTGTCGCGAGGATGGTACGCGAACGTGAAAACAGTTTTGCAATTACGGTTCGTTTGAGGGGTATCTCGGTTTGTGCCTGATCACACGTGCCGCACTGGAGGGCCAGTTCTAAATTTTGATAAGGTCATTTCAGTGTCAGTTGGGAAGCAAATTATAAAGCCGATACGTAGCAATAATTTTTGGATGGAGATGAGATTGGTTTGACTGTTTCACATTAAGATTATCTATAGTATTTATCGTCAAGTTTTACGAGCGGGTAGTAAAATTGGGGATGATTTTTTATTGACATCAGATCACCTTCAGTACCAATTTGCAACAGTCTTATCCTGTATGGTACATAATCAGTTTTGAAACTTCGTACACGCGGTGCATGTCATTACGTACCATGTCCTAACTTACAAATTCCTTCGTTTTACAATATTATAAACGTTATGTATGAAGGATCAGTTCCATGGGGAAAGCTGTATCGGAAAATTAGATTGGTGTCTATTAAAACAATTTACAGAAAGTATCCGAAGTACTCCTCAATTTTTCTGGTTGCGAGAGTCACCAAATGTTGTAGGCCATATTACGTGGAAAATCAGATTCAATATTTTGTTTAGTTAATTTTTAATAGTATTTTATTAATTTTAATTTGTTTAAAAGTAAGTTGCTAAACATAAAATAAAATGTAATGGAGGATACTTACGATGTTCATACAATTACTGCTACGAACTTCTCCAGACAGATTCAATAAACAAATGAAGCCAAGTAATTTGGTACACAGAGGAAAATATGTCAAGAATGATGAGAAGATGGCGCACACTTCCAGCCACCTCATCGAAATAAGAAGAGAAACAGGAAGACGAGCAAATTAAAGAGCAGAAAAGGAAACGCAGAAAATGGGGAAAGAGAAAAGACAGGTAAATTGGAGAGAGTATCAGGGAAAGGAGAGGAAATAGGGAGAGGGGTAAATAGAAAGAGGTAAAGAGGAATAGAAAGAGGAGATGAGAAATAAAAAAAACGGGATTGAAAATAGGGAAATGAAAAACTAAAATAAGGGAATAATATTAACTTTTTATCGTCCGATTCATGATTTTTTTTCATCTTCTTGAGCCCTCAAAAGCTTATGCGTACTGTATCTCTCTGTTCCTCTCTCGGTGTATCTGGTTCTAACTGGAAGGTTATTTTCGGGCGGAGCACAGCGTAGCGTGCTGCGAGGGCCCGCAGAGTACCCTCATTCGGAAACGGAGACTTCTCGTGTCCAGGCACCGTTCGACGCTCGATACTCCTCCCGCCGGCCACCAAGCGAAGCAGCGGGAGCAAGCAAAGACTCGGGAGAGCGAGAGAGACCGAGAGCTGTTATCTGATAAGTCGTTACGCGTACTGCGCGTTTGATTGCTTTATTAAATGGCATCTCTGCCCGAGATAGTAGGAGTAGCAGTAGGAACAAAATTCGTAATTCCGTTAAGTTTGTGTGCTAATACATCTTGCGTACTTAAGATAGCGTGATAAGATGCGTAGATAAATTTCTCCCTCTAAAATGAAACAGGTTTTCTGCGTGGTGGATCGAATATAGAAACAGAAAGTGCTTCTTCATGATAATGTTGTGGAAACGAGCTATTTTCGCGAGATTTTTGCTGACGTTTTTTCGTGCATGCAAGGGAAATTTTTGACACAACTCTAAGAGTGGGCGTCGTGGTAGATGAGCGAAACACGATACTCAAATAGCCGGTTTGGTAGTTTCTGCGTCCATGAGAAGTTTCTTAGGTTCCCTGGAGTTAACTCAAGTCAGAGTTTCTGCAATGACATCCCAGGCCATCATTGGAAAACATCTAAAAATTTTCTCGTCTTTTCGCTAAGAGTATTTTCATTTCAGCCTTTCATTTTTGGTCATTCTTCAAACATTTTCTTCAGCGGCCACAAGAGTTGTAGTTAGTTCTGTGTCAATCTTGTTCACAAATTCACTTATGAAATTTGCACTTACATTCGTCACTCATCACACACCAATCCCCACCCACCCATAAGCAATCATCGTCGCAACACATCATTCATATCGTTGGGCAAAGAATGTGGTTTGTCGTTTGCATTAGCTATTCTCGTTATGTCTTTTAGCACCGCTCCCACCACGCATTGCGTACCCCGTCAGAGAACACACGCTTCACGCGGAGCGTCTCACCGAGCAAGGTGGCTCAGGATCATCATACTTGCAGTGCGTCTCACCGGGTGTCATAGGCAGAGTCCCTACCGTCGGTGGAAGAATTTTCGAAACAAGCCACGTAGCTAGGTCGAATTCAGTCGATGTCTTGAGGAGAATTCTGACAGCCGGCTGCTATGATCGGACATTTTTAGTGGTTTCTCCGATCAATACCTGTCGAATGTCGGAGCAGTATCCTTATAAACGGGCCACGAAACGCGCGCGATCTTTCCGTTATCTTCCTTGTTCTATTTTCACCCCTTCCTTTCATACACTTACACTTGTGCACTACATTACCTCTCATGGTAGCAGACGAACCGGGAGCTAGCCCCTGCTAAGACGGTGTGCACTTGGTGGGAGATACCCGGTTGTGGAAAACCCCACATTCCGACGTGTAGGTCGGCGCCGAATTCTGCCATACAGATGAAGATCGCCGCCACATCCCGCGATAAAAACATTACAATTACACTTATGGGATTAATGCGTCTATCAGCTGGAAACCAATCAGCCAATCGAAAAACACAGAGCGTCGCGAAATACCGGCCTTGGAATGCCCTGAGCGCACTACCGAAGACAGAGGCGACCGAACCCGGCCCGGCGAGCACGCCTTGCACCGGGCGGGCGTCGTTTGTTTTGGAAGGAGTGGTTGTTTTCGCCTTCCCCTCCGAAGGGTCCTCTGCTCGACGGGGCGTGTACCTGCGCCTCCAGCTCCCCCTCCATCGCCCCCGCCGCACGTCCCCGCGGCCGCGCTTACCCTTTCACTCGCACGCCGCCGCCGCCGCTTTGCCGCACACTGGTCCGTATGTGCCACACAGCGCACTAGAAAAGGGGGCGCGGTTCCTCAAAATTCCTTACTTTTTGGACAAAATGGGTTACTTTAAAAATATCCGTCTGATTAACACTTTCCAAAGGCTTCCCCTTAACGTTGCAACCACTGAAGCCATTTGTCAACTGGTCTGATTGCTTCACAACTCTTTAATCTCATGCGACTCGGAATACGGCTCTGTTAACTCTTCCTTGGTCGCCCTAATACCCCCCCATCCACACACACACACACACACAAAAAAAAAAAAAAAATCCTTCTAAAATTGTTAGTATGAATTTTCTTTCCCTACTTCTCAATTGGTTTTCTCTTCTTTCCAAGTGAATCATTCTACAAGATGAAGTCGAAGATTATCTCGTTGGATTAATATCTTCATCTAGTAAAGATTTTTTTTAATTTCAAATAATGAAATATAATAAAACTGCAATCAAGTTCAATGCATTGCGAATCTGCCGCTATCATAGAATGATCAATTTATGGTAGCTTTGATTCCATAAAAGGAGTGTAACTTAATGGTATTTCTTGGTAGTAATTCATAAAGAATACTCGCAAAAAGAGGTGAAGTAATTCTAATACAGTTCCCTGGAAGGTTAAAGTTTCCAAATGACTTTCAAGAAACTCTGACCACGAAGTAGTTTTAAGTGGGCAGAATATTTGAATAATATAACTGAAAAACGGGACATTATCAACTCGTGTTGTCTCAGATTTTATTTATATTGCTTTACGACATTATTATGGCGCATGTTTTTTGTTTAGAATACTTTTTTGTTATTAAAGAAACCCGCTGTTTTCATTTTCAGAATAATTTTGGCCCACTGCGCACCGCGTGGAGTCTGGCCGCCGACTTAGTCTCGTGCGTTAAGGATCTTGTAACAATCGGCCAATAAATGTTTATTGGGTAATTTAAAGTTATAGACAGCGCCTTATGCGATGGGCTCCGCGCGCCCCACGTTATCTGGATCTCACGGCCCACAGCCGTCGAACCTGTTTCCAGGCTCCTCAGCTGAATCAACACTCTCCGGCCTTCCACGCGTCGGACCCTAGAGCGTCAAAGACGCCATGTTTTTTTAATGACATTTTATCCGCATTTCTTTGGCGGTTGTGTTTTATTTACGTTTAATCGTTTTTCTTACTTTTTGCGACCGCTGGAGAAACACTGTGTGGGAGGCCTCTCGAAATGTGCTTTGCTAATCCGGTCTGCCGCCGGGTCGATAATGTTTTCGTGTCAGCTCTGTATTGGATTCTCTCTCAAGTGCAGGAGGCGTTGTTGTTTCCGTTGTGTAATGCGTTTAAAGCGTGCTGAATGAGCTTACGAAAGAACCCTACTATTATTGACAATATGTCAGTATTGTTCCAGAACAAAAATGAATTTAAATAACCCAGAGTAATGAGTATTTTTAGGTTGTTATTCACCCTTTGTTCTGGAACGGGTGTATATAATGAATTAAAATGCGCTGTTTATAATGTTCGAAGAATATTAAGTGAATACAGCATTTCACAAATGAATTCCCAACAGTGGGGCATAATTAAAAATTCTGGCGTTAAGAGGAAATTTCATGTTTTTTCGGTTAATGAAATAACTTTGTAAAAGACTCGTATGTATTATATGTTTCCCATATCTGGTAGAAATGTTACATTCTGAAGTAGAATAAAAATGTTATCATTACAATGCTTTAAGAAATCTAGCACACATGCTAGTTTTTCGCAGCCTTATAATATAATTGTTACGAATAATAATTTAATCTTATATTGCTGAAGGGTTGCGAACAGGAGTTGAACAATGGTCCGAAACGAGTATGCAAATTTTCCAAGCTTAAAATACTTTATTTTTCCAAAAAACTTGAGCTCGACTAGTTTTCTCACACTGGCAGTTGAATATTTCGGATGAATATTTTATTTAACAATGCTGTAACTGTGCAAACACATCCTAAGCGCCTTTTTGCACTTCTTCTGACGGCACAAAACATCGTATCCTTGCATTCGGTTCGCAGGATGTTATTCAGCGGAAACAGCCACGTTTATGCGTCGTCAGCCCTGTAGGAAAAAAGACCATCAGATGCAGTGTTTGCCGGTCCAGCGGTTCGGGATAAACGCCGGAAGTCGGTATTGTGACCGTGTGCAAGTTGCATTGACCGCCCAGCGATGAATTCGTTTCTGCTCCAGAGGACCCACACTCAGCGAGGGTTAACGGCGGAAGTATAATATTTAGGCCAGACGCTCAAATGACCCCTCGAACAGTATCGAATTCAGTCTCCCGGATATCCTTTCCCGTGGAGTGTTTCAGTTTCACTTGAGAAATATTTTAAATAAACCAATGTACCAGACGAACATTTTGGAATACAGAGATCACATTTTGTAAACCTTGTTGTGATTCGAAGTCGAACTGCAAAAGAAAGAACTATCAAAATGAAGCGTATTTGCTAGTGAATTACTGTTGTTACATAACGAAGTTGATTATTGTAATATGTTAGCGTTGTAAATAATTTTTTGGGGGAAGGGGTAAATACTTCTGTATTTCTCTAATAGTCATTGGCTAAAGCTGGGTTATCTGTTGATGATTTTCATTAGTATACATATTTCTGGTGTCTTACCACGTCAAAAACTTTACAAGGGAGGTTCAATGCAAATGCTATGTTCTGGGATTAATTATATGTCAGAAAATATTTAGAAATTTATATTTATTACAGAAAATCTAAATTACGTATCCGTATTTGTAAAAGAAGTTTCAGTATGATGAGTAGAATGATCCGTATGTACGCACTTGTTCTAAAATCTTTCTGTAGATAGAATTCGGAGCGTCAGATTCTCTCCAGAGCAGCGACATCCCCTGATTTTCTCTCTCTTTCTCCTCTCTTCTTTCAGCATATCTCCTCTTTGCTACATTGCTACATCTCCAAGTGTTGATCCTTTGTTGTCTTGTCTCGGCAGGCTTGCAGTTCCGTGAAGCGTTGGAAGGTCGTTCGTGGTGATTATGCTGATTACGCGCCTACCTTCTTAAGATTCTCGCAAGTTTAAAATATATTCAAAATAACATAATTTATGTCGTTCTTGAAGTGCTGGTGTTTCAGGCTGAAATGTTCTGCGAACGGTGACGAACACAATGGGAAAAGATAACAATCTGAAGCGAGACAACTGAATGCATTTCTCACTACTCCGACTTACGTCTGTGCGTACTTCGTCATGCTTGCTCCTTGTTCCTTCCTTCGCCTCATAACAAGCATTTCCTGTGAACTGTACGTTATGTTATCTTTATACACACTCGTAGACCAGTAAAGTTTTTCTTCTGTAAAATACATCATGAACTGTTTTTTGTATATAGTACTTCTACCTTTTATCTTGAATGGGTGTTTTTGACCTAAGTACTTTCGATCTTACTGATCATAGATTCATTTTAGACATGTTTTTTTCTATTCAGTTTCAATTTACTGTAACAGTGTATTAAATATATCAGTTGACTGAAGTCTAGAAGTCGGCACAAAATATCTTTTCGTGCTCATTGTGATATTTTGCGACCCAGAAAGTCTGAAAAATTTGAATTGTGATTGGCATGACAGGAGACAAGTGTGTGTACAAAGTGAAGTAACCCGGCTTTGCAAGGGTTTTGACAGTAAAATGAATTAAATCTATGAATAGCGTAAAATGGAAGTAATTTTAATTACAGCTCAACCTCTTCCCGCTCCGCTCCATCCCGTCAGGCTGGTTCCATTTCTTCGCCCTCTCATCGCCTAGATTCCTCCTCATTGTTCCGCCCCGCCCTCTCTCTTCACCTTTCCCCGCCCTGTCCCGATCTTCTCCCACGCGCTCCGCATCGGCCTCAATGAACCCGCTTCGATTATCGCCTACCAGCAGCACTATCCCTAAGTTTTCATGAAAGGAGTGCAGGATACATTATTACAATTTTTGGGGAGAGGGAGGAATTGTGGGTAAGATCGCGAGTCTCCTAACATTTTCTCGCCAGCTCGATAATATTCGTATTAAATTTCATTGAAATTGCTCCATGCGTTTTTAAACCATGCTGGATCAAACATCCTTACATTGAGGTTTCCATATTGTTACTCGTATATGAACGAATATTTATATGAATAGTTGAAGATTCGAAGAGATGTGATTTATTTCAAATCTATTTACAAAGAACTATGAAACAAAGCCGGTCCGGATGGCCTAGATCGTTTAGGCGATAGTGCCATAGCGATCTCGAAACGAAGGATCACGGGTTCGAGTCCCGCCTCGGGCATGGTTCGTCCTTTCACCCCCTATCATCACCACATCATGTTATCTTTAGTTATCATACCGTTAAATGCAATAGAGGCCGCTATTGACCTAGATGTTGGCGCGACCGTAAGTAACAAAAAACAAACAAACAAACTGTGAAACAAAGTGAAGCTATTGTGTTGTTCTTCAAAATACCGACAGTTGAACGGCAATTTATTGCGTCGAAAACTATCAATATTACTTCCGTGGTGCAGCGACCTCAGCTCAATCGCGCGCCTGCCTTCAGTTGCGTTGGGCAGCGCGCGGCGCTGGGTCGAGCGCCGTTTGCCCTGCCGTCCTCGGCGCCGCCCCCTCCCGTTGCCAGCGGCCAGCCCCGCCTCGTTAATTGGGTTACAAGGTTACGGGACTTGGGACCTTGCCCGCCGCGGAAGAGCGTCGGTACGAGCACAGATAAGGAGTGTGCGCTGCAGCAGACGCCGATGGGCGGCGCGAGACGCCGGAGGCAGGTTCTCTAATTACGAGTTATTTACACAGCGACTCGACTGAGCCGCCTGGAAAACGTGCGTAGCATGTGTGTGTTTGTGCGTTTGTCGTATCGCGCCAATCTAATCTCGCTGCCCTGCACCTAAACACGTTCCTGACGTCCGTTTGGCATTTACATTTATGAAAGTATATTGTTTTGTCGGATCAGGTAATAGATAAACCGATACTGTGAGAATCCCTCTGGAAATGAATGTCATCGCATACCATGTGTGTAGTGTGGTCGACTATCTAACGTCTTTCTAGATCCTAAGAACTCGTACGTTTTCTAGTCGCTTTTAAATTCTGTTTGTACAAAACACGTCAAATGCCTCATTTTTCAGCATAGCTGTATCTTTGATTCTTCTTAGTCTCTCTTTAATTCCAAACGTATATACTAAATGTTGGTAGAATAGCTAAGCTCAATAGAGCGACTCCAAGAGGATAGCGGGGATTTGAAGAATCTCATGTTCCCTTACGTTTGCATCAAATAAAATTGTAAAATTAATATAATAAAGTTTATCTGCTGTTATGTGTTCATTACGTCAGTTTCAAGATCAACTACAGTATAATACAAGGATATTCGTGTACCAAGCGATTGTAGTTGGGAAGCGAAGTTAGCGTCGTTACAGTTTCGAGGATGACAATTTTTAAACGCAACAATTAGTCATATGAGGGCATCAATTTTCTGTCGTATTAGTAACTTTGTGAAAACTTTTCGGTGATTATAAATGTAAGTGGTGCATTATTTTCTTAAGTTATGGCGAATATCCTCTAGTTTTCCATTACCACATACATGTGCAGACTTCGGTAATATACATTTCAATTACATTTTCAGAAACATGTTTTACTCTGTGTTCAACAAGAATTGTCCCAGAATTTGTAATCTTTCTAATTTCATCAGTGTTCGAGCATTAGAACGAAATAAAGCAATTATTTTGGAGTTTTAGATTTTCCATATAGTGCGTATGTACTACTTACCGGTTCTAACTTTTCTACAGTTATTTCTTATATCGCAAGGGTTCAGATAGTTCCTTTCAGAGTACCTTTTTTCGGTGAATGCCTGCTCTTTTTGTGTATAATCTGAAGATTCCGTGGCACGTAGTTTACGAACCATTTCTGTAGTGTAACATCTCAGAGACACTCATTTAACTCAGCAATCTGCATTAGGTAGAAAACACAGCTAATTATACCCAAAATATTTAATATTGCGAGCATGATATTCTAAAGTCTCATTTACATTTAAATTTAAACGTAAATCAAACGTTTGGAGTCATGTTATTGAATAGAACTATTCATATTAGGGAACATGAGCCCAATTGTTTGTAAGAGGTTATCGCAAAGGTTTCTAAGCTTATGTTCACATGAACGTCAATAGGAGAACACACTATCGTACACAGCAGCAAGCTCGAAAGACCTTCTGGCATTTTCCTTAGAAACTAATAGAGGTTGCATGAGGAGAAACGTGGCAGCTCTCAATCGGGCTACAATTGCTCCTTAAACGCCTAATGGAATCATTCGTGGTGGTGAAGGTGTTCGAAATAATGATCATCCAAGGATGATCACGTATTTTATTTAATGTCCTTTGTTCTTTGCCCCCGACATTTGTAGTAATGTAGTGCACAAAAGCGTACGTGTGTGTAAGTAAGGGCTAAGGGTTGGACAAAGAAGAGGAAGGAAAGTTCGCTTGCGGTCTGTGGCCCGTTTGTTAGGATAATGATCCGACAATCGCCTTGTGTTGATCGGAGAAACCATGCAAAACCATACAACTGAATTCGACCTAGCTATCTTGAGCCACCTTAGGCGGTAGTCCATAAGAGATAAACAGCCACTTCGATTTGATCGGATAATGAAATATTCGTGAGAGTGGACGTACGCGGCTCCTGCGCATGTAGCGAAAAGGGGGCGTGGCTGTCGAGGCAAATATGTGGCAAGCCCTGGTCAGCAAATCGAAACCCTGGTGGCCGCGTGAGAGTGTGACATTTGAGATGAGGGCGCTCCGGCGTGGCGCCCTCGGTGGCGGAGCGGACCGCTTTCGTAACGGCGCGGCGCGACGCGACGCGACGCGACGCGACGCGACGCTCGCTGCAGGCGCATTGGACAGAATTTGATCCTCCCGACGAGACGCGGGGCTCGGATGGAAGTGGAGGATAGGTATTTTCTAAATTGGAGGAGAGAGATAGCTTTGAAATACGGTTAGAGAGAATCCATGGGTTTAGGAGGGTATGGCGCGTCTGAGGTTTACGCTCGCTGAAATTGCATTTCACAGAATTTGATCGAAGTGAAAGGAGAGGAAGTAAGGAATTGAATTGTAGAAAAGATCTGGATTGAAATTTGGTGTGTGAGTGAGCGTGGGTTTAGGATGCGGTTTAGGGAGCTACTGAGGTGAACGGTCGCTGCAGGCGCATTGGACAGAATTTGATCCTCCCGACCTGGCGCGAAGCGCGGATGGAAGTGGAGGATAAGTACTTTCTAAATTGAAGGAAAGAAGTTGGTTTGAAATTTGGTTAGAGAGGATGCATGGGTTTAGGATTGTACAGAGCATCCAAGATTTACGGTTTCTTAAGTTGCATTTCACAGAACTTGATCGAAGTGAAAGAATAGAAGGTAAGGAATTGAACTGAAGAAAATATGTGGATTTAAATTTGAGTGTGCGTGGGTTTGGGATACGGTTTTCGGAACGACTGAGGTGTACCGTCGCTGCATGTACATTGAACAGAATGTGATGCTTTAGACGCGGTGTAGCGCTTGTATGGAAGTGGAGGATAGGTGTTTTGCGACTGGGCAAAAAAAGTGGGATAGTAACTTGGCGTAGAAAGATGCTCGAGATTAGGAAGCTGTTAGTTGTGAGATTTGGTTCGCCATACGTCTCTCTTCAGGTGTCCCCTCTATGGAATGGCCATATCCTTCGTACTGAATTCAAATCGGTACTGCATTCTTATTAGTGTGCTTTTACATTGTTAGAATTGTTGACCCAATTGAGTTTACTTTTACATAAAAATAGTTATATTCACAGTGTAAATAACGTAAGGAGTGTGTTAATTTCTCAGACCCATCCACTGTCTCAAATATACTTGAAAGCCTTTAGTAATACAGTGATGCAATAACATAAATGCCATTCTGGTTGCGAATCATTCTGAAGTTTCGAAAGACGAACTTATACTACGTTTTAATTATTACCTATTTTATTACATCTATTGCTCTTACTTACGTTGTTTGGTGCAGTATATATGCACGGCGACATTACGCATGTAAGTTGGCATGCAAGGATAAAATGATAGCCTTTTGTTCAGGCTGACGAATGAGTCCGCAGTTTTATTCCCTGGGCACAAATTAGAGGACATGAAGGTTAATGTTTCATGCGTTTTCTTGTGTTGAGAATTCAGGTAGTAATTGGTAGAAAGAAAATCCGAAATTGATTGTAACATGAAGCATAAAATATTCAAAATGCTTCTCGTTTAATGCTCATAGCTTGCGATTTTCTGACTATTGATTAGTTTTCAGACAAGTTACATAAGTTATATATATATACTGCACAAAATTATACTAATTTTGTTAGCTCCCCAGACATTTTCTGTGCTATCAGGAAGGGTCATTTAAATTATTTTGGAACTCCCTCGGCTTTGCGTTCCGGCGCTCAGAGATAGAAAACTATTGTTTGTACCGTTCCTGTACATGGCGCCGAATATCGTATGGATCAGATTGTGGTGGATCTTCTGGAAAATGCAAACTCCAGAGGGAATTAGGAAACAACTCTTGTGCTCGGGCATGCAGTCGCCCGCCGGGGCGATCAGCGCCGCGCCGCCGAATTCCGCCACAGGCCAAGGACGGAAGACAATAACGAGCATCCAGGTCCTGAACGGGTTTTGAACCCGCGGCCCGTGAATTTCAGGCAGCGAGCCAGTTCGTCTCCGATCCACCTCGATCACATAGTACGTCAAACGATCTAAAAAAAGCAAAAAATTGTTTCGTCTGTATGTCCAGGATAGCACCTCTATTCAAGAAGACCTCAACACAACTCTTGCTCTTGTGCGGTTGTTGGTTAGGGATGTTGCAGTACTGTTGATGTGATACCATTGTCGATACTGTTACATCCGAATTGGGACATTGTGGAATCGACACTTAGGTTAGGAGTCGGTTATCCACATCACTTGATACGTCCATTCCATACATGGTATCTTAGCCGCGCAGTTGGGACTTGAAGAGCCAATAAGCTCGTATTCGAAACGTCATACGTCCTATAATTTTCCTGCGTCCTGCTACCCACCTTAACATACAGTTTGCAAGCTTCCCCACACGTTTCGAAAAGAAACGAGTATAAGTTATTGTAACTAAGTTTCTATTTGGTATCTGTCTATTAAATTATCAATAACTTTAGGTGAAAATTCAAAGGTTTTCAAGAGTACTTAAATGAAATTATCGATCGTTACTTTATTTCTTGACGTCAGAATAGGTACTGATATGTCTCTAGGATGACTCATTGGCAGGCGTGCTAGCTTCCCATGGTATGATCCGGGTTCGATTCTCAGTCGAGGAAAAATAGAGTTGTTGCTTTCCTTTAAAATCGTCTCAGTTGTTGTAGCTATGTGACAAAGAAAAGCTCAGGCTGGCGGAGTTGACTAGTTACGGTGAAGGGTGTCATGATCGTCACGTGTCTCTCTTATCCCTCAATTGTGGGTATTAACTAGGCATGGGCGACACCGGTAGCTAGCCAGCAAAGTCGACCCAAACTGCCAAATGCAGATTAGATTCTGATACATTCATATTGTTCTGGAGAGTGGCTACTCAGTCCCACGATACTTCATTCTATTGTGATTTAACGTTACGGCCCCACTATAGTACCTCACTTGCGCGGCAACCACCGGCGCTGCCGGTTGCTGACGCGTGACTTCAGCGTGAGCGGCGGCGGCGGCGGCGGCGGCGAAGCGCGCGCGGTGCACTGTGGGAGAAGAAAGTTCGCGAGACCGCCGCTGCGCCAAGGTCGCTTACGCAACCCTGGGCCATTTCCTCGCGGCGAGGGAGGCGGCCGAGATTGCCGTGCGGCGCGACGGGGGAGGTCCCCTTGTCGACGTCGGCGGCGGCGCACGCGGGAATGTCCGCGCGGTGGAAGACGCCTCCGCCCGCGGACGCTGCGAGGCGCGTGTGCAGCAGAGGAGTCCCGCTCGCTTCCGTGCAGGAATAGCGTTGTAGCGACTAAAATACACGAGCCCGCTTGACGTGTTTAGTCATTGATTATTTATATTCAAACAATTAGTTTGAAGATATTGGTAAAAATAAATTGTAATAAAGGAGAGGTTAAAAATCCAATTGGGTTCTTTATTCACTGACTTTCAACTGCGCTGAAATCTACATTACAAAATTATTCAATTCTGTTTGCAACCAATGAATGAGAATTTTGGCGGTGAAAGTCTGAGACATAGATTAATCAATGGCTGGAAATCCAATAGACACTTCGAAACTTATTGCTACATTTTAAATACATTTGAAATTTATTGTTTACACAATCTAATTCTTGAGAGTTGGGGAAAACATATTTTAAGAGAATGGTATTCTCTTATAGACATGTCAAATAAACGCACCCTTCTCGCGCTGCCAGTTTTGCATTCCTAATTCAACTCCAGTTTGGCGCTTCTTCACTTGATACTACAATACGGCGTTCCGCAAGGCGTGCTTTCCTACAATGCGTGCTTTCCAACATGAACTTCATTCCTGCGTATTCGGAACAATCGATTTCTCAGTAATTAGTGAAGAAAAATTCTGTTTTATTCTGAAAATAAGTTAGATAGCGGTGGTTTGAGTGGAGATTCAATCTCCCTTAAGTAGCCATTAGGCCCGTCGTGAAGTGTGTATTCGGGTATTGTAATGACTGTGTGTTTGAACACAGTCGTCAAAAGCTGTGCGTGACATCGATGTTTTATTTGTTCCCATCACGTTTGTGTGCTACATCAGATACGTCCGAGAAACTCAAGATATCTGAAGTGAGAATTTTTTCCCCCAAATCTATAAGTAAATTAAAAATATCAGTATACGAGTGTTTGGTTTTAAAACGCGTCAAAATTGTTACAAATTATTAACTGTCGTACAAATTGTAAATGAGAGAGGTTAAACTAATTGAAAATTACTAAATAATGTGACGCATATACTAATCTAATATTAGTAAATCGCGGGTAATCGTATCCATTCCATGGAGACACTTTAAATTGGCATCCAGATCCTTCCTAATATGGAAATCGAATCATCGCTGCACGAGCCAAATGAGGGAGCGGAGTTGACCTCCTCCGCCAGCTGCTGCTCACCGGCAGAGCGGGGCTTCCGGGGGCGGCGTGGGCGATGTGGGCGTTGGGCGATGGGCGATGCGCGCGGCGGCGGCGGTGGCGGCGGCGGCGGCGGCCCAGGCGCACCGCAGTAAAATTAACGACGCGAATTATTCATGACCGCCGTTGCGCTCCCCTGGCTACCCCCCAGAGCGGGGTCGCGGCCGGGTCAAAGGGGACCACGCGGGTGGTGTGGGCGGTGGGGGCGGAATGGAGCGCTTTACCCGCTTTCGCGCGATGGGTACGCCCCGCCGCACCGCCCACGCTAAGGTAATTATCCCGCCACTTTCGTCCTTCCTGCCACCTGCGTCTTCTCCCTGGTGTTCTTGCGTTGTCGTTGCCTCTTCTTCCTGGCCGCTCCCGTGGTCGACGGCGCGTTTTCCGTTCATGGAGGATTGCCGCTTGTTTTGTTGTTGGCGTACCGTGCCACCTACGTAGCGTAGCCGATCCTGTCTTCATCGCATTAGTGACCTCAGTTGGTTATCCCACCTCGTCGGCCTCCGTACTCATCCTGAGTACAACTTTCCTGATGAACTCTTTAGCTCATCTCTCATCGTTCCCACAGCGCCCGCAGCTCGTCTCACTTCGGTTCGTCTTCGTACTTTTCGTCGCGCCAACGTCGCTGCCCATCTGTTGTAAGCTTCGCTTTGATATATAATGGCACTTGACGTTTAATCAGCTGTTACGGTGTCATCCAATTGAAAGCTTGAATGTCACCATAGTAAGGTCACTGTATTGACACTTATGGTCACGACCGAATAACACCGACAGGTTACACACAATTTACTTCAAGTGCCACTACAAATAAATCGAAGTATAGTCTCTGTACATCACCGCCCTTCCTTCTTAGCCTTCTGAGGATTTTCTGCCTCCAGTGCTCGTGCCATCACTTTTGTTCCCACAGTCCTTGGCTTATCTCTTTTCCAACGTATCGTAAATCTTCATAGTTCATCTGGTTCTAAGACTCTTTTAGCTACCACAGATTCTGCCGGCTATCTTCCGAGGAAAATTTTTGTAATACATTTCTACTGTATGTCTTCTCACCAAATTGAGCGCCAGCTCCTGGTTGCTCTCATTGCCATTCCAAATACGTCACTTCCATTTCCTGCAGTCCCGTTTTCCTGCGGCCGGCCATTCTATTTTGGCCACCTACATTTGTATTGGACGTCCCTCTCTCCCTTCTTGCCCCTTCGTCACCCTTCCGCGAACTCACACACGCGGCCTACTTCTCCCACGTTGGTCTCTTCCCAACCTGTGGCTCCCGTTCCTCACCGCTCTCGCCCTGCGACGCAGCCGAAAAAACTTTAGCGTGGGATGGCTATTTGTTCACCTCTGAATGACGGGCGTTGCGAATGAATGAGGTTTTAACAATGCTTGTGTTTTTTGTGACCCGCTGCCGTTTATACTAGCGTTTAATATAAATGGGGCATTTTTTCTATTCAGGTCTTTTTCGACGTGAATTTGTGGGGTCACGGCTTTCAGGAAGAATTTTAAATCCGGGAATTTTTTTCTGCCTTATTGTGGTAAATTATTTTTTATGTATGCGCTTCAACATTGCTTTTCTTTTTAGGTAGAGCACTCGCCAGTTTAGCATCGGGCTTTGAAACTATGTTTTACTCCTCGCATGGTTTTAATGTAACGAAGAAAAAGTAGTATTATAATTCATAAATGCTTTCGCCACAACCGTTCGTGAAATAATATTTTGAATAATCAGAATAAGAGAATAACGGACGTATTTTATTATTTTTAACGAACAATTTTATCATTACTCATTTTCACATGATGAAACAATAAACGGTATGTGATATTTAGGAGATATGGATTTTCAAAAAGATACTGACGAGTTTTTTCTTAGTCAGTTGTCCAAGGAATATTTGCGGAGCAATGTTTTCTAAATGTACTTTATGAAATGGAACTTTTTGCATTTTTATCGAAAAAAATGTACTTACAACATAAACTTCATATTCACCTAAACCTAAATGATAATCAGATGAAAGATGGAATGATGTGTGCTAATGAAAACTCGTTGAATCCAATGGTAACAATTTCGAGGACACTCGACACCAAAAGCAATGAATAGCAAATGATTGAGGTAAAAAGAGATGGAAAGGCTGGTAGGCAGCCAAACTACGAAGCTGCAAACACGTACTCACGTTTTAACACTGTTCCGTGCGCTGTTATGTTCCATCTCAAGCGTTGCCACAACGTTGTTGCCTCTCGTCTTTGCTGCAGAAACTTCAGGCTTGTGCTGGTAGTCGACGTTACGTAATGTTCTGTACGTTTCCGCAATGTTGCAACGCCGCGCGAAAAAGAAGTCGTTAGAGAGACAGGAGACGGCGCCTCCGCGCAGTCGTTTCCCGCGAGATGATCGACAATGACGCAGGAGTTTCCAAAGGAAACAGACGTGTAAACGTGTGTCATTAAGAATCTGCGGAAATGTCTGAATTTTGTCTGTGAATCCTTACGTATTCGGTTTGATATTCGTTTGTCAAACGAATAAAGTTTTGAGAAAGCCTATTATTGAGAGTAAAGAGATTTACATTAACAAAGTCTAAAGTTCAAAATGCAAGATCGACTTGCGGTACATAAGTAAATAGTGAATAAGTTACACGAGTTCATTTTATTATGTTTGATACACGTTTTTCTTAAATACCGTTAGAATAAAATAGTAGTTAAATAATTTTCTCAAATGATTAAACGGAATGATGTAATGAAATTGTTACTTAAAACCCAACAAAGTATGTTATTTATGTGCCTAATATTTCATTACTATTAAACCTAGATTGTTAGAAAACTTATTTTGTTTGAAACAGACATTTTTAGCCCCGAAATAGATTCGTGCCTTGAATGAGATTTTAATATTTTGTATTATAATCTCGTTCATTATTTATCATCTAGTGTAAATTTGATGTCAACTGGATAAATACGAAATTGAATCTAAATACATTGCATCAAATAAATAAAAAAATGTAATAAAAGTATTAACAGAAATTGCTATGAAAAATTGTCGTGTCTGTTACACATTTTGTTGAAAATGAATTATCTTGCAGTTAGATTTTCATAATGGGTAGCAACTCCCCTTGGAGGGACAAGCACACGGTATTTTTGTTGTTCCACGCGTGCTGTGGGATACACGACCACCGTAGCTTTGGCGTGCATAATTGCATTTGCGTGTGGAATTAAATTCAGTTTGCTCCGCATTTGTGAGCAACGAAACGCCGCAGCCTCCAGCGGGAGTCGAAGCCAAAACCTCTGATGTAGCTGCAATTTTTGCCACTGAATATTTTCTCCAGTACCGTTGCCAATTCCGACCTTTTGACTGAAGGGAAAACGGTGCAGCAATCGTTACATTAGGTAAAGCGTGGATAAGAAAGTGTTGTTTTGTTAATGTCAGCGTAGTTCAATAAGTTTCGTTTATACTTTGTTATTTTAACGTCACGTCATGTATTCAGTCTTATTGCGTCACCCATGCTTTTAATATTGATTATGCTCTCCTAAAAAGTGTATGCGGAGCACAAGTTCAACAATATCCCTTTAGCTACTTCAGCGACAACTAGATGCTATTGGTGTGGTCAGAGCGTTCCATTCTTTAGGACATATAATGTACATTATAATACCTTTTTCGACATGCCAAATTTAACGACGTCTCAGTCAAAAGTTGATATTCCTGATAAAGAGTTTGATATTTCACGACCCAGTGTAGAGCTGCGTCTTCCTTATGCCTGACGACGGAGGTAGCTCGTGGATCCGTAATTCATGACACTCGAGGTAGTATGTGGGGCTAACTCAATGCGACCATCGTTGCATGGTAACGGGAACGGGAGCTTCCCGTTAGCACATTTTCTCCTTCTCACGATCAGTTCGATATACGGTATTGTGGGAGTAGTAAAGTTATGAAGATGAGCACGTGAGACGATGTGAAGGAGGGAATTGTTAAAGGATATTGATTGAGATCTTATCGTATATTTCATAGATTGAATAAAATCTCACATATTAAATCTTATTGTGTGTTTTCCACTCGAAAACATTAAATCGTTCAGTCTATTTTAGATTCGATGTTTTAAAAAAGTCCATTCGCATGAAGCTTCATCTCAGGACACTGTAGAACTGTACCAAGGCATACATTTTTTATAACTAAGGAGCCAAAATGTATATTTTCAAATGTTACTACCATGCTTAGTTGGTACTTTTATTCATCAGTTAATTATTTGGGGAAGGGATTCCAGATCTCAAGAAAACAGATTGTACTTTTTCACCATACGTCACATACAGCTTTTAGTGTTCATTGACAAAATTTGTATTTGTATTTAGTCATTGTATATCCCGTAAAGAGCAATTGTCCTCGGCACCGTTAGATCCCGGAGTTCCTTGCCGCTCAAACAACCCGGAACCCGCAATGTCTCGCATTCGCTAACTTTCGTCACTTCACTTAGCTCACGAATTCGGCTGGCAACGCCGGTTTCGCGGTCGTGGCCTTTCAATAGAACCATCCCAGTATTCGCCTGAATGAGAGAGGGAAACAGGGAAACCCAAGTGAAAATGGCAAGCACGGAGATTTAACCCGGGCCTCTCGAATGCGAAGTCAGGGTGCTACGGCTTGAGCCATTTCGCGCGGTATTGACAAAATAAACCGAATCAGTTGTACGAGAAATGTTCGTCATAGAAAGAGTTGTGTCCTGGATAAATGGATAAATCATGGGTGAACACCTGACACAGACAGCGAAGCTCGTCCGAACACAGGTTCTCAGGTTATCTTGCTTGATGCGAGAGTCCGTCCACGCAGGAGAGCGGGCGGTGGCCGGGGCTCCCACGCTCGTCACCCGCCCACCGGGCGCGCGCAGACAGCCGAGCATCCGGCCGCGCGCGAGCCACAATAAGGCGACGCGGGCGACGCCACTTCACGCAACACGACACGCGGGTGGCGGCACACTCGCAGCTTCCACCACTCCTTCCACTCCGCCTCGCAGCCCCACTCGCAGTTCACAGCCCTACTCTGTCCTCCTGCCCTTTCGACCACCCCCCTCTCGCCGTCCCATCCTTTCTTCACTCCACCTATTCGCCCTTCCACCTCATCCTCCCAACCTTTCGCCCTTTCCCCGACTCTCTCTCTCCTTCCCGCTCCTTCGCTACATCCTATTCGCTCTTCCATCTTTGCTTCAGCCGCCCTTTCGCCCTTGCACCTTCTCGCCTCCCGGCCTCTCATCCTCCCACCCTTTCGCCGTGTCGCCTTTTCCCACTCACCTCCCCCCTGCTCACTGCCCCCCCCACTCACCTGCCACCCTTACGCCGATCCTCTCGTCCTATTGCCATCCCGCCCCCCAGAACACTAGACTAAGATTTGTGCCATGAAGGAACGTCTGCAGACAGTGTCTGAGCTTAATTTATACAAGTTTCATATGTTCCGGATTCCGAAAAATTGGAATTTCCACAGCTAATACTAGGCGTGAAATGTAAAAGGTATTATGTGCTTTTCATCTAAAAATGTTTAATTTAAATATTTTCAGGAATTAGTACAAGTAGGAAAGACTTAATAAGATGATGTTCGTCAAATCATTTCGTACGCGCTACTCCTATTGCTATTTGTAAATGAACTGCGAAAATTATTTAATTAGTCTCACAATTACACATTTTTTGTTTATCTGCGTCGTACCAACACATTTTCTGTATTTTCATATATTATTTATAAGAAATTTATTTTCATATTTGTTTGAATGTTCTGGCTGCTCAGTTATTTTTGTGGATTATAACACATTCACAAATATTGAATACATTTGTCAATATACAGAATATAATTTTGGAGTGTGCTGTAAATGGTAAGTGCTTGTCAATCCGAATTCACAAAATTAACTTTGCCTATCACTTACATACTATCACCTCGAATCAAACATTATCACCTTTTCAGTGCGATTTTCACTGAAATATGTGTGTGTCCACCAGCATCATAAACAATACAAAGAAAAAGAGCGTGCAATAAATTGAAGATAAAAAAAATTCACCCGTCTGTGTCCCTTGCTCTTTCCTCTGCCTTTATCGCATTGTTCATCTTGCTTCTTTACCCGCTCAGTTTTCGTTCTACCTTTAATGTTCGCTTTGCTCCGCTTCGATACGCCTCACCAGCCTCGTAGTTCAGGCGTAAGACGACCTCTAGCAATTCCCCGGAGCCATTGCATTAATACGAATCCCAGTGTGTTCGGTCTGCATTCAGAGCACCTATTCGTCCTTTTTATTCATGTATTGAAAACCGAATGGGAGGGGCGCGCAGCTTAAACTGTGCCCCGCGTTATGCCGTGTTCGCTAAAGCCCGCGGCGGCGATTGGTTGTTCCAAGAATAGAGATGGAGGTGGAGACAGATGTGCGGAGGTTGTCGTTAGAGGAGGAGGAGAGGGAAGAGGAGGAGGAAGCGAAGTCAGGACGGGAATAATGTGAAGGGACATCAAGACACGTTGCAAAACTTCTAATATTTTGAGGACCGAGACTATTATTAGTACCAGAATCGATATCGGTGGCTCAATTAGATTCAACAGGGTACGCTATGTTAAGTATAATCTAAGAATAATTGAATGAAGGGGACTCTTGCTTATTTTGAAATTCGTTCGTATGTATCAAAATAAAGTGAAAATAAACTAGTATAACATTTGCGATTTCGAAAATGAATATTAGAACTTTTTTAAACAATTGAAATACAATTTTGTTTAAAATGTTTTGGATCCCTATCCAAAGTTCTCTAGCATCAGCTCTTTAGCACGTCTGCGTATTCATTAATGCAGACTTCAATGTAGGGCTGACTTGCAGTATCGATTCGAAAACTTCTATATCTGTTGTTTCCTTCAAGCGATGTCTTCTCCTCCTGTCTTATAGCAGAAACAATATTTCTTTCCAGTACTTTCAGAACAATCTCCTTGTTATACAATACTCTCTCGTACCTACATATCATTCCTTGTAAGTTAAATGTGAATCAAAACAGATATTGGAAGTGTAGAAACTTGACAATCATTAAAATTAATACATATTGTTTTCATGTAAGTATTGATTCGAAGTATTATAACCAAACAGCGCATCGTTAGGCGTACAAATGGTGATTTTTTGATTATTCAAACCATACGAGAGAAGTAATGTATTCCGCTCGCAAAAATAGTTGTTTATTCAAACTCAGAACATAAAAAAAAACAGGAGGGGAAATAGTTGAAATGAATGAAACGTATTTGATTTTCATTTTCTTCGAAGAGACGGACAATAGATGGTTAAGGTAAATAAGAAACACCCTTTGAACAATTTACTTTGATCGATTTTGAATACCTGCTCAGGATCCAAAGGTATTTGATGTAAATGTTGTTTGACAACCCAAACTACTGATGTGATCGGAATATCACCATTTGCTCGATCCACTATTCAATGTGACTTTCTATGAAACTGAATTCTCTCGAACTCAAATATTGGATTGATGTATAGATACTCTGTCCACAGGGAATCTAAATAATCAACACGATTGTTTTGATCAGTGTGAATATCTTATTATCCTAATTATTGTATCATCCTAGATTTCATGTAAGAGTATTTTTTTGAATTGGTGTTTCTGATAAACTGCTTATTCTGGTTTACTCCAAGAAGTTATAATGCCATCGTTAGACCTTCAGGAATTAATTATGGTCTATAGTGTTCACAAGCTATTGGTATGTAGTAAAGACAGTTAATTGAGCTTCTGAAAAGATACATTTCGTATATACTCGCTACTTCATCATTCAAGCGCGTTTTGTATGTTCTCCTAAGAATAATGGCAGAAGTATCAGCACATTGGATACATGAATGTAAACAAATTATTTGGAACTATAGGATATATAAAATTTGAGTTCAGGAGCATTCCTATTTTTGCTACCTAATGAGAAATGGATTCTCGCAAGTCCATCTTTAATTTTTGAAATACGACTTCAATGCAGAAATTCCACGGTGTTTCAATTTCAAGAAATTTCCAACTCGAGATTAAAATGCGCAGATAAAAAAGGGCCGAGGAAGACCATCGGTTCTCCGCCGAGGCGCCCCCATTTTGTTTTACTGCCGGGCAGCCCGCCCAAAAAGAAACGCATCGCAAAGAAACAAAAGAGCCCCGTTCGGCCGCGATGGTCGACTTTTTACGCGCGCGTCCGTAATGAAAACGTAGCGCGGCGCGACGCTGCCGCGGCCGGCGGCTAATCGATAAATCTCGTCTTCACTTCACGCATGGTTGGGTCGCCCTCAACACGCCCCTCCTGTTCAGTTCCCGTCCCGTCCCTCGTCGTCCCGCCTCGCCCCAACCTCCTACGCCGCCCGGGTGAAATGGACGCTTGCTGAGGCGAGCGTCGTCGTAAAGGCTACACGCACACGGCAAACCCATGCTCCTTTGGATCCGCCCCTTCGATAAATAGAGTGTTAAACTCGCGCCGGAGAAATATTTCCACCTTTTAGGGAGGGTACGTGCATGACCGCCTGAGGGTTCACACTCTAGCGTTGGTACATTTGCTCGAAATTCTGGCCTGATTACCGTTTGTAAGTTTTAGTGCCGAATTTCAGTTTATTCTACCTTCGACATTATAAAAAAATGGTAGTAACTGCGATGAACCTGGGGTATCCAAGGGGTATGAAAGGCATGAAGCACGCAGTGTATTGAATTGTTTTTTTATTAAAACTCAAAGCATACGGTGTGGTTGCGTTACTACTGGAAGCTCCTGCAATATTCGGACATTTTCATGTGTCGCCACAGACATTTGTTTTGTAATTGTGAATGTTGTAAAGCATTACTATCAATCACCCAAAAAAAGGGTTTTGCTATAATTCTGGTACAACAGGCTGTAAACTTCCCAACATTATCTTCATAAAAAATCCTACTTCGATCACGAAATATTTTATTGGATCTTATAGAACTCTCCATAATAAAAGTTAAGATCTAGTTGAGTGAACTAGTGTTCTAGAAGTGATTGGAGCTCTGTATCAATTGGAAGTTTACATGGATGTTGCGAAATTAGATCTGAGTATCATCAATACTGGTTTGCTCTTAATTGAATATATTTCAACTTGCACACGATAAAGGTTTAGTTCTTCAGGCAGACGCACTGTTTTATCAATGTCATTTCTTCGGACGCATTTCACAAGCGTATATTTAATTTTAGTATTGAGAGAACCTACATTAAATTTTTAAATATAAATATTTTAATTAATTTAAAGAATCTACTATTCATCCGAAATCTTCACAAATTTCTATAGTTCAACATTTTTCTCGAAAGAAAGAATATAAACAAAACATCTTCACTGCTTCATTAGCGCAAGAAAGTAATAAAACCAATTCTTTAATGTGTTTTTTTGACGGCTGCTAATTGGTTGTATTGCCTCCCTTGCGGCGAATTCTAGGAAACCCACAGAGCACGGGCGGAATACAAAAGAGCAGGTCAGCGTTCTTTCTAAAATAAAACCCGTGACCAACGAAGTTGATGTGTCGGTAAAAAGGGGAGTAAAACTTTTGTGGTCGCCTCCCAGATCGATCCGCATGTAAATTTCTTACGGAGTCTGAACGAAAATAGATCTCCCCGCGCGCGTGTGTCGGCACTTTTCTTCGGGCGCCGAGCACTTCCCCGACCGGTCCCAGGAGCTTTGTGAAGAAGCGGGCAGCTTGGGGAGGCGGGTTTTGCAGTTTAAAAAGTTGGTGGGCGGGCGAA
>BOPP01000061.1:290150-341956 GCA_017312745.1 Gryllus bimaculatus
CGAGTGGGCGGGCGGGTGAGGAGATAGGTGGGCGGCCGCAGAGGCGAGCTTAGGGAAAGGGGGATGCGGATGAGCAGGCGAGCCGGGATGGGCGGGTTTGAGCGGGAGAGAAAGGGGTGTGGGGGCGAGGATGCATGTGTGCAGAAACGCGAATAACTACGTGGAGAAGAAGGGGGTAAACCGACCCTGTGTGAAGGAATACGCGCGCGTTGGTTGGTCCCGGTTGTATGAGGGTGCCCGCTTGCTCAGAATGACGTCGACTCTGCCGCGTTCCTGTGGCTCCCCCTGCTGCATCTGGGGCCCGCACCGCCGACTACGCCCCGGCGTAAAATTCAGCCCTCACTGCATTCCTTTTCCTGCCCTCGCTAGAAGGTGCTTCCTAGCTCATTGTGCCCTTGCGACTTTGGGGATAGTGACATGAGTGTTCAGTGCCGTGATAATATCCTGAAACTATCAGAATATTTGGATAAGAAATCATTATTTGTGTCTTATTGAACGGTGATTTCATTGTTTTTAAGCATTATTCGCGTGATAGATCCTGGACCTCGTATTTCTGTTAACTTTTAATTAAACTTTCGTGTCACCTGGAAATTATTTAACTTTGAGCTCGTAGAAAATATTTGATGTTTAATTTGCTCAGTTTCAAACAATTATTAACTTTTATTATTAGCAATGAACTTTTTTAGGAATGCGCAGTGACAACCGTTATAAATGGTATGTGTTTCTTTTTTTTCGATGTACTTTTTCGACAATTTGACGTGAATTCGCATCGATTTCGCTGCTCCCGAGCAAATTTCATAACGTCGAGTTTCGTGTGCGAGGTAGAAATCACTCTCAGTAACTACATTAAACTTGTATCAAACAGTAATAATGATTAAAACAATAATTAGCGCATCTATATCTGGTAATAACATAATTCGCGTCATTTTGACGTTTTGTCACGGTCTGCGTGGTGGCGGCATTTGCAACAGAGCCTACTGCGGACTCCAGAGACATGTTCATTAGCGCATCGCTGTGGCCAGCTGTCCCCAAAGGTTTCAAATCAGGAAGTGTTTATATCATTCGAGTTTCGAATGGAAACAAAGGAACAAAGGAATTCGATAAATATTTTCTTCTCTATTATTTGCAGTTTATTTACCGGGTACAGTGTCCGCAACTGAAAATTCGTGGTTCTAAAGGTCCTAAGAACGAATGCCGACGGGGATGGATGTTCGAGACTAGCCAAGTAGCTGGATAGTAGATAAAGAGGCATTTCGAAAAAAAATCTTTCTGGATATCAGGGTTCCCGAAAGTATATTTCCCACAAAAACTTGACATCCATTTTTTGCAACATTACCCAACTTTCTATATTCTACGTATATACTCCGTAGTAGAATACGAAAGGGAAAACACTTTTTGTTATAAACAGAAACAAAAATGTAAACTACTTATAACTGTCTAATAATGTGTCCGGATTTAGCTTCGCTTTTGGAAAGTTTCTAAGATCGGATGAACACTACTTACAGGTTTTGCAAAAATTTTCGTTGAGTGCAATGAGTGTACTACGTTAGTATCGTCGTTTACGATTCTATTAAAATTATGATTATTCTTTGAAGCCTTTCTAAATTTGAGAATATAATATTTATTTTTTAACAATAATAAACACATCCCCAAATTTCATTTCTTCAATATTTCAAATAACTTCATTTTTTAATTAGTTCAAATTCTACGAATCCGCAACAACGTCTCCGTAGATGCGCGTTTAATTTCGAAACTCTATTATTCAAAAATACAATTCGAGCTTTATTTCACAATCGTGAAGAGAAAAGTTAACATTTATGTTTGAAACAATTTTTTGGTGCTTCGCACTGAAAACGCACGTGCGGCTTACTTCTTTTGAAGTATGGATGCGACATCGCTAACAAAACATCGGTGTTTCCAATTATCGATGTTCAAAATTAAAGCATCTATGTTAATAAAAGATCGCTCCCAATACATCGAGTTTTTAAACATCGATGTTATGTTTTAATCTGCATTAGTGTAAACGCGGGGAGGGTAATTTGACAGTAGTTAGATTTGAATATTTTTAATTGAGATTTAACTAACCAAACACAGTCAAAGGTGATCTGGTGATTTACCAAAACTTGCATTATGTGATTTGCTAATTTCAAAATATACAGACGTATTTATCAACGGAAACTTGATTTTAATTATATTTCACATTTAATCACATTGGTTTGAAGCATGTTCAATTTATGGATATCTGAAATTTATTTCAGGTTGTTATTACTATGATACGCTTTTCATTCAAAAATAAAATATCAATCACGTAGAAACATCGATCACAAAACGTCCATGTTATAAAAATCATCTTAAAAAAGTCGACGTTAAGTCCACCGATGATTTTATAAAAACGTGGATGTTTTGAAAACATCGACGTCGATGCCGCATCCCTACTTGGGAGAGAAAGGCTAGATGAGCGGAGGGCAGCCGCGTCCACGTGCGCAGCTCACGGCGGGCGGGGGATCCCCGGGGAGAGGGCGGCGCCTGTTGCGAGCCGGAGAGCATCGAACGTGACGACTGCGCCCTGCAATTTACGGCGCGAGGCGCTGACACCGCTCTGAAGGACTCCTCGTAATTAGGGCCTCTGGACCGCCCGCTGGCCCCGTGCCCGCCCCCCTAGGTCCCTCTTGCGCCCCACCCCTTCCGCCCTCCCATCCTCTCTGTCTGGCATCCCGCACCTCTTCCTAGACGCGGCGCCTCGTCTTTTCTTCGTCCCTGAGCGCATTCCTTTCGGTTTCTCATCAGCTCGCCAGTCGCGTCGTCCTCTGCCACGCTAACTCATACTACTTTTGTTCTTCTCTTCTGTAGTTACCCCTTCTAGCATTGGGTCATCCTGCTTCTTTTCCTCTCATCTGTTTTAACGACTTCCCTCATTTCAGCAGACTCCTGTTGTATTTTACCTTCTCTGTTTTACTATTTCTTCATGCCCTTCAAGTGTTTTTTTTTAATTTTCTTCGTTCATGTGTGCATTCCTCTCGGTTTCTGATCAGCTCACCATGACACTTTCCATATCAGTTGCATGCCATTTTTCGGTTCTGACTGGTTCCTCTGTGTTCCTCCCTTCATAGTTTCCTGTTCTAACCGTGGGTCGTAGTTCACCTTCTGCTTGTTTTCGCAACATTCGTCATTTCAATTTGTTTCCCTTTCTGGGTTTTATAATTGTTAATGCCTCTCTCATGTGTTTCTCTCCTTTTCTTTTTTGTTCTTCTTTTTCACATTCTTTTGGTGTTTTGTCTCCTTTTTGTTACTAGGTCTTTTCTTTCATTAATTTATTTGCTTTCTGTTGATTCCACTTGTAATTTGTTTCGTGTTTTCCTCCGGAGTTCCTATTTCTCATTGTGTATGTGCGTTCTGGTTTATCGTCTGTCTGCGTGCTTCATTTCATTCCTCCGAAGCCTTTCACCACACCATTAGCCCGGACATATATTTCAGCGGACACTAAATTAGTCCACTATCCAATTCTGCCATTCACTACTCCTCTCTCTCTCTCTCTATCTATCTATCTATCTATCTATCTCTACCTCTCTCTCTCTCTCCTCGCTCCCCCTCCTCTACATTTTCCTCCTTGAGTAATTAATTCATAACTGTTTCTCTCCGTCCCCTTCTGCCTCCTTCTTTTCTCCCTCTCTCGCTCCAATTCACCAATTCACTGAACACTCATTTCCGTCGACACTAAACGCACCGATCGACCAGCTGTCATTCTCCCAATTTGTCTGTCGTCTTCTTTCTTATGTAAAAGCGTTCTCTCTAATTACAACTCTCGGTCTCTTCTTCGTTTATTGTCTCCGTTACGTTTACGTGTACCTCCTACAGTTACGTTTCTGTGTAACTCATTCCTTCACTATCATATCTTCTCTTCCCTCTCTCTGTTGTTTCGACTCTCTCTCTCTCTCTCTCTCTCTCTCTCTCTCTCTCTCTCTAACCCTAGCCTCCTTCCAGCGCCCCGGCCCATTTCAGGAATTGCTTCGTCCTCTGTAGTTTTGTGGTGCCGCGGGATTTTTCTCTTCTTTTTTCTCTCGCGTTCCGACTCCGCCGCGCGGCCGCCGTCGAATCGGCTTCGGATATATTTCGGGATTAAGGAGGAAGACCGCGGCGGCGGAGGGAGGATCTCTTCACTTCGGCGGAGCATCAGCCGAAACCCCGAGGTCTCGGGGAGTCTGCGCCGCAGGCGGTAGCTACAAGTGGAGCGGGCGCGATGGATTTCGAAATTTAGAAATAACAATCTGGAACGTTGTTTCTGGACCTAGTCATGCTGTGATCCGTATAATGCAACATTCTTGGTGTTGTCTCATCTAACAAATGGAATAGGTGGAACACGAAAACTCGAGGTTCGGTTTTGTTTGTAGTTATAATTATATCGTTTCCTAAATAATTTAGTATTTTAAATCACTGCATGTTATTATTTATATTTTAGAAAATTAGTAATTTATTAACAAATTTTAAAACATGCTAATTTAGTTTAAAGTTTAAATTACTTACAAAATTCGATTGTTGGCCTACATAAACACTAACCATTTCTTAAAGAACAGTGTGTTTCTAAATACAATAATTGCGCTAAAATTTATGCCAGGAAGGTGATAATAATATATAAAATTAAGCATTACAACAAGAGTTACTGTATTGGGAAACTGGTCTTATTAATTTATTGGAACATGTAATTCAGTGCATATTATTTAATGAACATTACATTTTTCAAATAAAAAATTATATTTTTCTTAAATATTTTCTGAAAACGTAAAATTACCTGAAAAAAGTTAGTGAGAGAATATTCCTGTACCCATGGCTCCGCTCCTACGTGAGGTCGACATGGAGCAAACAGTGTCGTCCCGGGGGCACCACCTCCTCCTCCTCCATAGCCACCCGCCGTAGCCACTTCCCTGAATGCAATATGTAAGTAGGTCTACGAACTGCATCTCATCGCCTCACTTCTCATTCTGGCGGCTCGCAACACGCGGGGGCTGCAGCCCGGCGGCGCTCCCGAGCAGCGTGTAACTGGGGGCGGCGACGACGACGTTGGCGGCGGCGGCGGAGGCGGCGGTCGGCCCTTGGCTACGGACAACGCATGCGCGCGCCCGTTGACCTGCCTAATGGCGGCATCACTCTTCCGTTATTGGTCTCGAATTGTTGGGAGTCGCTTTAATGTCCTTATGCCTAAGATTGTGCCAGTTTCGAATGGCCCCGGGAAGGCGGCGGGGCGCGCGAGGTGTTTTATGGCTACGCATATGTGCTTGATTTAATATGCTTAAGGATTCGAAACAGTCGTATGTAATGTGTGTCAGTTTTTGTGTCGCGTCATTTTGCTAACTTTTTTCAATGGACCTTAACTTGTGATGAGGCATCCCTCACCTAAATGCATGGTTTTGGGAAAACTGCGTAGGCAAGCGCTATTTCTTGTTGTTTATAGTCTCTGGTTCCCACCCGCTCGTCGAATACGAGGCTTCAGTAGAATGTGAACTGCACTATCGATATATAAAGGATTTAAATTTATAATGTGAGAGCTTCAATTATCCGTTGTACATTATTTTTATAACGTACTGTGTAATGTCTAATGAAGAATAATCGCCAGTCTTACCGCAGAGTCGTGTCAAATGATTTATCTCATTTTAATAAACTCGTCGTATTGCCTGTAAAGGTGTCTAGCCTTGTATTTTACAGTAATTAAACATTAAATATCATTGTATTACGATATATCACGTAAGGAGTCGAAATGTTAAATGTCGTATGCGTATTCAAGCTAGTAATAAATTATGCTGAATAATAATAATATTAATGCGTATAAGTAATAATGCGTAATAATGCGTATAAGTATTCAATCTTGTAATGAATTATGTTGAATAATTTTGGTCTTGCTCGTACTAGGTCGTGTTGCCAATGCTTGAAGATGATACGCTATTGGTGAATATTCGTAGACCCTTTTCCCAGCATTTTTTATTAATTGTGAATAAGAGATACATATGTCTTTTCATTTCATACACCTTGTCCCATCTTCCTAACGGTTTCACGACGTATCACTTTTTTCTTTGCATTGACAACAAGACAATGAGTGGGGCGCGTCCAGTATTAACTGAAAGCATTATTTATCTCTTTGTCCTCCGTTCACTATCGATTGCTGGCGGCGAGAAACGAAATGAAAGAAACCACATGACATAGCGCTTTTTCCAGTCACTTTGCCTGAAGATCAAGATGCGAGTCTTGAAATATGTACTTGAGACGCCTCGCGGTGGTTACCTAAAAGATTCTTTCTCTGAGCGATGAACAACTGATAGGACTCGCTTTCTTGTGTGGGCGTATTGCCAAGGGAGCGGCTCCCCTCCTAGTGGAGAATTCGGAGGCAAAAGGAAACGCCAGGGGGCGCACAATTAATCAAATTAAAATTTTAAATTACTCTTGTATTGATAAGGCGGAATGCGGCTCCTTCAGAAAACTGTTTTGAAATAAAGTTATGAGTAAGAAATTTATATAAATCAAGAACGAAGATCTTCCCTCCCTCCTCCTGGCCACGCTGCCAACCTATCTCCAGCGAGATATCGGAATTCATTAAAACTTGTACGAGGTTGGCAGCGGCGAGTTTGCGGGGTATTGCGAAGTTGTCTCCCTTGATAGCTGCGCTCGCCCATTTTGGTGAATTCTCACTGCCACTCAGCTCTTTGCGGAAAGGGGATTTCACTTGAGAGGGCTAAGTAGACGAGAGGGTATGCGGCACTCAGTTACTTTTGTTTAGGAACGTAGTGGTTCGTAATGGAAAGTGAAGTAAGTTTCGAGATAACCTTCTTGGATTACCCACATTTTTAAGACTTAAAAGATCTGTATAAGTTAATAACTTAAATATCGTTATATTTTTCCTGCTTTATAAAATCATTATCCTTTACTTTCATTTTTAATGATCCTCAGTTATTACAATCACTCCTAAGTTTTACTTACCTATGTAAAATTGTATATATTTTTGATGTAGACAAATACAATTAATATAAATATCATTATATGCTCTTTTGCTCATAATCGAGATTTCGATATTTTTTGTGTATTCAATTTTGTAAATTTTCAGTGACTGGAAACAGAGTGTTTCTTTATTGTTCATTAACAGTAATTAGTGTTTACGGCTGTTAAATTGAAATTGAGAATTTACAGCTAATTTACAATTATCTGCATAACATTTTGTAGCATAACATTTCTAATTTTTCTTTGATCTGATTGATAAATGTTTAAACTCAGTGAGGTTTCCCCAAGTTCACAAAATCCCTTACGTAGAAAATGCTTTGAGCATTGTGGCATGAACTTTTTTTCCTTTTTAGAACTCAACATGAAGAATTCTAGGAAATATGCTGTATCCGAAATACTCAAAGCAAACTGGTGTTGCGATGTGGTGCATTATTTCCTGTTCGTTAACCACTAATGCCATCCATGGACTATGTATCGTACTGCATGCAGAAAAGAAGGGTTTCTCTGTGTAATAGTGATGTCGGATGTTTCCCTAAACAAACGGCATCGACGCTCGTCATGTTTGATCCTTGTCTAAGCTTACTGAAGCGGTCGAAAGTCTGCCGAGGCACAGCGTTCTCTGCTTCTTTATCCGGTCGAGGAATCGCTTTTAACGCTTTTAATAGAGAACTCGCAGTCTCTGTCATCGAACGCTCACCCAGCCGCCCTTCCGAGCTCCCGGCTCGTTCATAGAACCTGCGAGGCGCTGCGAACGTAATCTTCGCAGTCGTACTAATGAGTTCCCTCGCCGAGTCTTCGTTAATAGGCATGTCGAGCTCTGTTCTTGCATACACATTACCCTCACTGTGTGTTTTGTTCGCTTGCTCTCCCAACTTTGTATCCTCCCCTTTGCGCTACGTGCGGGGGAAAAAAGAGACTTTTGAAGTTGTGCTCGGGAATATAAAATCGTTGTTCGCTCGAGACTTGCCCATGCGAGACGCTGTGCTGAGAGGTGCTGGAGAGCGACCATTGCTGATGTGCCGGCCTCGATGCGCATCGCTCTTCGATCGAATTGCGAATGACAGGCACTCGTATGTGCGATTGTATTAAAAGAGATGGATAAACGTCTATCATGTGCATTTCAAAATTACAATAGTTGTAAGTGAGGGACATGTTTGCGTTATGTTTGGAACGAAGTAAATATTCTTTACGTTGACACATTAAAGTATGTCTAATTAACTGAAGAGAATCGGACGCTTGTAATGAAACGATTATCGTTCTTATAAATGATGAAATAATTTACTAAATACTTCAATTAAAAATCAAATAATTTAGTAAGTCGTGATACTGGATGCAATGGAGAAAAATTACAATGAAAAGTTTTTCTGAGTTTCATACTTGCTGGGCGGATTCTGCATATATCACATGAAATTATCTTTTAAGAGATAAAAAAATTGAAAGTTCGTTCAAAATTTGATGCTCCTAGTTGTAAAAATATTATTTTATTCCTGCAATCTTAATTTCTATTTGACGAAAAAATTTTTTTTATTTCTTAACGAATATGGAACTAGTATGAATTGTGGGGGGAATTAAACTTTCATTATAAGATGATGTCATCTGTCACAATCAACAATTTGACGTATGCTTTTTTATTATTATGCCTTAATTGCTAATCACTTGAAAAGAGATTATTTGACACATTGTTATCGTATAACATTATATCTTTCCCGCCTGTGGCATGATGTGTTGACGAAGTCTTGAACGCGTTGGAAGAGGAAGTTACCAGATTACAGACAAACTGGTGGCGTCCTTCTAATACTGCGACAACAATACGGTCCTGTTTGGCTTTGTGTTCACACACAAAAAAGAAGGATCTCGTTTGAAGTTGTTCTATGGAATATAAAATCCTCGTTCGTTCTGCATTCACCCACACGGACTTCTTTTTTCCTTTTTTTGTTTTCCTTCTCCCGACTCCCTTCTCTCGCATATCTGCTCGCATTACGGAACCGTGCCTTTTCCATTTCCATGAAAGAGAAGAATCCGTAGATAAGGAGGTGATAAGGTGCTAGGGAGTCTGTGATAGGATGTGTAGAAAGCCGTTCGGGTTCTCGACCGCCTTTGTTTTTGCAGCCGCCGTTACGTCACTTAAACTTAATTGTAAACAAAAGAAGGCTCGGGATACACGTTCCGCGGCGAGATTGGTGTCGAAGATAAGCCAAGTTTGTGGGTTACGCTGCGTTCCACGCTGTGACTCTTTCCATTGAGACGGTGCTGCGTCATAGTAAATTGGGCTGCCGAGCGATAAGTTTTACCTTGGCCATGTCACTAGATGGCAGTTAGTGCGGCTTTATAAGATCTTGGCCTTTCCCTACTCGCCACAATATTAACCCACTTCGTAATAATGTTTGAACAATTGACGTTTATTTTGAAAGTAAAATGGTCGTTCATTTTGAACAAAGATTAGCACAGAAATTATTTGTATTATTTTAAAGCTTTTCCTTATAATAGTAATTGCTACAATGTTGCGAACTATTCAAAAAAAGATATCAATTATAGTTTGTGTTAAATAGATTTTTAAGGTATTTAATTTACATTACTCAAAAACATTTTTGTGTATTATTTAAAACCTTGATATTTGTGTTCAATGCGAGGGTTGAGAAATTTGCTGATTGATTACATTGGCATTTCACAGTTAGGTAGGGTAATAAACTTCTTTTTAAATAGAATTTTTTAAAACACCATCTATAATCTTTTGATCCAGCCATGAACGCGATTTGACAAGTTCCGAATTTTTCAAGTTTCTATTCGCATTAAAGTTTTCGTTTGAGAAAACTACTACTTATGAGTAGTATTAAAACACACTATAAAATAATGGTTTAAATAATGATTTAATAATTCTTTGTCATTGATATTGCTGCTGAAGGGAATTATATTTTAAAAAAAACCTAGCGAGAATTCTCTATACAAGAATGCTTTTCATACGCATTATTTATTAATATGACACAGTAACGTTGTGTTTTTAAAGTTACCTAAAACAAAAACATAGTGCACAATACCCCAAAATATTGTTCTGTTTTCTAGAACATTCTCGAGTGTAAATATGCTATGAATTAGTCCGTAGAAAGAGTTATTTTTCCCACGACAAAACACAGTATATTCATGACTATACGAGGTCCTTTGCGCGTACGTGCACGCTCTGGGGGCTGTATGTAAATCTAGAAGGAAAAACAAAAAGTCACCGGAACCCGACGAAACAAGATGGCCGTAGACCAGCAACAATACGAGCAGTAGCGAAAGTCACGTCTCTTCCACAGACGGTACGGGGCCTTGCTACGAAGACAACGCAATCTACCATCGCGAATGAAAAATGAGCACGCAACCTCTACTTTTCTCGTGGACCGTGGTGCCCTCTTTTGCCCAGGTCAACCTGGTCGCAGTATCGGCTGTGGAGATCACATCACGTACGGACCGTGGGAGAATGTTCCTTTTTATGGAATATTCGGGTAGATGAAGCGTTGGTCAGCGAGTTGTAAGCGGTACAATGCATGACTTCCTATTTTAACAGCGAGAAATATAATATGACTAATTTATTTCTGCAAAGAGAAGTTACAACAGCGATGAAACGGGCCTTGTAGCGAACCTGTTGTTCAGGTTAAACAGTGTTTTATGTGTACGTCAGTTTTCAAGTTGTTCTTTGGCTAAACATGTGTAAAAAAATAAGATGCTTGCCACAGTAAATGAAATTTATCGTGTTATATTTAAAAAGCGGGATTCTCTTGTTAGTTAATTAGAGTTTGAGCTTCCAATTTACTTATATTATGACCTTTCTATGTTCGTTTTGTTGAAGAATTCAAGAAAAACGAAAATTGAAGTTGCGCGACTCCAAGGATTTATAGAATTTTATTTTCTCATCCTCGAAAGAACATTTTTTTCTTACAACGTGACATAGCCGAACTAAGCAATACAAGACGGGGCTTTCCATGCGGAGGGCCATGTTGTTTCTCCAAGAGTACCTTTCATTCCTCTTCTACAACTTATGACAGGCCTTTCTTCTGTCGAGTCTGGCTACCTTCTCAAAGATGGNNNNGGGGGGGCTTCTGCTTCGTGAGATCTCCGGTTGGCTGGCGGCAGCAGCGTGTCACTATGCGGTTCGGGTACAAAAACCCAGAACTTCCTGTCGGCCTGACAGCCCTTCTGGAAGTTTCTCGGCTGAGGAAAGTCGTCGTTCCCCTCTGAACAATTGTCGCAGTGTTCGCCGCGTTTGTTTTGCGATCGTCTCCGCCGCCTGCTGTATTTATTTACTTTGCTAATTTCTGGAGCGCCGTTCTTGCGTAGACGTGTTCTTACTCGAGCTCGTTGGCAGCAGCGCGACGAGAAATGGCGTCAGATGACTTAAGTTTGAATGGGAGTGTGTCGAAGTTTTTGGAACGTTCATGAGGCGAGGTAGTTGATTTTCTGACTTCATCGTAGCTTCGAGTATTTCAGTTTTTATTAAAAGTGCCTGAATTATTTAATAATTTTATTTTAGCTATGAAGATATATAATTGTTCCCAGCCACTTACAGTAATCTCAGGCATTGGTCAGATCTTGTTGAAAAAGCAAAAGTAGCGTTAGAAATGTTTAAAAAAATTAAATGGCGTTGTGATATTCGATTATTATCATCGGCTTGAGTAGAATCGTTCCTTCACGTTACCATTAATTTTTATTAAGAGTAAACAGCCTTCACAAGGCAATGTGCATTTACAGTTCATAAGTAATTTTATAGAAATGTTTTTGTTTGAGAAACAAAATTCGATTAATTCTGCTAGAACTATGGAACATTTTCGAGAACCTTTTAGTAGAAAGGAGCAGTTCGGAAATGACACGGAAATATTTTATTTGAGAGTTGTATCTTCAGTGTGAATGGAGTACGAAACCGCGATTGTGCAAGAGATGCAGAAAGCAGGCTTTAGCCTGATTTTACTCGTTCATTTCTCTTTCCTATCTCGGCTCGAGACATTATGGCTTCTTTAAATCACCACAATGAGTTGTTCTGTCTTTTTAGCGTTTTCAGAGGTCATTTTAGTTGAATCGTAACTCCTACATTCATGATATCTAGCGGGTGATAAGGCATTCGCATTTACTTAACAGCCTTGACAGTCATTGAGATTAATAAAATTGAATTACATTAGCTTGGTAGGATAGTTGTGTGATACGCGACCTCCGCCCCTGTTGAAATTCTACACGAATTTGATGAGTACCATACTGTCCTCAAACTCATAACGTTTCGAAGAACGATAGGGAAAGCATCAGTGAAATTCTTCGAGGTTCATTCCATCTTGAAACTTCAACAGCTAATTACCCTGCGTAGTCCGGGTATTTATTTATTTATTTATTTATTTATTTATTTATTTATTTATTTATTTATTTATTTATTTATTTATTTCGCCGCACCTCTCTCATTCTGTTCCTCCAGGTCTCACATTCCACCCACTTCTTTCACCCTTTACTTTTCCCCCTATTCTTCTAATAGGCCCGCTTTTGTACCCCCCAACGTCTTCCGCTGCGCCTGTTCCTCCCTCTCCTTTCGCTCCTCCTCCTTTCACATCTACCTCTCGGTTTTCTCGATCCATTCCTCTATCTCCCTCCGCTCCATCTACACCTTTCGCTTTTCCGCCCCCTTCGCTCCGTCTTATCATTCTGCTACTCCCACTTATTTCTCTCCTTCCGCCCCACTCGCTCCGCACGCCCTTGTCGATTCCACCTGCTCTGCCTGCGCAATGCAGACCACGCGGCAGCGATCCGCGTCACCCTGGAACGCTCGCTAACGATGGCGCGCATATGCCTGGGGGTTGCATTAAATAAGTGCAAAAAACAACAACAAACAAACACATTTTAGGATAACATTCTGGATCTCAACGATGCCATTTTGATTTTTGACCGCTCAGAGTTATTCGTGATAAATTTGGGAGAATCATCCCAGGAGTACTATATTTTGTGTACACTCGGTTGTAAACAATTTCTATTTTATGTAATTAATGACATCTTGAAAATATATACCAGCGTCGGATAAGAGAACCTAATTATTCCAACCTAATTATTCTGATGCAAGTATGTGTGTGTTCATTTCCAGTAAAGCGCCGTGAAAGCAGGTCTTTGAATGACTGATTTGTTCATTCATTGATTGATAATTGTTCGACTAGACTCTCATAGCACATGAGTCACTTCTGAATCACGGTAATGAATTAATGAATGATGGTGAGGATTGTTTTATGGGATTCTTGATGTTTGCCCTGGCTATCCACTTGTCCATCGTATTTGAAAACGCATTCCTCGGGTTTCGAATACACAGTTTTAAGTTCATCGCAAAGCTGTTGTCGTCGTAGCCATCTGCGCAATGTAGGTGGTCAGATACTCCGTGAGGTCCCTGCGGATCCAACCTGTACGGCCTGGAAGCCCCACCAGCTCGCCCCTGCGGTATATTGGCAGGCGCCGATACGAAGCGGCTTCCTGTTGATTCTCGCGCCTGCAATGTACCGGATGCGAAGAGGCGTCCACCTCATTTACAATTTCAATGTAATTACGGGATAATGAAAGCAGGGGGTATCTGTCGGCCGCTGAGAGCGACTCTCTGTTGGCGCCGCGCCCGACCGCCTACGTGGCGTCGTCTTCCCTACGTCCCTTCGACGCGTCGCCCCACCTTTCTCCCTTGCCCTGCGCACCCCTTCTTCCCGCCGCCCTTTGAGCGGCGTCCGCCCGGTGTATCACGCTCTGTTCCCTTCGCCGCCACGTCACCAAGCACGTTCCTATCTTCTACGATTTAAATACAATATCTCGTAAAAAAATATGAATTACGCCAATTGGTCCGCTGAAATGAAAAAGAAATCTTTAGTGAAATAATATATTCAGTGTTGTGATATTCTATGGGACGTAAGTATGGTAATGTTCGTAATAGACCTCCATGGATGACGTTCATCCTTCCTTCTCGGAAAGGTTAATAATGCCGTTATTGTTACTACCCGTAGGGGTGATGCCGCCATGTGCTAAAGCTTACCTTGTTAGAGTGTTTAAAAAAATCGATATAATACCGTATAGAGAATTATAATGTTTTTGAATTAGTTATAATGCTAGTAAAACTAGTAATACACTGATTTATTGTATTATCTTCCTGAACTATTTCAGGACATGAATCGAAACCACATAAATCATTCATTATTATGAAAATTGTCATTTGGAATTTGAGGAAGTAATGTATCTAAAACCGGCAATTGCCCGGGCAGTATTTCTAGCGGTAGTCAGGAAAAAGTAAATCAACTGTATTAATTTCACATGTCAGGTTGTTACAAGGATTGCTTATAAGAATTAACAATGCTGAATTTGATGAAAATGATTTTGGCGTACCGTGCGCATTAAGCACGAGAAAACCTCTTCTATATATATTTCGACGAGAAGATTATATTCACCCTTCAGCGTATATCAGCGAAACTTTTGGATCCAATTAGCTAATAACAAGGCCTTCGTTTGTTTAGGAGCTCCCTTATTTGCCGGAACGGTATGATGTTGGCAAGTTTCTTCCATTAATACGTTGTATGTCCCGCAGACTCACAGGTTGTAATTACTAAAACTTGTTCTTTTTCAAGACCTCTCGTCTGCGAGCGCAACCACAATGCGTCATCACTGAAAAATACATTTTATTGCTTTTAGGATGGTAGTTACGCTAATACGTACGATGACGCGGGATATGAAGTCTATAGATGCTGTGTGCCAAATGCTGTTTGTGTGGGTACAAAATGAAGGAGGAAACCTTTGTTTTATCATTTAATTCGTGATAGTTTTGCAGCTTTATTGTATTATTACTTTTGATTGTAAATTATTGCGTGACATACGTATTGAATTAGTGGGAAAGAAGTTCAATGAACATTAGGAATAAGGACACCGCGTAGTCGAGGAGTAGTAATATTAGTGAAAACTGATTGCGGTAACAAGATAAGTTGCAGCTTTATACATTTTACCAACTATGTGAAGGAAAATAACAATTTTAGAAAAACAAGTGACATGTGTTTCATGAACGAACGCTAGTGTACGATTTCAAATGAAAAATAATAATATAAAGTTATTTCAAAATTAATTTTCTTTAGTAAACTATGATAATATTCATATTGTAATGAGAAACACTTTTTATAATATTTGATTCCTCTTATTTTGTGTGTTAATGTCTAATTAATTGTTCTTTTAAACATGTGGATTTTTCAAAATAATCTTTCGAATACGTTGACTTCAAGTCAACAATTTCTGTCGTGATTTCTGTCTTGTTGAAGTATTATGATGAACATTCCAACGCAATATCACTATTTTTTTACATTGTAAATATAACAACACCTGAAGCAAATATTTTTAGGTAAAACTATTGTTATAATAACTTCAAGAATTGTAAAAAAGTTTTGTAGTTATTAATCATACTTAATGTAATTTGTTAAAACAATATAAAATCTGTTTGGCATCTTCAGCTTGTTGTAACATGTTTTCTCATTAAAAGCAAAGACAATTCGGTGTTTACTTGTTTACACTCATTAAATTTCATAAAATGTTAATGTAATAAGGATTGAGGATTTTACTTTTTCATCTATACTAATGAATTTCCTTTTCAATACGTGCCAAGTAAAAATCTGTACAATAGCATCCCGTATTCCTGTTTCCTGAATTATTCATTTTCGATGATGACGAATTTCCATCAAACGCTGTTTGACTTGAAGGATGCCGCAGCTAACGTAAACATAGTGGCAATATTGAAAGTACGTATCTTCGAGCCGCAACTAGGGGTACGATTCACCACACAAACACGTCCCCTCTCTCGGGTTCCAACGCAAACAGCGCAGGATTTTCGTCGGGAGAAACTTTTATAAGTCTGGCCGGCGCGGCGCGGTGGTGCGCTGGCCCGGCGGATACGGTGGCGGTGTCGCGGTGTTGTGTTGGGAGCGCGACGTCGAGGGGCGCGCACCTGGGGCGCAGCCGGGCGCCGGGACGCCAGGGCCCGCGGGGCGTCGCAGCCGCGGATATTGAAATCCGTTGCGGGGCGATATTGAAGCAGAGCGGAGGGGCAGTGCCGAGACGAAGGGGCGGCGGAGGAGGTCTCGGTGAGGAGCAGGGAGGATGGGGGTAATGATGGTGGAGTGAGCAACAGGAAGGATGGAGGAGTCGGTGGGTGTAATGATGAGGGCGATTGTGTCGTTCAAGATTTTGAATGTAGACTAAGTGATTACTAAGAATGGCAGTGATGATGAAAGTAAGTGTGACAGTAAGGATAATTCTGAGGAAAAGGGTGTGGTGACGGAGGAGGTTTCATTATTTGTCAACCCAGCGAGAGTGAGGAGTGTTGAGAATACGGGTAATATTGACGGCAACGAAGAAAACGTCTGAAACGATGAAGGAAATTCTGCGGATGAAGATGGCTGTGACGGCCAGCATAAATATGGTTCAGGGTTCATGGTTCGTAACGTTTGGAGAGACGATGGCTTCAGAGGCTTATTGTTGGCGATCGTGATGAAGACGGTAGAAGTGGCTTGCCTTGAATATTGAATTGCACCTAATTATTGTTTCCGCCCTACTTGTAGGAGGATACCTGCATTATGGGCCAATATAACGTGCAAATGATCTCCGAGTGAAGGCGGGGAGTATTGAAGAAATTCTCTGGGCAGAAACATTATGTTCTTACTAAAACAGTTTAAACATTTATTACAGAAGTTAGTGACCATACTTATCGATTGCAAAATATGCAATATTATAGTAATATATCGATATAACAGACATTCTTAAAAAAATGTGTTTAAAAATCTAATTTCAGAGATTGCCCTGTCCAACTTATCAGACTAAATATAATTATAGAATGGTTTTATGGAATTGAAAGCGGTTTTATTGTTTCTGTAATTTCTCTTAGAACGGGTCTATTAAAATGTTTAAACTGTTTTCGGAAGAACAATCTAAGAACGTTTGGGGTTTTCGAATCGTCGTTGGAACAAAATGTTTACTTGATATGGAATAAAAGATTTAAAAAAAAACTTCTACTGTCTAAAACATTTTAAGGGAGCTGTTCTAAGAGTAATTACAAATACATAATGTGTTTCGGAATGTACAGGCTGTTTCTTCAGAGACCCAAAACCACAAATATAGGTCTGATTTGCTCTCTCGTAGAGTTGGGGCTTTTGAAACGTCATGGATAAAACCTGAAAAATAAATTCTCACGAGTCAAGGAGAGCGGGCGACGCTGCGACGAAGCCTCTGCTGCCCCGCCTTGGCTGCCTGGGCGGTGCCGGCGGAGGTGGCGGCGGGGCGCTCTGGCGTTCGGGTCGCGAAATCGATAGGCCACACAAATAGGTAAACGTCTGCTGGCTGCGGATCGGCGGTGGCTCATCGGGCGGGGCAGCCGAGGCAGCGGAGGCAGCCGGGGGCGCTCCAGACGGTGGACACGCGATGCCTCGAGGAGAAGAAGCCTTCGAAATGACCCGCTCCTCGGAAATGATTCGTTCCGTTTCATCTTCGCGCAAAGGCTTCCTGGAGATATTTCTGATCACGTTACCCTTTTCGCGCTGTTTTCAATAATGCATGACCTCCTTGGGCCGTCGCGACGTTCGTCGGCGTCTCGAAATTTTTATCCCACTGCGTGAAGGAAAGGGACTTATGTTTTTCACCGTACACTTTGTGAGTTTCGTTTGAACCGCATAACGTTTGAACGAATCAAATGATTTTTTAGCTATATGTAAGGTTGATTTTGTAAATTTCTAGCCACAAATTAAATTACTTGAAAGCTTTGTGATGTGTGAGGTGCTGTTGGATTGATTTTGAATGATCTTGGAAATAAATCTTGATATAATTTTGACCGCACAGGTGTCATGTTACTTGAAATCCAGTAGATGTTCTGCGATTCCAATAGATTTTTCAGTATTTTATCGTGCAAAATCTTTCTCTTTGATATCTGTCCAAAATACGTAATTACACTATCAGAAAATTCGTTGTGTGCTCATTACTTCTCTATACAAGAATTCGGGATCTCCTTGCTAGAAAAAGACATCGACGCAGTGGAAAAGTGGTTCAGGCACTTTTTTCAATTTCTAGGACTCTTGAAGTTTCCGGCAATTTCGTAATAGGTTGTTAATATAGAGTGGGCATTCGTTGCCAGGGCGGTTGCAGAGATGTTTTTCTCGTGGGGGTCGCATGACCTCTGTCGTTCCTTTAAGGAAGGAGTGCGCGCTGCCAAACTTTCGAACTTTTTCGTGAGCTAATTAATTCTAGGGATTTATAAATCGATCTTGCAAATTACTTGTCTTACTTTCAATATTAGTAAAAAACTCCAACTGAAAAATATGGTTTGTGTCATTTTTACGTATACTTGGTGGAATAATGGCTGTTTTTTGAGAAATTCTTCAACCAAATATCGATTGGCGTTTCCCCCTCTTTGGCTTGATTTATAGGGCTGTAAATATACATGTCTCGTGCATTGGTTTATGGCGATAGCTTCTGTCTAAAGGAGTGGAATTTTTTTTATCTCATGTGTTGTTAAGACTTTGAGGTTGTAAATACACAGATTAAGTACAAATGTCGTATCAAGGGCTCCTTGGGCGTTGAAATAGTACACTACTTTTAAGACAGCTTTCCATCTGTTACTTCTGCTATGAGTCTTTTTCTGATCTATCTTTAACTTCAGTTTCAATATCTAGTGATGCGGGAAAGTTCAGTGATCAGGAGTGGTGTAGAAGTGACAGGAAAGTGTGGAGGTGGCAGGGAAATACAGTGATGGCAGAGACAGATGTGTTTCGAAGTGCTATGCGCTCGTGTGTTCGAAGCCGTAGATTTTTGGGGGCGAAAAAATATTTGGTACATCTTTCTTCGGAGATGAAGAAAAGCCATCTATCCCATGTTGTAGATGTACTGCATGTAAAATATCCTCAAACCTAAAATAAGCTAAATTCAAATCCCGTGTTTCGAAGCCCGAGAGTTGTTTTCTTTCTCTGCTAGATGGCGAAAGAAGCTTAGCGAAATTGGACTGGTCAGACGGAAGAGCAAGCCTGATGGCCTGAGTCTCGCCAAGTAAAAGAAGGCATAATTGAACTGAATTGATAACTGCGGAAATGGTGAAGAAATTTGAAGATGAAAGATGAAAGTGGAGTATCATAACAGAATACAACAATGTGGGAGGAGTTCGGAGACTGATCTACTCTCTTACATTGAAGTGCATCGTTTTCAAATAGTTCTTTTGTTGTATTAAAACTAAGATGTACATGGCGATGTATTTCATTAACGACTAATTAAGAGCAAATGAGGAGAGGCAAGACTTGTACCACGTCTTGCCTTGCGTCTCGTTTCCTATCTATATCTTCTTCGTATCAAACGAGTCTTCTACAAAAAATATTTATAAATCGCTCACATAAAGTCAACTGTGTTTAGTTTCACCCTGAGGAACCAGCACATGATATACATACAGCCACCACGGTTTTTGCAGGTAGTACCTCGCTCTCGCTTGAACTTTCCGGGCACCAGCTTCGCTCAGAAGACCCTTGTCCTCATTTTCATACAGTAACTAGGTAGTATACGTATTTTATGCTTGAGTGATAAAAATTATTGAGTTTGAAGATAATTAATGGACTCATTAATATTAGCTTAACAAGGTAGCGGGATTTTGTCTGTTTGCTGTCGAAAGAAAAAAAAACAGACGAATTTTTCACAGACAAGAGAAAAATGGAAAAGGCAGCCAAAATTCTCGAAAAGAGATGTTAAAATCTGGACGCGACCTCATTACACCAGATAAATGATTCTGTGAAAGACGAAATATCTTTGTTTCATTCTTCGTGTTGCGAGCCTCATCCCTCTTTTCTCTGTTTACTTTTCATTTCTTTTGGATCCTTTATATTTTGCCCGCTTTGCAGCGAAGAAGATATCTCGGCGCCCATTTCTTCCATTTCCGCAGTTTCTGCCGCTGCGCCGTCTGGGCGCTGCTTCTTTTGTGTATGTGTGTCGGCGCAGCGCCGCCGCGCCGCCCCGCCCCGCCGTGTGCGTTTCTGGAGCCAGTGCCTGCGCCATCTCGCCTAGATATTCCTCGCATGGCGGAAGCCCCAGCGCCAGCCCCAGCCCCAGCCCACGCTCACAAACAGCCTCAGCCACCCCCATCGCCCCCGCCGTCGCACAACACTTTCATCACTCCGCCCACTATTCAGCTGCTCCCATCACCTCCCCGCATCATCCCATCGCCTCCGCTTCTTCCTCTTCCCCCGCCATCCCCCGCGACTCCCAATACCTCGCCAATTCCGTTTCCACCAGCCCACCATCCTGGCCCTCGTTATTAACACTGCTTCTGAATACCCCAAAGCTCTCGCCAACCCATTGCTTCTGATACAGAACCGCTCCCGCTGCCTTCGCCACCTCTACACCTTTCTGCATCACCGCCCACCCCTACAGCCTCCGCCGCGCAACCACTGTCACTGCCACCCCCACCGCTCTCGTCGACGTCATTCTCGCCACCACTATACCTTTCATCAATCCTATCACCTCCGCCCCTCTCTCTCTCTCTCTCTCTCTCTCTCTCTCTCTCTCTCTCTCTCTCTCTCTCTCCACCGCTCTGTTTTCACCATCGCCCTCCCGCCTTACGATCTCCGCACTGTGAAGCTTCCATCCTCAACTTCTCACCTCCTCGCCAGCACCCCCGATCTTCCAACCGCCATCTCCTCGTCATCTTTCCGTTGTCTCCACCTCCCTCTCCTGCCTCGCCGTCGTCCCCATCGTTGCTCCTGCCACCGTCTACACTATAGCTTCGCCCACCGCTCCTGGCGCTGATGCTACCGCCGTTTCGGCGCGCCGAGGCGGCGCTGGCTTTTGTTTTTGCGGCAGCGTCCGCGTTCTTGCGGGGCGGCTTCTTCTAAAAGCGCCCCTGTGATTTGTCAGCTTAACGCAGTGCGGCGTTGAAGAATTTTCTCGACTGCGACCGGGCAAGGCGCGTTGCGTGGGTGGGCGAAGTGTTAGGCGCCGTCGGCATACTGCGAGGAACAGCGTATGTAGGAACAGTTTTTTTTAATGATTGTGAGAAATATTGGGGAAGATCGGCGTTGGGATTATAGAGAAAGACATGGTTGCTTGAAATATGACAAGAAAACGTGTATACATTCAGTATATGAGCTGCTTTCTTACATCTGTATGGAAAACTGTGAATATGAAAGCATTCTGGAAAGAAATGTAATACCGACCAATTCATGATGTGATCAGCTTATATTTCCATTTATTGTGGATGCTCGTTTGCAATATACGATTTTTCTTCGGAGGCCAGTACAAGTCTAGATGGTTCAGCATTTCGTTTTACGATACGTTGAATTGTTTGATTATATGTGTAAATGATGCAACACCATAGTACAGCGTTTAAATGCGGGTTCGGACTTCGACCTGTTAAAGAAATGGAATGAAAATGCCCGCTCAGTACAAGGAAATCGCCCTCCTCCAGCCAGAGAACGCATGTTTAATTTATCCCAATTGGTTTGGTGAGTTTGACTATTCTTTTTACATAAATCGTTAGGATACAACTCTAAACGGCAGAATAAAGAATATAGCTTAGTTTGGAATAATGAAGCGTTTTAAGCAACGAATAATTAATTCACAATAGTTAGGAGGACATATTTTCTACTTAATTGAAGAAATATATGTGACACATTCGCACGTGTATTATAAACGAGAAAACGGAAGGAGAAAATTCTTTGGGAACCTCGTTGCAACGATCTACATTTCCAAGTATTCTGATGACAGAAATACTCGAAATGAGGTCAGAGACTAATCTTGAGAAACGAGGACGACTATAAAAAAATGACGAGAAGAAAAGGACTTCCTTGAATTCGGGTGTGGACTAGTAACGATAGAGAATTTCTGAGTTTGTGGAAGGGGTGAATATACGTTCACGGAGTCGGGAATGAAGAATTAGAAATGTATCTCTCAGTTGAAAGATGCGTTAATTTGTCACAATGAACGAAGCTAAGAAGTAAAACGTAATATTACGATGGAAAAGATGAAGTAAGTCATGAACGATGCTTTATCCAAAAGGTACTATGCATATAAAACGTGTTAATTATAAAATTAGGTTTGCATTACTTATTTTGGTTAGTCGTAAGTTCGCAATGTAGAAAACAAAATCAAGTTTAAGAGCCTACGCAACCAAGTTTAAGATTTCAATAATAAAAAATAGATTGTTTATATATTATTATAAACATAAACTAGTGAAAGAGAATGTAAATCAGAATAGCAAGTAGAGGTTATTTATAGGTAGGTATCGTCAGTACAGAAAACAGACCAGGGAGTCCAAAGGCAGTATCAGTCGGGCCCCGATTTTGTAATTTAGAAATCAAACAATCTTTGTTTTTATTTTTACGCATGCCTCTCACATATTAGTCATGCGCCACTCACATGCATGGGACAAATCCCTCCTCATGTTCCTGAAATGAGGGCACCGCCACGACGAATAGGAGTCTCGTCTGGGGAGGGGGCTGAGGACAACCGAACACGGCAACCCACGGAGTCAAGTCCTCACCCGTCTCCTCTCTGCGCTCACGTCGCACTATCGAAGTGAGGAGCAACTTGGAAACTGGGCCCTGGGACGGGCGTTTCCAATTCCGCGCCGAGTCTTATATATGCGGAACCAAGGTACCGGCTCCGCCGTGACCATACAAAGATATAACTTACTTGCAACATCGCAACTTCCGCTAATCGTCTCGTCCCCGATGCCTGGTTGGCCGTTCTCTGCATTGTTTTCCTTGACCGCAGTTTGCGATCGTTCCCACCCCGATCTAAACTACCCAATTGCATCCCAGCTCTTCACAGTTGTCCGACGATGGCAGCGACCATACTGTTGGGCGGATCGGTCGGTTCATTGTTTGATGTTTCCGGGTGCATCAACTGCTGTGAACGTTAGTCTCGTATGTGTCGTGCATGTTGCATCATAGAGTTTCTGTCCTGCTGGAACGTGAGGTCCGGGGCCGGCCTTCACGTCGGTATGTGGGGTCTTCTTCTCCAAGTATCTCCCCACAGCGGGCACCGCCCCAGCCGGGAGACGCCCAAAGCGCTCAACTGGTCTTCTAACGTAGTGGAGTACATTTTAGTGAAACAGTGTGTATGTGTATGTAAGGGTAGAGGCAAGGAATGAGAAATCGCACTCTGACCGTGGCCCGTTTGACAGAAAACTACCGATCACCGCAATCGGTTGCTATAATTCTTCCCCAGACAGTGGCCTAATCCAACCTAGCTAGTCTCTTAAAAAATCACTCCCGTCGGTCGGGATTCAAACTCTAGGACCTGAGTCGCTCAGAGTCGCTGCAGTGGCACTGAGATAGCTCAGTCGACGAGTGAGCGTGTCGGGCCGCGCGCGTCGGCTGGGAATAGCGGCGCTCGCGCGGGTCGCCCGGCCCGGAGGCGGAAGTGGGCGTGCGGAGCAGAGAGAAAAGGGGAAGCGCGGCGCCCGCACCCGCGAAGCGGCCGCGCTGTGCGTAACGGGATAGCACAGCTCTTGTGCTCGGATACGCCCGCTCCCGCCCTCGCTCGCAACCCCGCCCATCCCTTGCCAGCGACCGACGCTAGCTTTCTAAATGTTTACACCCGGCCGCCGCCGCCGCCGCAGACGCAATCGTTTCACGAGAGCGGAACCGCGCGCAGCCGATCTGAGGCTTTCACTGTCTGGGTCTCGAACTGGCGCCCTCACCCCTAAAGATATCAGCTGCTAGGATTGGATTAAGATGTTCTAGGAATCTGAACGGGGCTTATTTGTTCTTCTGCATTTGGTACGGGTCTTAACTATTTCCAGATTTCTTTTGCAGATGATTTCCATTTTGATGCATTTTACACCCAAAGATATTGACGCTTTAAGTACATCACGATGTCACAGTACGCCATCATGCGTGCGATTCTCTTACTGAGTTTTGTATCAGCTTCTCCCCCTTCAATGATCTTAGTCAGGGTTGAATTAAAATGTTCTAGGGAACGCGGATGTAAATATTTATTCTTAGAGCTCTTTATTAACCAGTTAACTTCAAATTGCAGCTTACTATGAAACAATATTTTGGGTACAGCCTGCGTTTCGGGTGCACGTATATTTACCTTGACATTGTAATTTACGCCAGGGCGATGATCCCTAATACTTAAATGAATCGAAGAAAACAAATATGTTCGATGTCCTGGAGCTTCAAATTCTAAAGAGCAAGCGAAAAGGTTCTAAGTTCTGGACATTGATCGCTTTTCATAATAATAATAATAATAATAATAATAATAATAATAATAATAATACTTGAAAGACACTCTACAGACGTCAAAGAGTTTACGGGCAATAAACTTTTATGCATAGAAAGTTGAATTTATATTTTACGGCATTTCCCACCGTTAACTCAAAACCGGTAAAATGTGACCTTTCGAACCTTTTTGTTTGCACCGATTGAAATTATAAGCATACGAAAAGAGATGGCGGACTGGTGGTGTTATTTTATAAACAAATACTTTCTTACATAGTTCATTTATTTTTTACATACTATTTGGATATCCAGTGACCCTTGAGATGTTTGTTTTACTTTAAAATTCTTTTGAAAAAAATATATTTTCGGTTCAGGAACCGCATTTTAAGGTTAAGTAACGTGTCCTTTTCTTTCTCTGATTGAATCGGGAGATAAGATAGGGAGTACCTGCAAGGAAGTAATGGTTATGTTTACAACACAGCTATTTCGTACGCAGTGTGTAACATGTGTTTCTTTGTATACAATCACCTGTTGCGGCTAAAAGCTCTTAGGTATTTAGCAAACTTAAAATGGCAGCCAACCTGATGATAGATCAAGATTAGAGATGTTTGATTCACTTGGTTAAGTACGAGAAAACTCAGCTTAGTCATTCTTGAATGTATACTAAGTTTTAAAGATGAGTAGAGCTGATGCGATGCTCATGTAATCATTCCAGCTGAATGTAAATGAATCAGATTGTTGTGCCAGAATTTATCACTCAAAGACAAAGGAGTAAGAAACAATAATAAATTGTAAAACAAGTAAACTACCATATTTCCCTTTATATACCAGATTTATTATTTTAATATTGAGAAATTCCTCATTAGCAATAAAGGCATCAAATATTAAGCTTATAAGTTCACTGTTTGATGCATAAAAATGTCATGTTTGGACAAACTTAGAAGACACGTTTGCAGAAAACATATCATTAGAAATACTTTATTGTTTCAGGCCTTCCTGTATATTTTTAGCGTACTTTTACAGGTGTTACTTGAGACTTCTTTCGCCTAACAATCGAAAGATTCTAGTAGTCACTCGACTCTTCCACAAGTCATGAAGGAAAGGTTTAGTTTCTCTTTCCTTGATTGTATTGCAATCATTATCGCCACCGTCCGTCAACTTACTGCCCGACTCCCACCGACCCGCCAAACTCGCTTAGAAAACCGAGGTCGATAGCAAAACGTAAACCACACTCACGTCACGGAGGTTAAGCAGCTCGAGACACCGGGGGTCCCTGACTGGGTGATCGTTTGGGAACCCCAGATACAGGTGGCACCGAGTGCCTGACCGAAGAGAATAAGAGGCAATGACATGGCAGAAGACAGCTATGATTAAGGAGAAATATTCCATTTAATTTATGACTGACTGTATTAAATGATCCATGACTTAAAAGGCTTTGGAGCATGTATGCAATAAAAATCCCTATTTCGTACCCGCTACATTCCTCTTCTCCTGACTGTGGCTGGTATTGTTCTTTTCGACTATTATGCATTTTCGACTATCTTTAGATTGCCATTGTTCTCTTTGTTAACCTATCTGATAACACACATTGTTTTATTTGTAATTTTTACCTTCATCTTTCATTTTCTGTCTTCATCCTCTTTTTTCCAATTGGAAACTCCTACATTATTAAAGTTGCCATCTCAATTTGTTCCTACTTCGAAGATCCTCTCATTATGCTCTCTTGCACTCAATCATGAGTATGAAGTCAGGAGGTGGTTGCACTTGACTTGCAGAGGTAGAATTTGCAAATGCAATTAGATTGGAAGTCACAATCTATTATCAGCAGTATCTTGCTATAATTGGTGTTACAGCAATGTATGTTCTTAGAAACACTACTGGCTTGATTAATGCGGAAGTATAATGGAAATATAGAATGTGAGATAATTTATAGAACTCGAAGAACATTTCTTAAAACGACTTCTAAAATGACCTTTCTATTTCCTCCATGTGTTTAAATGCAAGAGCAGGTAAATTTGTCTGCACTTGGCTGAAATAGATCAGAAAGACGGAAGACGATTCTTGAATTCTTAGTAGTTATTACATGTTTATTTTACATTCCTTGAGTCGATAAAATTGTCCTCTTTCTTTTTCAAAGAAAGACATGGTAATATTCTTACTGGTTTGTAACAACTTGAATTCATTAGGACGAACTGGTGTATACTTTTCCTCTTCTTTTCAGTGAAAAGAAAATGTATCCTGGAAATTTAACCTGTGCTTTTTGGGTAGATGAATGATAAATCAACAGTTTTTACTATTCTCTTTGAACATATAATTGAACAAGGAAAAGCAGAAGACATTTAAGACTTAAATTGACTAATTGACGGAAGTTGAAATTAACTAAGGATCATTATACTATTACTTTCTTGCCTTACTTCTTAGAAGAGAAAATATTGTAATCGGCGATTTTTGAAATAGAAAAACTCGTTTTGCCGGGCTATGGTAACGAAAAAGTGAATAAATCTTGTTCCTGTGTATTAAATTACTTCCCCTTACACATTGTGCTGTCAGAATCCATACTTGCGGGCCCGTGATTCTCAAAAATCGATTGACAGCCAAACGTCGCTCTTGGTACGCAGGTATATGTGAGTCTTGTCCTTAGCTCTGTGTTCAACGCCAGCGCCTAAATCGTTCAGATGATTTTCCTCAAACTTAATACTCAACATTTTCAAAATTTTCTCAAAAATAGCTCCAAATTTTTTATTAAACTTTATGGATGGCGTAAAGGACGCTCACATAAAGAAATAATGTCATGTGCAATTTTTCAAAAATGTGAATAGTTTTGAGTAATTATGCGTGAAATATTGACAATTTTCTTTTAAAGGACAACATTTTATCTCAAAAACGGCTCCAGTCTATTCGATTAAATTTTCTCCTTGTTTGTTTTCAAAGAACGATAAAAATGTGGGTCTGGATTCATTTTCGGCTATCTCTCCGTATTTTCTTAAAATTTCGAAATATTGTCGTTGCAAAAGTACATGATTGATGATGGAGATTAAAATGTCCTTAAAATTTGTTATAAAAAAGTATATCTTAAAAAAAGTGATGTTCATGTGCATTTAAAAAAACGTGAAGTATTAGCAGAATTTCTTCTTGAAGCTCACACAGTTTACAAAAAAAAAAGTTTCTTAAAAACGGTTTCAATTTTTTTCCCTCAATTTTTTTCCTCGGATAGAGCAAAGGACTCAAAATGTCTGTTCTCATTTCCGTTCAACTGTCTAAATTTTTGAAAATTAAAAAGTTAAAAGTAATCGAAGAATATGTGAGCTATTGAAACACCATTAGTTGTTTCACATTCTGCTGAACATTGTAAATTTCAAGTTTCGTACTGAAAATTAGTTTCTTTGAAATTAACTGACTAACTCAATAGGGAGAAATAAATACCTATTTTACGTTCCCGTAACTCCCGTAAAACATTAGATTAAATAATTTAAACTGACGGACGTAACTTACACATTAAACTGAAGAGCAGTCTTTGTGAGCAGTTTGATTTTAAATCTGAGATGTAAGATTCTGTAACTTCATGTAATCTGGTGCAATAAATCAGTCATGTATGACCTACTTTATAGCGGATATGCTCTAGAGCCTGAGCGTGAAAGAAATCGTTTAGAATCCCGTGTTTGGACGCTTGATTTAACATTTCAAACACGTTCTCCATTTATGAACCAATGTATTATTCCCCCATTAACCTCGTGTTTAAAACCCGAGTAGCCAGTTCACGTCCATGGACGGTGTCTGAAAGCACGGTTAATGCTCTGTTATACGTATTTCTTCGTGTTCGCGAGAGTCGTGGGAGTTTATGGAACAGTATCCTCGTCTTCTTTTGCCCTCCACGATCCCGTTAATGAGGTAGACTTCCTTTGTTTACACGAGAAAGCAATAAAGATACGGCTAGTATTGAATGGGGTCTTGGATCCGCTTCCCCGCGTAGCTGGGTTGCCTTATCTTGTCCTTTGTAATCAATGGGGACTCACGGCATGAAGTCCGCTCAGCCTGCTGACGAAACCCACTGGTGCGTTATGCAAGAGCGGCGAGCTTTTGTCGTGGAGCCAATGTCGGCGGTCGACTTTAGGGAACACGCTGATGGCTGATATCACCGTGTTGGTCTAATTGTAAAAGGGGAAACTTTCCAACGACTCGGTGTAATCAAGATAGTTGTGGGTTGTCCAGTGGCAGAGAATGGTCAGGAGCAGTTTTCCGAAAGTATTGCTGACTGAAAAGAAGAGAAGTACATTATATGAACGTTCGTGAAATTAAGGGATGTAATAATTTCTATGAATAGTTTGAAACACATCTGTGCATTATTTTCAGTTTTATTCTGCTTAATATTTGATTCTCCAGATTTCAATAAAAATGAGTCACAAGAAGAGAATAAAACGAATGTTTTAGTAATTTAAACATTTTGGTATCTTAAAATCCCATCCTTTTTTACTGAAAACAATGACACATCGATTGAATTTTACTAAATATTGAAGTGAAAATTGTATTCACGGAATGTTTTTCTTGAAAGGTAAGATTAGAGCTTATATGAATTTTGAAAGAAGCAAGGCACAGTTATTTAGGAAAATAATTTTAACAGATTCGCATTGGGCTGGAGGAAAGCAGAAAACGCCCTCCAGTGTTCTAATTCACTTTACGTGTACCCCTCGCGTACGTGTAAGCCGCTTGCAATCGTTCCACGAGCGCCACTGCCATTGAAATACAACATACCGCCTTCTTTGAGAACTCACTCTACAACTCAAAGAAGAAACATACAATTGTTGCGACTCGGAGAGACGTGAATCGCTAGGGGCCAAACAACCGAGACATCAGGTCGCGAGGCCGAATAGGACGGGGACGGAACGGTGTGGGACGGAGATGGGAAGGTCGCAGAGGGATAGGGTGCGACGTTGAGGAGAAGAGAAGTAGCAGGCCTCAGGGCGGAGTAGTGGCAACCGGGCGAGGCGGGTTCTGAAATTCTGGCACTACAATTTAAAGACAGAACTCCAATGACGCGACGTGGAGAGAGGCGAAATAGCAGGGGTCAGACAACCCGAGGTGGGCATTAGGTGGCGGGGACATGCCGGTCGGGGACAGAGCAGCATGGCTTGCGGTGAGACGGAGCGGGGAAGGTCGGGGACGGGAAGTGAGGGATGGTGAGGGGCAGTAAAGAGTAGACAAGAGCGGGGAGGAGTGAATCGGGACGGGGTGGGGAGATGCGGCGGTGCGAGGGTATAGGGGCAGTGACGAGGGCGGGGTGCGGGCGGGCGACCCATTCCGGCTGTGATGGCGTCGCGGTGGACGGCACCGCTGGCGGCAGAGTGGCTCATCATTTCCGACCCGTTTGCTCAATGGGCGCTTCCCCCGATGGCCAATTTAATGCGCGCGGGGCCGGGCGATCGTCCGCCTCCACCTTCGAACGGATTCGCCCAGCGCCGCGCCACGCGCACTGTGGTCCGAGCAGCCCAGAGCTTCGCATTTCGTTCTGTGATTCTCAAGCTACAGATAATTAAATTAAATGATTGTCCAATTTAGTAACAGAGACATCGGGCTCTGTAGACGAAGTTGTCTAATTGACTAAATAAAAACTAAATATAAAACCAATTGACGTTATTCCCACGAATACGTCACCTTCTTTATGGCCCTCACATTAACGTTTAAGTAACATTTACCAAACTACTTCACATTTTCACAATTCAGATATATGATTTGGTTTTTCGTTCATCAAATTCCGTTGATTGGTTCAAAAGATTAGAACTGGAGAAAACTCAAAGTTATCGGTTAAAACAAAACCCTCATCTCTGTTACCAGTCCTAGGTAAAAGTGTATACGTACTCCTAAATACATCTCTATACTACGGAATTTTTTAATTTACATCCGACACGTTCATTAGAGATCCGCCATTCGCTTACACATTATTTTATCGCATACAAATTAATATTATCTAATGTAGCCAACATTGGAATATTTTATTAATGATCGGACGTGCTTTCCCTGCATTTTTGTATCATGTGGCCGGGGGACCTTTGACCACATCGTCACTTTCAAATAGTACCCAAAGGGACACTATTAATATTTTAATTACGCTGAACTAAACCTATTATTTCACATAAACTTAAACAAAATTAACAATTAGATCTATAAAGTATGCATTGTTTCATTTTTAATCTTGAATGCGGTGCGCATTTTCGGAAACAAGTTTTGTTTTTTCTTCCCTGTTTACTTCGCCCGCCCTTCGTCCCTTTTCGGACCAGTGTGCGCATCCGACTTGGAAGGGATTCGCTTGAGGCGTCGCGGCGATGTCCACCGGCGCCTTGAGGCCACTGCGGCCCTCGACGAATCGTTTGCTGGGGGCTCACCCTCTGCGGGGGCCATTGCGTTTTACGGTTGTTTCGTGTGTGAAGGCTTCACGTAACATTAGAGATGTCGCTTTAGTTTACGAAATAATACGAGGACGCACTAACGAATGGGAATTTGTGGTGTTCTTAAAGGGGCAATATTGTGTTATTTTCTAGAAGAATTTCAACGTCCAGAGAAACTTTCACAAGTTACGTTAAGGCTGATTAATACCTTCTATTAATTGGCATTTTTCGGGCTATATCTTCCAAAAGTACTAGTTCATTAATCCAGTAAAACTTAATTTAATTTTCTTCATTTAATTCCTCCAATAATTCATTTAATATCTTCAGTTTTCTGCAAGGTCTTTTCTTTGAATTATATTGCTTGTAAAATACATTTAAAAAATTATTAACATATAACATGAAGGTTAGTACCTTTGTTATGTAGGAGTATTTATAGGTTTTCTCGGTTGTAAAGAAGTCTTCATTAACTACGTAGTGACGAAATCTTGAGAATGAAAAGGCTACATTGGTCAACCTAATGATTCAGTGCTTCCTCTCAGTTGCTACATTGAAACCATTTATTTCAAGTTTGTGACTTGAAATGTCAGAGAAATTGTAGCACATTGTAATATTCTAAAGGCGATAAAATTATCAGTAGTTGTATTCAAGAACAATACCTAATTATTTATCACTTCTACAATTGGCGGTTTCAAATCATAGAATTTTCTTACGTTATTATTGTTCGCTATTGTATTCTGCATTTATTGAAATTTGAGAATTAGTTTGACTGACAGTTGTGCAAAACTCACTCTTACAAATTGTAAATAAATATTCATTAAGTTCGCAGAGGTGTGAGTGCTATAGAACCAGCTGTGAATGGTCACTCTCCTAAAGGTACAACATGAGAACAGAAAAATATCGTGGGTAGAATGCTGATTCAGACAGAAACCTGATTGAATGGGCGAACGCCTGAGCTGGCTAGAGAGAAAGAGTTCGTTGTGGGAGATGTCCGGACGCTCTTAAGCCGTGACAATCCGACGTTGTCGAGGACGAAGCGAGGAGGCGTCGAAAGGAGGGGAAAATGAAAGGAAGGGGAGGTAAGGAATGGGCGAGGAAGGACAGAAGACAAACGTGGAAGGGGGGTAGGGGATAACGCTCGGCGGGGGCAATGAGAAGCCGATGGGACGCGGGGCGATGAATGGTACAAGAAGACGCGACCTGGTGCAGGGCGGGTAGAGCTCTGTACCCAGGAGGAAGTGACGGGGCGGGATCGGCAAGGCACCTTCGAGACAAGATGTGCTCCGGGGCGAGGCGAAACAAGGCGGCGTGAGAGACGGGGCGCGGGGGCGAGTCTCTCCGCCCACATGGCCCTGACCTCGGGCCACGCTCGGGCCACCGCTTTCCCCCCACCCCCTGCGAGGCGCTGATTCACGCTTTGACGCGCCGCGGACACGGTGCAGCATGCCGCGGCGGAGCGCGTTGGTCGCGGCCCCGTTTACGACGCGGACGGGACTTCGCCTTCTCCACGGAGATGCTTTGCCCGCGCCCCTCTCGCTCCCAGGGAAGCGGTTATTATTGAAGTTTATAGTAAATTGAAATGCCCGATCTACTTTAGTATTCTGCCTCTCGAAATGTTTCTTGAAAATTACTGTAGCTAATGATTTAGAAAATGCTTTAAAGTGAATCATAAAAAAATCCTTTCTCTGCATTTTCTGTGAAGAAACATTGACCTTTTCAATATGTCACTCGGTCAGTCTTCGACTCGCTACACCGAGGAAATGAAATGGCGTCGTTTAAAATATTGCTTTTAAATTCTGGCATCCGGCCTTTGCAATTGACATAAAACAACCCCGAGAGACTGTTGCAGTCTTCTTAGTATTTGGAGTGTGTCTCAGCTTTTCTGAAGAGCTTCTAAACTATTCTGTAGAGGCCTTGCTGAGAACTTTTTTTTTGTTTCAAAGTTATTTTATGAACATTCATTGTACATGATGACACATTGGAGCGAAAGTGTAGTTGTTTGCAACTTGAAAATGTACACAGATGAATTATGTAAATTAGTAATTTTTGTTATTGAATAAATGCTCATAATTAAATATAATACTGTTGAGTTGAAAGAGAACACTTATAATTATCTTGCAATTTTTCATATTTGTTATTAATAGTTGATCATTTCATACGCTTCAGCGCTGCAAAATTTTAATTGAGAATGAAAAAAGTATTTCGGGACTGTGGGTTTAGAGAAAGGCGGGAATATGTATATTTTCGATTTTCATTTAACGATCCAAGTTTTCACTTTTATGTTTACTACTACATGCCAGTAATGCAGTACAGTTAAAAGAATTTCTACTGGCAGCCGACTAATCCAGGCGAAATAATGACACATTTTGAACAGACAAATTATTTGTACGAATATCTATGGCTTTACCACACGTTACCTTTATATTTGAAGTATGTGCGATGCAAATAAGCTATTTCCTTCTTTGGTGTGCGTGTAAAAGTTGTTACAGGGAACATCAGTGCCAATATATTTTCCAATTTTCTGCTAATTTAATATTTTAAATTCACAAACATTGCATATATGTTTGCACTCATAAAGTATTCAAACAATGTAGTTCTCTAACGAATGTGATGACAGACAGGAATATATAAATCCTTTTACATACTTTTTATAGTATAAACATTACTGACGATATCGTGTTTAATGTGTTTGCCTGTCCTTCACGGAACCGGTGGGAAATTACATTTATTATTATTATTATTATTATTATTATTATTATTATTATTATTATTACTAATATTATTCATTATGTACGTATAGTACTCATGCATTACAATACAATGTATTTGTAAATTCATTAAAATTTAATACATTATTATTACTTTATTTTCGTAATTTACGCTAATATTTATGTCCGCTTATTGTTACAGGTAAGAGACCGTCGACCGGAGCGGCGCTTTGATCGCGAAGTTCCAGAATTCTCGCTCCCCGGACAAGGTAGGAGCAAGACACCGCCGCCGGCAGCAACGTCCCTCGACTCCTCTGATCGCCGGGCGCAGCTTAGCGTGCATTATTGAATCGCGTTGCTCTTGTGCCGACTAAAGCAGCGAGATTCAACTGAGCAAAGCCGCTCCGTGCTCCTGGCGCGACCCGTCGCGCAGCGCCGCGCCGCGCGGCCTGCTCTAAAAGAGGTCACCCGGCTCTTCTCTCTCCCTCTCTCTCTGTGTGTTGACCCTTGCTCGTCCCACTCGATCCTCTTCCTCGTCCGTGGGCACGTCGATCTGGCCGCACGCGGCTCTTAGTTGTCTCCCTCTCTCGTTTCTACAGAAATCTTCTGGAAAGTGCGCGCGTTGCTTGGTGCCTCGGCTCCGCGACTGCTGTTGTTCGCCGCACGTTTCATCGGGTTGCCGCTGCCCCTCGGTTTACGCACCCTTTCGCCTGGATCGTCTTCGTTTCGCGTAGGTCGCTCTCCGGTCCCCCGACGCGGTGGAGAGGACGCTCCCGCCCTCCCGCACGGTCGGCGGCGTACAGAGGCCCCGGATGACTCACATAGCGCTCGGCAAATAGCATTATATTTTCAAGGATTTCCAATAATAAATCATTCATCAAAGCATTACATTTTCTAGGATTTTCCAATTTCTATTAACATTAAAAAAGGAATAAGTAAAACAAAAAAAGCAAGATGACTGATTCATATTTATTAATGTTTTTAAATGCTGACTTATTTTTGTTAAACGTATGACTTATTTTCCTTATCGTGCCGCATGTAAAAGATTCGACTGGCTACTCCGAAAAAACGAAATTGTTTCTTTCACGGTATTGCTTTTAGGGTCAAGTTAGGGCTTCCCTACAAATGCCCGAGTTAGCAACTAGACTTCAACCTTAAGTCTCCGTGTGTGTCACAAAATAACTCTGAGATAGTACAATGCCTAATATCTAAAGTGTGTTATGCCAACATACTTTCTCCTCCGACCACCCGGCTATCCGCCTTAGTTTTCCAATCGCGCAATATACCGAAAAAATCGATGGAAAAGCAGTAAAGGGGAATACTCGTTTTTTACCGCTGATGTGAACCTTAACCACGACAGGTAATCATCCGAGCCGATCTTTGCCTACTTTGAAAGTTCATTTTCTTGGTGAGAGATGTCGAAATGAAAGATTCGCGGAGTAATGCTGTCGTTTCTTGTGTTACTTTCAATTAAAATACTCGTAAATTATATTTCCTTTCTCACCTGTTAGATAATGTCGTGAAAACAAATCCTCTTTTCCTTTTAGTAATACATTTTTGTCTTTATTTTACTACTTCGTCATCATAATTCATCAAAGGGATCTAAGAATAAACCGATGAAATTTGTACTCTTTTTATCTTGGATAATTACAATTATTATTCCTGTAGTAAATTAATATAATACGTGATTCATTAATAACAGCGAAGATAACTACGTGTACGTAAGCCGGACAGCCGAGAATTCATGAAGATAACTACCGCGAACCAAACAATTCCTTCTCAAACTTTTTATTCGCATTTTGAAGTGAGAGATTTCGCTGGCTGTTTCTTGTGTTATTTTACGCGTGGCTTTCAGCGCCTTTCATTCTTTTCGGCACAGTGTGTGGCGGTGAGTTTAACGCCCATAAAGAGGGCGCCCCGGGACCTCGCCCGCCCTCGGCCCTGCCCGTCCGCGATGGGCGATCGCGACAGAGGCGCTGCGGCGTTCAGTGGCGCTGAGCGGCGTTCAACTGCGCTGAGAGGCGTTCAACTCTGCTGCTCAGCACTCGCTCAGGCGCAGACCCAAGCTCCGGCCGCCGCGCCGCGCCGCCCGACAAATATATAGTCTGCTTAAAATGCAATGGCCTTTTCTGTGCGTCTAAATGTCCCCGTCGAGTGGCGGTAACTGGCTGCACGTAATGAATGGCTGCTTCGGCTCCCGATACGCGTGTTCGTTGCGAGTGGAAGGGGGGGAGGTGGGGGAGGACATTGCGGGGAAGGGGCGAGGATGGAGCAGGGACGAGGACGGAACGGGAGTGGTGACGAAGGGAAAAGGTTTACACAGTAGGAGAGAGTACGAAGGGAAAATGGGACACAATAGAGAAGAGGATAGGGCGGGAAAAAGAACGGGGCGGGAAAGGAGCGGAGCCAGAAAGAGGGCGTAGCCGAGGAGGGGTCGGTGAGGAGAGGAAGAGTTGTAGGGGAAGGGGAAGGCGAGGGCGGCAACGGCGGGGCAAGTGCCGCCCAGACAGCGCGTGGCGTGACGGAATTAAATCGCTGTGGGTTGTAGCTTGTGCTGCAACTGCTACCGTGTGATAGCATCGACCTGACATGCAGGACGGGAACCGTTTGTAAAAGAATCGCATGCACTTGCACGGGTCACACTGCATACATTTCAAGTGCTACGGTTTTCGAATACGCCGACTAACCTCGATGGTATCTCTGTCTCATATTATTAGTCTCAAACGAAGAACACGTCTCAGGAGAGTTGCTTTTGCTGATGTGACGATATGCTGAAAGAGATAAGTACTATATAAACGCAGATGATACGCCGCAAGAACTGAAAAAAATGTTTATTCAGTCTCGTGTGCACTCCTGCCAACTTTCCCTCTAGTGATTGTAATGAGAGACAGAAGAAAAGGTTTACGATCCCTGTAAAACGCATATATCCATCAAGCTACAATAGTAAATTACACGTTCCTCTTATTGTACGTCAGGAAAAATACATATCCTTTCTCGTCTTGAAGCATTATTATACTCGTCTTTTTGTATCCCTGCATGTGTTTGCACAATTTTAAAATGCGCTTTTCTTTTGTCTATATAAGTGGATATAACTGCTTTTTTGCGGACACTAAATATGGGTGTACTCTACTAAATACGTAAGTACTTCTAATATGCAACTAAAACTCTTTGCAAATGAAAGTTCTTCGGGAATTTACTAAAATTGGAAGATGGTAGAAGATAGATTTCGTAAAAGTGCAATAAATACATTATTTCTTGCGCAGGTGAGCACAGTAGTGATTCCCTTATGAAAGAAGATAGTGTGAGCATGAGAGAAGAGTGATAAGAGATGAATATTAAATGAGATGTGCGGAATTATAGCTTAGATAGTGATGTGAGAAATCAACCACACCACACCACAATCACAAGGCGAAAACACTTGTCTTATCAGGGTTGGAACCCGTAACCTTCTTCTCATCGTACTTTGACGATCCATGAACACCCTGTGCCACTAAAAACGAAGCTGTGAGCCTAAGAGTATATGAAATTCCTGCAGCTTCTTCGACCAAGAGAGAGTCACCTTCCCCTTGCAGTTAAAAGTCTTCGTTGACCAGTCCAGCAACACGGTTCAGCAGGTGACGCACAGAGGAGGGCAGAGGGGGCGGGACGGGGAGGGGCGATATGACCGGGAGTGAGGGAGAGGGGAGGGGCTGGGAGTCGGCGGCAGGCTCGCGTCCGCTGCGCACGGCCGGCGAGTGGGCGGCTGCACGGCTGTTCCAGCATCGATCGGCCCGAGGTCATTACCTCCCGCCGCCCCCGCCCCGCCCCTTCACCCACCCGCCCCGCCCCGGCTCCTCTCCCCACTGCCCGTCCCGAATCGCGCCACGCCGCCCCCCGCCGCGCCTCGCGATTGTCTCCGCGCTCTCGGGCCCAATCTAAACTCGCGGCCGGCGTCTGTTTGAGTTGCCGCCGCCCGTTCTTCGTCGGCGCTCGCTCTTCCCGGTCGTCCCCCCCTCCAACCCTCCCACCCCGCCACCCACTCTGAGCCGCTCGCCGGCTCCGCTGCTGGGGGCGGGGGGGGAGGCTCTCCATCCGGAATTTCTCGCCGGCTCTGACGAGGCCACTCTCGCATCCCGATCCCTTTTCGCGTTGCTCCAGCTATGTTCTTTACGTTAATATCTGTGTCCGCGATACTCTCGGACAAGCCCGAATGTCGTTGGCCAGAACGGGCGTGGAATTCTTGACCCCAACGGAATTTTCTTCCCCTCTAACTTGCTACGTTTTTGTAATATGTTTTAATATTGAATTTATCAGTTTCTTCTCACCATTGGCAAGTTTTAGTTTTTCCTCTTCTTATTTATTACCTTATTATTTCTTCCGTGCTACTTTATCTCAAAAGTCTGCAATTTATATTTTTGTGGAGATGTTGTCTTCGCATACCTATTTTTTTAGCTCATCAATTGTTCACTATCATCTCTTGATCACGTATGCCACATGTCTTATTTTATTATATTCATCATAATTTCTGTTTCATTGTCTTACTTTTCTGCAACTTCACCAGATAATTAAATATATAGCATTTCTAGACTTCATCTGACTGTCACTTTCGAATTGTTTAAATCACTGTAGTTTCATCTGTTGAAACTCCTGCTTAATGAGAAAATGTTAAAATAAATTTTAATCTCTTGTTTTACCTAACATCTAAAAAAAATCGATCAGTGAATTAGAGAATGATGCTTATAGAAAATACAAAATCCTCACTGTGACTTAAGAATACTGTTTGTTAATTCTGCAAACATGCTCCTAGAAGTAGGCGTCAGAATTCTGTAATAATACTAGGCGCCCCGTTCAACGCTGGTTTGAATCAGACGATCTTATGATAATATCCTTCCCATTATCCTATTGGCTTTTCTCTCACTTGCCGCCACTCCGCGCGACCGTCCTCGTAGCAGCGGGGTCTGTCGCTGTATACGAGCCGCCTTCCAGTCTGCCATCCGCCCGCCAGCAGCCGCCCCAGCGTCCTTCGCCGTCGCTGCACCAATATTTACCGGCGCGCCTAAGTTAACGCCCTTCCCGTCCTCCCGCCCTCGCAGATGCCCTGTCGCCCGCCTTTGCTTCCCTTGTCGCCAGCCCTTGCCCGCCCACCCCGTCGCTCTCCCTTCCTCTCCCTCATCCGCCCACGTCGGACCTCATCCGATCTCTCTCGCCTTCAGCCGTTTTTAGCCGCCCTCACCCGCATTCTCTTACCCGATTTCACTCGCCCTCATCCGCCCTCACCCCTTCTCTCTTGACTTCGCTTGATTTCACTCCCTTCATCCGCATATCCTCAACCTCATCTTCCCTTCACCCTTCCTCCCCGTCAACTACTCTTCCTCCCTTCACCAGCCCTTCTTCCCCATACCCCGCCTTCATCCGTCTCCACACGCCCTCCCCGCCCTGCGATGTCCACTTGTGGAGGCCCCGCCTGCAAAGGCGCAAGCAGTAAGAGAGACGGCGCCGCGCCGTGTGATAGAATTGAAACTTCTCGAGTGGGTTTGCGTAACTATTGCAGACGCAAGGGGGGTTCGCGTTATTCATCGAGATACCGAGTTGCAGAGTTGGATAATGGTGCTAGTTTCACGCGTGGAAGTCGGGATCATGCTGCAACTCTGCCATTGGTCGCGAGTGGAATTTATTGAGCTCATTGAATTAATGAACGGTTTTCGTAATTACTTGCTGTTCTTTCAAAGGCGGAAATGGCACGTCGTTCTTCTGTGCAGGGAAATTTAACACTTCCTGTGGGTCAGACAGCGAATAGAATGGAAAATTATTCGTGAGTGGCATTCTTTGAAAAACAACCATAACCTAAAAAGTGAGGAGTCGTTATTTGTATGTGGAATTAATCATATTTTGCTTGAATAATATTGCTTTGCCCCCGGTTTACCTCAATCCCGAAATTATTTCCACCCTTTAGTTAACTGAATGACGAAATGTATCCCTGGCCTTTTTGCTAATTGAAGTAGCGAAAAATGCATTTCAATTTTCTGTCAGCCTTGTAACGTAAGGTTTCAATTTAAGTAGTGTGCCTGCAGATTGGTCCTGCTAAAAACAGAACAATTCTCGTTATAAACTTATAATCCTGAAAGCATTAGAAAAATGCCAGTATACGTCACCTTACATGAAAATGTTCTCGTGAATACCACAAAATCAGTAAAATCCGCCCCACTCTAATTTTTGTTACGTAACGATTCAAACATATGTCATTCCCAAACTTTAACCTATTTTAATTCTTCTTCCCCTTTGTAACAACTTGTACAACTTACACTTAGCCCCCTTCTATCTGATTTTAAAAACTATTGTAATTATAAATAAAGTTTTAAACGTGTTTTAAAACAGTCGGTTATTTTTAATCTTTTCACCAACTATATCTTTGAACATTTTTATTATTTAGTTTCTAATGTAGAGTGTATAATATAATTACCACAAAAATGTTGCGAGAACGTTCAATTTCCATCAGCCTCTCGCCCTCCCTCCCTGTTCGCTCTTGTCAAACAAAGCGCCCTTTAAGCGTACATATTAATTGAATGATCCTCTAAGTGTTCCTATTAAACTTTTGAATGCGGTCAGGCAGAAGAGCTGGCATAATGCCCTTAGCCTCACCACATATAGACAATATTTTTGTCATACCCATTAGCACTTCACGAACTTCGTATCTTATATTCACATTTGGAGACACAATTTAAATTAATAAGAATCAATCCATAACGCGAGAGTAAAGAGATGTCTAACGGTTAGTCGAATTCAGAGTCTTGTGTCACCGTTGATAGTGTAAAGAGAAAAAGATGAATGCTGGAAGTGGTATTGATGGTGCGTTATTTGTTGTAGACGAAGACAGATTCATAGTACTCATTTGCGGTGTACTATGTCAGTGTACTAGGAGTGCTTCATTTTCAAAACGAAAGATTCAGGATATTTAGTGGAAAACATTATTGTATTTTACACTCCTTTATAAAATAGGTTGTAACTTCATGGTATTGAAAAAAATATCACTTTGGGGGCATAGCACATTTCACAACAAATTTTCATACTCTACTAACGCACGGACAATAGAAACACGGACAATAGAAGAAAGCGGAAGCGATCCCCTCCACTATATTGAATGTCAGTTCCAAAATCTTGTGTCACTTTCTGGAGAAATATTGAAGGAACACAAGCTGGTTATTTCATTAACTGTATTTATTATTATTATTATTATTATTATTATTATTATTATTATTATTATTACTATTGTTATTAATAACCGTATAGCTGACAATTTCTAGTTTAAATTAAATGAGATTACTATTCATGCATTTACAAATGCGATTTCATTTCCTCCCGAAGTATAAATTAAGTCAACGACTTGCCAAGCCTTTGAGATTAAACATTTAACATACCGCCCATTGTCCTGAATCAACCGCCTATGAAGTTTCTTCATCTGCTCAGTTTTCCTCGTGTATATTTACAACCAAGGATTCGCAGTCTCCTTATATAAGCGTGGACCAGGAGTGTTCAAACAGACCGAACTTAAAAAGAGAACGCAGTTTAGATTTTTGAATTTTGTTATCAATAATTGAATTAAAGAGACTTTTCTCCTGTGATTTGTGGCATCGCTTGAACGTAACTGGCTCTTAGAAAGTAACTTTTACAACAATGAGTTTTAAGTTGTGACTTTCTATAAACCTTAATTTTTTTACGTTAAAATATGGTATGTGTTTCAACAATCATTTTCAATATTAGTATACTTTACACTTCGTCACATGCAACAAAAAATGGCCGAAAAACAATCATTGGGGTGACTCGGGTTTTGAAAAGAAATTGATAAAACTTCTCTTTGTCTTTGAATGAAGCACGAAAGTGTATACTTTTCTGGGTATTTCTTTGAATCTAACATCATTGTATGTTGTTTGTCTTTTATGGAGAATTTCTGTTTCTTTTCTTTTCCTGTTTAGTTTTTTTAATCCCGAGATTATTATATTTCCCTGCAGAGAATTCTTAGAATAATTTATTTTAGAATGTACGATATAAGTTCGAAAATTTGTAGGTAAATTTGTCTTTGATGCCGTTTGTTCGCTTTCAGTTTCCAGAACATGTACATACATCTCGTACGTTACCTTGTTTCTCGTTTAATCGCAAGTGTTCGTCTCCTCTGCTTTCCTTTGATATTTCTGAGAAGTGCAGCGTTCCCGTTTGAATGTCTCGCGCCGCTGTTCACACGTCGTTACTGCCATCGTAACCGCCTCCGGTCCGTCGCCTCTTCATCCTCAGACTGCGTGGCTGAGGCTTGTGTCGCTCGGAACGCTCTTGTAGTCTGCTGCCCTAACAACCATAAAACACCCTCCAAAACTAATAGCCGATGCCAGAGTACTTTGTCAGGGAGTGTTGGAAATGGTCTGCGAAATAAATAAGGAGAAAGTGGAAGATCGAAGAGAAGCTGAAGATAGGTTGAAAAAATGGCAATGGAAGTAAACCGGATGAACATTCTTAATTAGAAAAGAAAAGTTAGGGTACTTCGCATTTGAAAATAATAATAATAATAATAATAATAATAATAATAATAATAATAATAATAAGTATTATTATTAGTATTCTTATTTCTATTATTATTAAGTGAAAGTTTTCTGTACTAAGTTTTTATTTGAAAGTTGAGCGGCTTTCGAGGCTTGACCATTATCATCAGGTCCGCCATGTTGGAGTGAAACTTAGGCTACTGACTCGTACAGTGCAGATCTACTAATGTAGACGAAGCCAACGCAAGCCGCTTATGAGTAATATTAAAAAAATATTCCTAAATAATACAACTTGAATTATTGTTTCAATACCAAGTCCACATCATCAGTAGATGAATATTTTAACGCAAGTGGAACGGTTACGTTGAATATTCGGAAGCTGTATCCTCATTATTTTTTTCATCCCAAGCGATGCTACCCTCTCCGATGTGCTACCTAGGGTTGTCACCTCCATTCCCCCCTCGCATCCTTTCGTTCAACCCCCCGAGCGTCTTCTCCCTCCAGCAGGGCCCGCGCGCCGCGCAGCGCCGTCGGCCCCCTGCTTTGCAAGTCGCCTCCCGCAGACGCCCCCGCCGCCTAAACACGTCGAGGCCTTTGATTGATGGGCGCGGGCCGCGCGGCCGCTGACGCCCCCGTCGCCGGCGACGCCGTCGCCGACACCGGCTGGGGATGGCGCGCGCTGACGGAGCAGGCGTGGGGGGTGAGGAGAAAGAGCGAGAGAGAGAGAAGGACGGCGCAGCGACTGCGCGGGCGAAGGCGACAAGTGGAAGGCTTGGATTAGATGGATTTGTAGAATTGGACTGGGTAGTTGAGTTTTTAATCCGTAGAATGAATTGCAACAATGCTTCCCGTTTCTCTTTGTTCACTGTATCTCTCAATTTACAGACACTCTAAGTTGTCTATCTTTTATACTACATATATTATTTCCTTTGTTTATCTCAGTTTTTCCACGGTCTCCTTAATTATGACCCATAACCTTCTGTCATATCGTAGTAGTAGAAGTCGTCGTCCACTATTCACGAATTTTATTTTATTTTTTCACATTTTATTTTAGTCGATACTATTGGGCTTACTTCTGTTCTTCGTAACAGTTCTGTGTTTGTATGGTAGAATTGCATTTGGTGCAGCTTATAGTTCACTTAACGACTGATTGAAGCCTGATTGCGAAGCTCGAAGCAACTCCTGTGACGTGACACAAAATCCACTACTAAACGTAATAAACGAAAACTACCACGTCAGTTTATTGACTCCATAATAATTAACATTCACCTGATGTGGCTTTCCTCATTATTTTCACAGCTGATTCAGTCCTACTATATAATCGATTCCAAATAATTAATTGTTAATCTCATCCAATGTATCGTACTCGGCTGCTGAGGACCAGCCAATCAAACAGGAATAAATAGCACATTGTATTTCATTGGAAAAGCAAATTCCATTTCAAAAACTTCTCTGTCTCGAATATGAAGCGAGAAGAAAAATCTTACGTAAGAGTTTGACATATTGATTTCTTTTAAAATATATAAGAAAGGTCCACAGATTCGTAGAAAATATGAAATATCAAGGAATTGGAGTTCTTGAGATTCCAGTTATCGAGGCCTGAATTGACGATGTTCTGTGCTACATGGCAATACATAAAGTCTGCAAAAGTTACAGCCCATCGATAGTGTATTCTTTTTCTACTGCTAGTCATCAGTCGGTGAACGAGAGTACAGAAGAGGGGGAGATGGGGCCTAAGTGCAGGGGCACTGGTGATGTAAGAACTTGAAAGGCTCAAGATGAGGCTCGACAGTTGTGAAGGCAGTAAATACATACCATGTTTGAAAAGCGATTCTGATGTGGAAGGTGATGTGGAAGTAGTCTTAATCTGTTGGCGGATGAGAATCGATTGTGAAGCTCGCACCAAGGAGGCGGCGCGGCGGCGTATAAAGACTTATGGAAGCTCGGAGCAGCAGGCGGCGGCCTCTCTTGGAGAGGGGTCGTGGGCGGAGTCGCCGGGGGAGAGAGGAGGTAGTTTGAACATTAGCTGCTCGTGGCGATATGGATGGGCGCGGGGCTGATGGCGGAGGTGGGCTGGAGCGGGGACGCGCATCTCCGCCCGGGGCCTCTCCGTCTTCCGCCGTCGACCGCGGGCCGGCATGACGGCGCGCGTAAACAGAATTAACTCGGAGTGCGGGAGGCGGAGGACACGCCCAGTGGGGCGAAACGGAATAGAAAGCGCTCCCGTAGCATTTGCGAGGTTCCCAAATAGATCGTTTAAACCTTTAAAGTTCTTATAAAAAATTAAGCGAATGTGTATTTCGTTATTGCTGGTTTTAGAAGGATCTTCTATGATGGTGAATCATTTCAAGTGATGCAAGAACACACCAGCGTGTTACAGGTTAATAATTCCTTTGCCATACTTGCCTTTTTGTTAGAAGCATAGATTTCCATAGATACAGGTGTTTTTTATGAGTTTCCAATTTCGTCTCAAGCTATCTCCGGAATTTTGCGAGCAAGACTTAAAGCGCTGTTTTATACTGAGGAGAACGTTAGCGTCATTTAGCAAGTAGACTCCAATTCTCACGATCAGCTGGCGGAATAAGTTTCTGACGGCTTAAAGTTAGGCGCGTGCGATGCATGGCTGCCATGAAACTTTTTCGTTGTTTTAAGTACTAGTATATTGGACGTATATTATTTAAGTACAAGTATATTGGACGTATTGGACGTACAGCAAGATTTAAACGGCAAGATTGCCTTTAGACATACAGATTGAACAGTTTATTTATGACCTCATTCCTTTGTCATTTGCCATTAATGTCGTCGTTAATAATGATTTTTTTCTTTTGTATGCATCGATGCTTTAGATTTATCAATTCAAGATTTTCAAAAAACACGTGTAACACTACTGTTTTCGTAAGCGTCCATTACAGTTTATTTTATTTTGAAATAGTGACGCATTTGCAGGTGTGTCAAGTTATGCTTTGCCGTCTTTTTTGCTGCCTGCGCGAGCCGTTTGGTCGTTTTCGGACCAGTGTACGTCGTCGGGGAGGGTGGCGGGGGAGGGGGAGCGCTGGCGCTGGAAGCGTCTCGGGCGCCCCGACCCCGGGTGGGTTGCCAACTTCCCCGGTTGGCCTCCGGAAACTAATCTTGGAAATGAGCGGAGCACCTCCCCGCCGCCCACCCGCCCGTCCGCGTGCGCTCGCTCGCTCGCTCGCTCGCGCGCGCTCGAACGAAAAATATGGCGCCGAGGAAGGGAGGCCATTGAGCGCGGCCGTTAGGCTCAGGCTGGAACGGCGTGGTGTGGTGTGGCGCGGGGATGAGATGGGGTGGAGCGGGGCAGGGCGCGGCCGTGCGCGGGCGGGCGGGCCGTGGGGGCGGGGCGGGCCGTGCGGGGCGGGGCGGGGCCGTGCGGGCGGGGCGGGGCAGAGCCGTGCGGGCGGGGCGGAGCGGAGCGGGGTGGGGCGGGGCGGAGCGCGGCGGGGCGGGCGACCCCCTGAAGAAGCGCTGGGAGACTGCTGGCTGGCTACGTTTCACGCGCCGCGGGGAGAGGCGGTAATCGGTGTGTGCGATGGGTGCTCAATGTTCGCAGTCGGAAGTACGTCGTGCATGTCAATGGATGCGGGGGCCGTTTTGATCTTGTTTTAGGCCTTTATTCTATTCTTATTCTATAAGTTAAGCAGTTGTCTTTTACCAATAAACTGACACTCCGGTTTTTAAATCATCGAATATATGAAGTGCGAAGTCGAAGAAATAATAAATATTTATTTTATTATTGAAGTATTAAGTCATCGAGAATTACAAAAGATGCGTTACATTTGGATTTCGTAGAATTGTAAAGAATATAGTAGGTAGAACAACCGTATTTGCGACATGCGACTAAACCTGAATTTGTTCGAGGAGTATGATTACCAGCGAGGTGTCTGCAAGGCCATTATGACTCACCTGGACCTTGGTTTGAAACCGCAATCCTACGACACAAGATTTCTTCCACACATGGCCATCACGTAAATCATGCAATTGTCTTTGTGAAACAATTAACGTATATTAAGTCTTCAGTGAGCCACCGCTGCTCTATAGCATGATCACATTTCTTTTAAGAAATATTTTAAAAAAATTACAAAGTGAAATAAACATTGAACTTTAGTTATTCAACCAGAAGCCTTTCTGCAACCTCATTTGTCCGGAACTAATTTTTAGTGAAATTGAAATTGATTTGTATTTATTTCAACAATATATGACTTATCTGTGGTACATTTCAGTTCAGAGTAAAATATTTCTGTATTAATTGCCGATCGTGTAGTAATTCCGTGATAACCTTTTTCTGTGCCGTAACGTTCACAAATATATGTCAGTATTTTTTATCGTTCTGTTTTATATCAGAATAGCTCACTAAACAAAGAAAAAGAAACTGATGAGAATTCGGGGCTGCAAAAATGATAATTGCCTGTTTTTAGACATTCTTTAATTTCCTGTAACAAGAATTATTGTAGAAAAATGAACAGAAGGACGTTTACATTTTCCGTTATTTGTAATGTCAATGAAGGGTGCAGTAAATAAATATTGAGAATTAAATGAATAATGAATCCGTGAAGGTCTCTTGTAATTATTTCCTCTCAGAGTCACATTTCTTACGAGATGTTGAAACCATGTAAAGATAATTAATTATTGACTCTCCTGGTTAATAATAAATCCAAATCGGTGATTTAGACAATTGTATACGATTTTACATGCGGTGGAATTCCTTCGCTTTCGATGCAATAATAACAAGTTAAACCATCATAGAGAAAAAATAACATGAATTGCAAAGGTTTCGAACCCCGTGTTACATAAAGTTATTAATACTGAAGACTAAACCATGATTTAAATTGTTCATTATTTTTACTTTCAGATCATTTATTTGTTAATTCAAATAATGAAAGTCCAATGAAATGATTTTGCGGACGATATACTTACTACATGGATATAGAACAGGCTAAATTGGCGTAAACCTTTCGAGTTTATTTTGTAATATGTTTAAATATGTGTTTAATTTATAGTTTAGTTTTTCAATAGGACATATATTCTAAACCGTTGAGTTACACCCCTCAAGGGTAAGAGCAGTTACATCGGAATTCTGAATATATATTATTTCATTTGTACTAGTTGAAATCAAATTTCAAAGCGAAATGAAAACATTTTTCCATTAACTTATATGATAAAAATTTGCGCTTGCATTATTAGTTAGGATCCCATTGATGGAGACATTTTGAATTTTGGAAGTATGTAAAATAAATTAAGTAAATATTTAACAGATTAGCAAGCAGTATCCAGCCTCCAGTCTAGGTGTGTGCGCGCGTGTGTATGTGTGTGTACTCCTGGACTGAGTGCCCCCAGCGCGCGGAGCCCACGCGCGAAGGCCGGAGCGTCGTTGCCTGTGCTTCCGGGACGCCGCACGGAGTTGCGCGGCGCGGCGCCTCCTCCCAAAGTCCAAGGTCGCGAGCGAATCGGGCGGACGTGGGCGGGCCGGGCCAGGCCGGGCCGGGCGCAGGCGCGGGTGGGCCTTGGGCAAGCGGTGCCGGCGATTTGGGAGCGAGCGAGCGGGTGAGCGGGCGAGCGAGCGGGGGAGCGCTGTGGGTGAGCGGCGTTTTCGTGATGGTGGGCCTCTGGGGCAGGCGAGTGGGCGTCCGGGCTACGAACGGGGGCTGCCGGTGGGATGGCAGATTCACAATATGAAGTTGTTAATAATTTTCCCGTATACTCGGAATACATTTTCTTGTGACTGCTATACAGTTGACTAATATTTGAACCTTTGCCAATATTTGCTAAACTTAGACCTCATTTCATGTTTCTTTGAAAGGGTTATGTCACTTTCTTTCAAAATATTTTTTTTAAATGTACTTTAAATCTATTATGCAATGTGACAGTAATGTGACATTGACAGTAATGTGAAAAGTATATTATTTCAATTTTTACTTCAATATTGGCACATCAACATTATTTACAAGCGAATAAAAATTGTTGTTAAATTTGTTTAATTTACTTTCGCGGTGAAAAAATCTGCTTTGGAAAAGTATTACGAACAAATTTTAAAATTGCAAGGAAACTGCAATGATCATTCGTTTTATGAAGTGATTCGTGATTCTACGGTAGCTTAGGAATTTCGATGCTTATGTGCGTGATGTGACTCACGTGCCAAGAAGTTTGGAGGCCCTGCCGTAGAGTCTCCATGACCCCACCAAGCATTGAGCCGTGCGCGAGGCGGGGAAGTGGGCTGTTGCAGTAAGAGGATTAAGGTTACAACAACGGGGTGAGAGGGGGCAGAGGCGGGAGCTGGGGCGGGAGCGAGGGCGGGGGCTATACGCGCTGCGAGGCCTAGCGGGCGGTGTGGCGCTCCTGTCGAATTAGGGCAAACAGGCACGTTTTCCCGTGGGCTCGTGCAGGCGAATGCGTGGTGTTACCGCAGCGACATAGGAGCTGGTGGGGAGTGGGAGGGGGGGGGGGGGCTGTGGTTTGAATGGCTAGTGCTTTCACCCTCCGCAATGGCCCGCTTTCGATCTCAGGCCAATCCATGTGGAGTTTGTGGTGATCAAAGAGGCCCTCAGAAGGTTTTCTCCCGTTTGTCTCCTCTCTTATCGACTGCTCCATCACCGTTCGCGCCATTATGAACTAATTACATCATTCACTCGCAGACATTAAAGAGCTCTACAGTTGAAGGATTTCTAAACACTAATAAATAAGAGCTAGTCGTTCCCGAACGAATTGTTTTACGCTTGGGAATATCTATAAAGAAACTTGCACGCACACTCGTAAATCTTTCTGCACCAAAATGTTTGATTTTGTATAAGAGCCGATAATAATATATCTCAAAATAATAGAACTCCAAATAAGTAGCTAAATAAAATCCTAGGAACATTGGCAATCTAATGTTTACTGAAATTCATGAAGTGTATTGTTGTGTGAACTTTTACAGTTATTCTCTGTATCACAAGTTTTCTGCGATATTTACAATTTGTGAATTTTATATAATGGATATTGTAAGTGCCCAAGCTAAACTAGGTCTTTTAATGTAGTATTAAAATTAGGTCGATATTTCGTCTTCCTGTAAATTTGTTCGTTTACACGGTCGCGACCAAACGCATTGACCGACTTTCTTAGAATTTGGCATGGAATTAGGTTTTTGAAGTCTTTGATATAAGGATCTTTTTTATTACGCTTCGTTATGAATCGTTTGACATTTCGCCTATTTGTCAATACATTTATTTGTTATGCAATAATCGCGTTGTTTGACTTATTGGAATAAATATTTAAGAACTGCAGTGAAAACCCATTGTCGATTGTTTGACGCCAGGTCTACTGGTCACCGAAATAATTATAGTAGTATTGCAGGTGATGTTGAATGATCAATGAGACTTTTTTAAGAATTGTTCACAACACCTTTATGATTTGAAGGTAAATATTTTTGATTAAACATTTCAAGTAAAAATCTAAAAGTTCATGTGGTTCCAAATGTAGATTATCTAATATTTTAGAACATTACAGTGACAGAAAACATGTTCGTAATTATTTCTTTTAAATTACTTCATTCATTAAATGCATGTTGATTTGTGCTTTTTTTGCGAAATCTATTTTGCAGAGAAAATTGTGTGCATCTTAATTGTATTGAATTGTTTATTTGTCTTGGCAACTTATTTTTGTGAATTATATTATTAATTAATTACACAAACAATCTAAAATCCATGCCGGCTGAGTCTCACAATGACTAGGCATAAGTTATATTAGGTATGTACGACTTTAATTTTACTCGTTCTTAAAAGCAAGAGGTTAAGGCATTTGAACGTGCGATTTTGACTCGAACAGATCGATATGTTAGATTCGCGACCTTCCGAAAGCACATTGGCCGTGCGGAAGGCGAAATGCGTGTGTCAGCCGGCCCGGGCGGCGCCGTAGCCGCTTCGCAAAGATCGCTGCTCTCGACACGTGCAGTCCATCGCTCCGAGTGCCGCGAAAAACACGGTGACCCCTGCGTTCCGTCTCTCGCCGCCCCTCCTTCGCCCCCGCGCAGACGCGACGCGACGCGTCGCCGCGTCGATACCGCATGGCACGTGCTATCGACGCGCATGTGCGGGCGCTGCCGCCGCGTGAAGAATTGGTGGGTAGCCGCTGACGTCACCGTTCACCACGTCCCCAGTTTCTGATTTCAAAGGTGTATTATATTGCGTTATTCTATACAAGGAGTGGCCTGCTACAGCAAAAATGCTGCTGATCAAAACCACACAAAATGGTTTTCCAAAAAGTAGCACGCGCACTGATCAAGAACGACAAAAAAAAAATGCTGGCGTAAAATTCTGCCATAAATTAAATTAAAAAAAAAACTTGTTTTGCGAATAGTGCAATGCTTCAGTATAGTTTTTATACAGTTCGACAGTTCTTTACATTCGACGAATATCAAAAAAGTTGCTTTTACGAAACACGAGAATAGCAAATATTTTATAGGAACAGTCTCTTAATCGGTGCATTGCTGTCGCATGCCTTTAGCTGTGCTGTGAGCAGTGATGCACTCAGTAGCAGAATTTTGAGGGTAAGTTCTGAGATGAGTAATAGCGGGACATCGTAATCAAATATTTGCATTTTTGGAAAAAATCGAGGCTGCCGCTTTTTTAATGGTTTCCCGGAGATTCTGGTTATCAAACGAAACCATTGTCATCTGTTGCATTTTCATTATTATTAGCCAACTAAAATATCATTAAGGGCAAGGGTGTTTACATTGTCATAGTCTAAGTTGATTTCTGATTTCGTGTTTAGAAGTTCGTTGTAGTTGCTTCAAAGCAAAGGTTGATAATTTAGTTTGAATTTTTTTCTCGTTACTTTTAAATGATATAAGAGTAGCATTGTAGCAGTCTATTCTAATTAATTTTATGTTGGACTTCATCTTGAATACTGTATCGTTATAAAAGTATTTTGAAATTAATTGGTAGAAATGTTCCATTTATCATCTTTAACATGATTTATTCTCTAAATTACGTTGCATATTTGAACCTTAAAAAGTTATTTAATATATTTCCCTACTTTATAATTTCCCTTGAATCATTATTTTATGAAGATTGAAAAAAATAAAGTTCAGGATTTCCCTATAGCTTTTCACATATTTATTGATATCTTTCATTTCTTTAGCTTCTACTTATGTAGATATTTTAATTTTCTTTAAACTTTTCTCTTGCTCATTTTTTTGATTCACCCATTACAGTATTCATTACTCAAAATATATTGTTTTGCCCTGTTTTCTTACTTCTCCAAACTTTTCTTTCCTCTTCTCCATAACACGCTTTCCTTCGTTGGTTCCTTCTGGCCCTCGCTTCGCCTTGCGCCGCTGTCGTAAAATGCCTTTGTGTGGATGTAGGTCACAGCACGCGAAACCCACCTTCCCGCGCTTCTTCGTATCGAGCGATGAAGTTTGGCGCAGCGGCTCCTAGACACGCCTCCCACACCAAACCACCCTACCTAGTCCTGCGCGGTCCCACCCAACATCACGCTTCTCCTCCCCCCTCCGCCAAGCCGCGAGCTTCTTCGCATCTCCCCGCCCGACTCCGTCCCGCCCGACTCCGTCCCGCCCGACTCCGTCCCGCCCGACTGCGTCCCGGTTCCGGGCGGAAAAAGGAGTCGCGGCGGGAAGGAGATCGAGGTGGGGAACGGAAGCTCGGGCCAGGGATAGCGAGTCCAGGGCGGTGAAGGAGTCTGAAATGGACTGGTGAAAGGAAGTCGTAGCGGGCATAGTGAACGCGTCGATGGAGAAAGGAGGGTCGAGCGGAGAAGGAGTTCGACGCGGAGAAAGTGAGTCGGAGCGTGGAAGGAGGTCTGGTGGAGGCGGATGAAGAGAGGTCGGGGGCGGAGACACGGAGTCGGGCGGTGAACGAGTTCGGGCGGGACGGAGTCGGAGGCAAGGAGGCGGAGTCGGGGCGAGGAACGGAGTGGGCGCGGGACCCGGTAGTTCGGGCGCGGGAACGGAGTCGATGGGGCGGGACGGCAGTGAGGCGGTGGACGCGAGTCGGGAGAAGGCGGGTACGGAGTCGGGCAGGC